>CM060964.1:360082029-360672029 GCA_030765045.1 Tenodera sinensis | reverse complement strand
TGATGGTGGTGATGGTGGTGGTGCTGGTGGCGGTGGTGGTGGCGGTGGTGGTGGTGATGGTGGTGATGGTGGTGGTGGTGGTGGTGGCGGTGGTGGTGATGGTGGTGGTGATGGTGGTGGTGATGGTGGTGATGGTGGTGATGGTGGTGGTGATGGTGGTGATGGTGGTGGTGGTGGCGGTGGTGGTGGCGGTGGTGGTGGTGATGGTGGTGATGGTGGTGGTGGTGGTGATGATGATGGTGGTGGCGGTGGCGGTGGTGGTGATGGTGGTGATGATGGTGGTGGCGGTGGTGGTGGTGATGATGGTGATGGCGGTGGTGGTGGCGGTGGTGGCGGTGGTGGTGGTGGTGGCGGTGGCGGTGGTGGTGATGGTGGTGGTGGCGGTGGTGGTGGTGGCGGTGGTGGTGGTGGTGGTAGTGGTGGTGGTGATGGTGGTGGTGATGGTGGTGGTGATGGTGGTGATGGTGGTGATGGTGGTGGTGGCGGTGGTGGTGGTGATGGTGGTGGTGATGGTGGTGATGGTGGTGATGGTGGTGGTGATGGTGGTGATGGTGGTGGTGGTGGTGGCGGTGGTGGTGGCGGTGGTGGTGGTGATGGTGGTGATGGTGGTGGTGGTGGTGGTGGTGGCGGTGGTGGTGATGGTGGTGGTGATGGTGGTGGTGATGGTGGTGATGGTGGTGATGGTGGTGGTGATGGTGGTGATGGTGGTGGTGGTGGCGGTGGTGGTGGCGGTGGTGGTGGTGGTGATGGTGGTGATGGTGATGGTGGTGGTGATGGTGGTGATGGTGGTGGTGATGGTGGTGATGGTGGTGATGGTGGTGATGGCGGTGGTGGTGGTGGTGATGGTGGTGGTGATGGTGGTGGTGATGGTGGTGATGGTGGTGGTGATGGTGGTGGTGATGGTGGTGATGATGGTGGTGATGGTGGTGATGGTGATGGTGGTGGTGATGGTGGTGATGGTGATGGTGATGGTGGTGGTGATGGTGGTGGTGATGGTGGTGATGGTGTTGATGGTGGTGATGGTGGTGGTGGCGGTGGTGGTGGCGGTGGTGGTGGTGGTGATGGTGGTGATGGTGATGGTGGTGGTGATGGTGGTGATGGTGGTGGTGATGGTGGTGGTGATGGTGGTGATGGTGGTGATGGTGGTGATGGTGGTGGTGGTGGTGGCGGTGGTGGTGGCGGTGGTGGTGGTGATGGTGGTGATGGTGATGGTGGTGGTGATGGTGGTGATCGTGGTGGTGATGGTGGTGGTGGTGATGGTGGTGATGGTGGTGGTGGTGGTGGTGGTGGTGGTGGTGGTTGTGATGGTGGTGGTGGTGGCGGTGGTGGTAGTGGTGGCTGCGGCGGCGTGTTTGTTGGGTAACTGGTAGTACTACCGTTCATCAAAGTGCAGGCACCTGAATTTTTCCATATTCTGGAATCTTGAACAAAAACCAGTCTATGTAACAACACTTGTAAATATTTGACTTCCGTTGCATGTGGCCTGTGCGTTGATGCTAGAAAGTCCCTTCCTATTAATGTAGAGTCAACGAGTTTCAAACTACGCCATGAATTTTGTATCGTGTGACAGGGCCTTTTCGCTTTGCCCCGCCCACATTCCCCTCCTCCTTTGCACAGTAGGTATTAGGAAGGGGCTGTATAGCAATTAAGGGACTTAGAATTTCATGACAGAAATGCTGACGTTGCTGGCAACATTTACTAGTCATATCTGTTCTCTCGTGAAATGCCATGCACGTCAGATATCACACGAAGTTAATATTATTAGAAATATAGTCTAGAAATTAAAGAAGCATATAATTATTTTATATAAATTTATGTACAATTTATTAAGTATTTTACTTAAAGAATCATTTAAAATATTCCTAGTACCTAATGTTTAACGTTACTGAGTGCTAGATTAAATGAGCACATAAACACACAAGTCCCACATACATATATTAAACGTTTAATTGAAAATATTATGGACATAATTTATTTGGATGAATAATGCTAATGTTTAAACAAACAAAAGTACATTTTAAATGCGTTTGATGTATGCATTTAAGTATTCATAAATTTATATGTATATGCGTAACATATGCTTGGCCCCTGATAGAATATACACAATTTTCATCTTTACCACCTTTCATAGGTGAAGGTAAACGCAGGCGGAATTAAAAATAATCTTAATGTTTATTTATTGAGTTTTTTCGAACAAAAAGGTTACATTATAATATATTTTCAGGGTAATCATTCTGTGACACAGTGCTATTATAGATCTACAAAATTAAGGGGTTATTTCACTATTTTATCATCATTCGTGCATCTACATCAGTTTGGGATACCATCGGAAACAACACCATTTCAGATATCTAAAGTATATAAGGTTATTTATTGCTCCTACACTGAAGGAGAGGGTTCGATTCATATTAAATTAAGTTGCTTGGTGTTTTTTTCCTGCATTAAGGTAAAGTTAGGCAGCGTTGGCGTTTCTAATTCATTCTGTAATGAATGAACTATTTGTTTAAAGCATGCCAAACTACAAAAGAGCAATAAAAACAGAAAATACGCAACTAACACGTATAAATATGTGTTTACTGATTATATTATAATACTAAGCTTTTGAAATTATAGTTTAATCGAACTGCATACACACTGTTTGTAAAAGTGCAATTTCTTCTGTGATTCGTAACATGTTTGCTTAACTTTATTGCAAAGTTGGAATCAACTTTATGTAGAGCATACTTAAGTGTTACTCCATGATATTCAAACAAAAACTTATTAACTTGAAACACAATTTTATCAGGCACCTCGCAAAACAGAAAAAGACAACAAAGGCAGAAGATACGAAGAAAAAGTGCGTGAGTATGAGATACGATAAGAATTGCCATGTGTTGTTAGTATTTGTCATTAGTATAGGTATTCAGTTTATATCTATGTTCAACAAAAACTTATTTGATTTGTGCAGTTCAAATAATGTCTAAACTATGTTAGTATTTCACATTACATGAGCGTCGGCAGACTTTTTTCCAAGGGGGGGGGGACCACATGTTGGAATTTCGCAATGAGATAATATTAATTCATTATATTACTGTCAAAATGTATAATATTTGTTACAGATAACCGTATTAATTTGTGCTAAATAAAAATTGTTCTTTACATCAAAATTAAAATAATAGTTTAATAGTCAGTAATTGATTGTACATTAAGTTCACCAGCTGTTCCCCCTTCGCGACGCCCAGTACATTAAACGGCAAAACTAATTCACCAATTAAACGCTCGGCCATTTTGTTTCATTCAGTAAACGCTTTATAGCAATGCTGTGTTCTTAAACAGCATTGGACACGCAATGTTATCGCAGGGGTAAAGGGGATGGACAACCAACATAACTGGCGACAAATGACGTTCCGAGTTATGAAGTGGAGTTCCTAGGCGGATCATATGCCACCTGTGTCACCGGGCGATGCAAAACTATGTAGGTATATCTTTTCTGCCCGCTACATAGCAAAATCCTTACTCAAGACAATGCCTATGAGCAGTAGTGTTTGATTGCAGGCCAACCTGTTATAAGGGCGGGTCAAGGGGACGTTAAACGTGAAGGAACAGGCTAACCAATCTTATTTGTTTCTTCATGTGGGCATGACGAGCTGTAAGAAATTAACACCAACAAAATGCGTTTTAGAGCCCAAGATCCCGTAAAACGATAATATTTTCGACTAAATCACAACGCCAGGCGTATTTTGAAAGTCGTTGACTGAACTCATCGCCGTGTATAGGTTGCGCGTTTGTTCTTGACGAATGACCTTGAGCAGAAATCCAGTGAGTAGGCCTGCCTACCATGGACGTCGCGAAACGGGGGCAAGGGAGTTGGTAAACTTAATGTGCAGCCAGTTACTGACTATTAAACTATTATTTTAATTTTGATGTAAAGAACAAATTTTATTTAGCACAAATTAATACGGTTATCTGCAACAAATATTATAAATTTTGACAGTAAAATAATGATTTAATATTATATGGTTGCAAATTTCCAACATGTGGCCCCCCCCCCCCCTGGAAAAAAGTCTGCCGACACTCATGCTGCCTACCCTTAATAAACAGGTCAGCAAATGTTTATGCTACGATAACAGACACCTCTGGCTTTCTCTGTCGCGTTTGTGTATACAGTCGACTGCACGGATGTATGCATGCAACGAAAATAACGGTAATACAGAGGAGGAAGACAAGGGAGAAATGTCGGGAATAGAAGAATGCAAGAAAGTTAAATGGAAATAGTTATAGAGGTATAGTGTATAATACGTGTGGCTGATATTACTGGAAGTGTGATAAATTGATTTGTAGTGTTGTACTACTTCAGCTCAGAAGCATGTGCGTCACCTCACTGCAGACTGTACCTTCTCTCTCTCCATGCGAACGTTCCCGGGAAAGCTGAGTAGTGACTCGCGTTCAACCTTTCATATAAAATTTTCATTCGTCAAGAAGTAACGCGCAACCTGTATATTTGGTTTTTTTTTTATTAGCACGTGAGTACAATCTCCTGCCGCAGTTGTACCTATCAGGGAAGGGAATGTAAACTGTTGTGCCCATTCCATTTGGCGTCCCGAACAGCGGCAGCAGTTGTAGGGAACTTACCCATCTGTTGCTCTTCCCTTGATAGCGTCTACTACTTTTATTTGATTACCATAGTTTGAGTAACAACATCCTCGGCAACGTCGGTATGGAAACCAGCATCCTCCTACATATCTTAAAAGAATCCTCCTTTTTTCGGCGTTGCTGAGAGATACACATCACGTTTCGTTTGACTGGAAGAAAATGTTAAACAAACCAGTCCGTGGTTTCCTTTTTAAACCTGTTTAACTGCTTATATTTATTCACACCAGACTCCCAGGGTCTTGTATACAATTTTACTTTCTGTTCAAGATCCACCATAATGACTTCGCCTTCGCAATCAACTGAAAGTAAGCAGGCACGCGGAGTTATCTACTATTGTGGAGCTCGAAAAATACCAAACAGTGGCTTAGTGAAATCGAGCAGTGACTTGTTTTTATTTATACCAAGTGTTGGACCGCTGCAAAGTTATCAAAGTCGCAGATCAGCCGCTCACTAGCAGGTTGAGAACTGCTTATATTTGCAGGAAACCAAGAACGGCTTGGAAAAGGCCAGTGTTAGCCCTTTCTTGCTTTTATTTATACCACTCATTGATACGTTTGAAAAATGTCATGATTTTTTTCATTCCAAAGATATTCTCCAAATTGACTGAAAACTAACTAACCCCTAGCGCAACAGCATTGACGCGCCAAGCCTTACCGCTCGGCCGCTTCTTCCCCCACCTCTGCCCACTCCAGGCGTCATGAGTGGGGTGCAGTACTGGAGTGTGGGACGTGGTCAGCTCCCCGAAACCTCCCGGCCGGTTATTGAAATCTTTTTTTCCCTAGGGCGTCTTCCCCTTATTCAGAGGTTACCCTCATCGCCCGGCCGCTGCGTCCTCCAGCCGCAGCCAAGGCCACGGAGGAGTGCAGGTTGGGGGTGGCGGGGGTCAGCATGCCGACTCCCCCGACCGTAAGGCGACTACTTTGGCCTTTTAGGGACGCTACCTTTCTATCAGGATAGCTCCTCAATTGGCCCCCCAGGGACCTAACGAGGCTGAGTGCACCCCGTACCAGACCTCCCAGCGGGGGAAAAATCCCATGTCGGTACCGGGGATCGAACCCGGGTCCTCCGCGCCACAGGCAGGCGCGCTATCACTGCGCTACGGAGGCGGTCTATTGAAATCTTTTAATTTTTAAAAACTTTTTATTTTATTTATTTACCTATTTTACCTCGTGGAACTCGAGGCAAATCGCATGGTATTGGAGTTGCATTTTTGGTATCAAATTCTTTATATAGTACGTTTTCATGGCGAATTCTAGTCGATTTGGGTTCTTTTTCCGGACTGAATATCGCATGGAAACACGGATTCAAACCAAGCTCAGCCACTGGAAATGATCCACTTATTTATTGGGATCGGATCGAAATCTTATTGCATGAATGTTGTTCGATCTCATTTCCGGATTAAATTCAACATGGAAACGCGGAAATGGGAATGGAGTCAACCCGAGTTAAATTCTGCATGGAAACGTAGTAACATCACTGTTGGTGGATTTATTCTGTGGCAGTGTTGCTATCAGAACTGCTAATTTTTAAATTAGAAAGAAAGATCTAAAAACCAATATCATAATCACATATGCTAAAAGTGCTCTACGCAAGTTAATGAAATCCGGATCTAAAGAAGAACCGAATATCTTAGAAATTGAAACAATAATCTTCTTTACCAATCATATACTAGGGTTACTCTATAAAAGTTGTTTGGGTCCCTGGCCAGTCCAATATTCCAGGAAATGACCAAGTGGATACCTTAGCAAAATTTGCATGAGATTTAGGACTCATTTCTAATATTCAGTTACCTGTTAACAAGGGTCTTAAAGTCATAAAAGAAGAAATTTACTGTAAGTGGAGATCTACATCCACCAATATAAAAATTAGTCACAGTTATTGTATTATTCCCTGGGTTAAACAGGCCATGATCAATAAACTAGATTCACTTGTAAGTAGGTAGGGTAGGACAGAGCTGGGCCACTTTTTTATGCGCAAGATGGCCGCCACGCGTAATCTAAGGATTACTAGGTAAGGTGGTAGAGGAAGCAGGACGTTGTAGGTGTTTGAAGGAATCTCTAGGGATAACTTTTGAAGCCTATAGCAGTGTATGTATGTTTGTGAGCATTCATGGTAGTTGAATATGCCGTTCACTATATCGATGTATGTCTCCTAACACAGGAGCTTTCTATCTTGATTGAATATATTACCCCAACATAATGTTACCTCGCCCCACATAGCCACGCTAACCTAGCCTACCCTAGCCTAAGCCTCCATACTTCTACTCGTCTAACCTATCCTAACCTAATCTAACCTAACCTAAGCCCCCCCATACTTCTACTCGTCTAAGCTATCCTAACCTAACCTAGCCTCACCTAAGCCCCATAGTCCTAACCTAACCTAACCTAGCTCCCACTCTTTTTTACTTTGAACTTTCATAATTTAACATAACCTAAGCCCCATACTTCTACTCATCTAACCTATCCTAACCTAACCTAACCTATCCTAATCTAACATGGCCTAGCCTAACCTAAGATAGATCCTCTTATTATTATTTATTCTATTCTACTAACATGATACGTTTCTAGACATTCATTCTATCCTCTTATCATCTATCCTATTCCCTCCTCTGCTTATCTATTCTATCCTGTCATACGCTACCCTGATCTCCCTCTAGGAATTTCATAAACATTTTGATACTATTTTGAGTCCTCTGATAGATCTTTTTAAGCACTTTTAGCATATTCTTGATGCTTTTACAACATTTTTAAGACGTTTCACCCCATTTTGCTGCAATTTTGCACCCTCTGTTAGATCTTTTAGACGCTTTTAGTATATTCAGGGCGCTTTTACAACATATTTAACATCTTTTCAGACAATTTTCAGAGTTATTCAGTCATTTTCATACATTTTCAGCGTGTATTGAGACCCGTTTAGACTCGTTGATAGATATTTCAGCCTGTTTCCAGATATTCTGAAGACTTTTACGTCCAGTTTAAACATTTTTCAGAGTATTTTAGACGAATTTGACATTATTTAAGGCAATCCGAGAGTTATTCTGGACGCCCCTGTCCATTATTGTTTGCTTTAAGCACTTTGAAGGGTAATGGAAGATAATTTTCACGATATTAGGAATACTGAACCGTCTATTTCAAGGCTGTTAGACGTATCTCTACCAGTTAAATATCGTTTCAGCCATTTAAGAGACATTTTAAGCACTATAGGGATATTTTAGACTTTGTCACCAACATTTTGATTGGTTTTCAGAATCCTTTGAAACACTTTTATAGGCGTTAGACGCTTTTAATGGTATTTTTCGAGCGCTAATTAAGACATTTCAGCTCCTTCACAGTTATTTTGAGGATTTTCAGGGCATCTTAAACTCGTGAGAAGCATTTTTTTCGACAGTTTGAAGATGTTTTAAGGCACTGAAGCAGGTATTTTTGAAGTTGCTAGGGGTATTTTACTAAGCTTTCTTCAGTAATCGATTTGTTTTATAGTAGTTGAAGAGCAGTCTAACCTATTCAGTCATTTATTGCATTTCATCATCATCATCAATTACTCTATCTTATAGTCCATCTAACCTATCCTAACCTAACCTGACCTAATGAGGAAATAGGAATGTTAAGGCAAGCAATGAAATAAAACAAGAATAATCGCAATGAGATAATTTTATTTAATTTATAAGGATACATACACTAGCATTAATATTTAGAAAACAAGTATACACTGCTGAAAGACGATAGCGCCCTCCTCAGTTCTTCTAATTATTCACATTATCATTCTTCTCTCTGGGTTAGATGAGCCATTGGCGCGCGAAGTTCATAGTTCAACAATCTTCATTTTTTTCTACAGACAAGCTTTAAGTATCCATGTCTAGGCACTATTCTCGACACTGTAATGTCCATACGCATACGTCGATATTCCATCCTCTTCAATCACTCTCTTGTCATCGTGAGGTGATAAGGCTATTTTATTAGCTTCAACCGTAGAAATATTATGATGTCGGGATAGGATTAAATTCATAGGAGTTCTAACAATTTTCAAAGTTTTAAGGCACTCTACATAGCTATTGAAGTTGATGTATTGCTTAATGGCGCTACGTTTTATACCTTTAACTTTTTTTATCACAGAACCATCAATATCGATAGCATACATTTTGGGCCTAAGACCAACGAACCGATGAATGATTTTTCCACAGGCTTCATCTTTAAACTTTCCCAACACTTTTTTGTTTTGTGTAGAATAGCATATATGGTTAGCAGGGTAATCAGATGTATCCAGATGTTCAAGCATGTGTAATTTATCCTGGTATATATCAGCTGTAGTCACTCGATGGACGAAAGAATCTGTATCTGTATACAACAGTTTAAGATTTTCAGCTCCATAATATGGAAGTAACACATCGTATTGATACGAATACATTAGCGTCTTGGAGATGTCTAGTACACTCATACCAATGTATATAGGCTTGTTGAACACTATTTTACGAGAAGCCATATGTACAGCAGCAAGATTAGGTCCATATGTGGTTCGATCAATGAATGTAGGTTTGGCTATGAGTTTTTCTAACGTTTTGCTGTTTGTCACAAGCCGTATATCCATGCGATTACGAATATTTTCCATAGTTTTTCCAAACATAGCATTATTGAATAGTTTATAAAGGTCCTTCTCAAAATCATTTCTAGCTTGTTGTCGCAGTCGGTTATTAAACTCGACGTAAGGTTTTAGCCAACACGACTGATGAAACTGAAGTGCTCGATGAATCTTTGTTAATAGTAGACCGTGACTAAGAGCTTGTTTCAAGGCCATGTAGTGTACCACATACTTCTTTCGGCACCCAAGATGAGCAATTAACTTCTCTGAAGACGATTTCCCCGGTTTCAGACTCTCAGGCAGGAAGGGCAAATCATTATGAAGATCGTGGAGCTCGACGGGATATTCGACATCGACTTCTAAGATGTATCCAAGGGGGTCATCTTCCTTCAATAAATCCAGGTCTATGTCTTCAGGAGAAACCCATTTAAACCCTCCATAAGGAAGGGCCTTACACATAGCCCAGCCATATTCGTTGTTTGCATCTTCGTATGTAATAAACTGGGAAGGTTTACGAGGATCATACTGTTCCATATATATATTATTAGCTTCAGCATACCGATGAGAAACCTGGCATAACCCTCCTCTTATACCAGATTCAACCATGAGCAGCTGATCGTAGTCCAGCAGCAATTGCAGCTCAATTCCTGTGTACAGTAGCATAGCATCCCACGTAAGTCCTGGAGAAGTGAAATAATGCGCAGGATCCACTTTGTGTGTTTTCAGAGTTTGGTCTCTGAACGTTTCAAAGACATCCGCTAGGAGAAGAACATCAGAGGTTAAGTAAATATCACTGTATTCACCTAAGTTTCTCACATTAAACTGGTTCCATACATTTCTAGCATGCTCATAGTCATCGCCGGTAATTTCTTCTTCATTTAATTTATTGTAGAATGCTTCTCTTGGAGGCAGCTGAGCATCATTCAAAACGTCCCATGATGCGAGGTAATCGTAGGGGAACACTCCCTTACGAGTCATCAAGCTAATCTTCTCTTCTCCAAAGTACTTCTCTGTTTCGGGATGCGTCGTGAGGTTTTTCACTAACTTGTCCAAGCTTGTACTCAGGAAACGGAAGGTATCCACAAACCTGAGTTTAATATCTCCAACATATTTTGAGAATGAGATATAGCTTTCTTCAGAGCTTGGTATTACCTCCACTCTTTCGCTTGTGCATCCTAACTCCTTAACAATGAAATGAGAGTCATACCCACTCAGATTATGCATGAAGACAGGTATATAATTAGGTGTTTTACAAGCCAGGTTACATTTATTGTGTAAAGACCCTCTATACATCCCGGAAACATGATCGTGATCGCGAACCTTCCAATTATCTTCTGTAAATTCATGCCCGCACAGGTAGCATATTGTAGAAGCATCGAACGATTCTTGTTCTTCAGCTGTAAGTTTCAGAGGCTTAGCAGATTTATATAAGTCACCTATTTTCTTCGCAAGGGAAGTTAGATACCCTATGAACTTCTCAGCAGCATCATGACCTCGATACACGTAGGGGTGTGTAGGAAGATCGGTTTCTACTTTGTCAACGCTGGATGATGGTTTGACGTAAACAGCAAAGCTCATTGGAGAATGACTTTGATAGGGAGTTGTATAGGACGTTTCAGGATTAGAAGCGCAGGTATGGTAAGGAGTGAGAATGCTCTCAAAATCAGCATATATGACATATGGCAGTTTCAGCATTCTTTCCACGTTTTTGAATCTGACGATAGAGTTTTCCTTTGTAGGCATAACGCATCTAGCAATAGCATGTTGCATGCACATTTCTCTATGCTCCTCCAATTTTTTCATTCCGCTTAGTCCATATCGGTCATCAAAATGGCTGAAGCAACGTTTACACGTATATATTTTTCCATCATGTTTAGTTTTCTGCTGACGAATAAGTCTCTCAAAATCCTTTATATACACATAGTGATGTCTGGCAGTAGCATCACTTAACAGAAGGAGATCGCGATGATCATCTAATTCTTCATCAATCACCTTTATCGGAAACACTTCATGTTTTTCATCCAGTCCAAACACATTTATGGACATATTGTTGAGCTTTTCAAATTTAGAGATTTCACCCAAGCTCGTAGGAAATGAGACGCATGAGAAATCGTATTTTTCTTGGAGATCCTTATACTTGCTAACACGCTGAGGTTTATTTCGAATGAACTTAGCAAGAACAGCGTACATAAAGCATTTCTCATCGCTGTAGTTCTGAGGGTTTATACAGGCTTTTCTCGCTTCCACAGATGCAGGTAGAGGAATATAGCTGCTCCCTCGAAGGGCATTGTACTTGTTAATTCGGAGTCGAACTCCATCAACTGATAGCAAGGCCCAGTTACTACCTTTCAGTTTACTTTCTTCCATTTCAACACGAAGCTTCTCGAATTTTTTTTCCAAGATGGCGTTCATATCAGTTTCTAAAAACACAGGTTGGTTACGTGTTTTAAATGTTCTGTCACATGTCTCTCCATGAACATTCACAAATTGACAGTCGACCATGATGTTAATTTTCACACTTTTATGTATCGACAGTTCTTTCTTTATAGCTCGAATTATACGAGGTTTTGACTCCTGTAGGTAAGTTTTCATATCCTTGAAGGTGTCACAACGTATATAATATGATTTGAGTCGTCCTTCAAATGATGTTTCATACTCGATCATATCACACTCATCAGTCATTGTCAATAGATGATGCTTGCTAGGTTCAAACTTGATTTTCTTGCGAGATACAGTTTTTTCACATCTTTCTTCATGTACGTCTCTTCTATGCTCAGTATTGCAAACATCACCACAATGTTTACACCTGTACACTCGACCACATACCAACTCATGTCTCTTCTTATCATAGTTGCGTAGAAAACGCTTATCACATTTGCTACAGCTATAGTCTGGCATAGCATTCAGAACCGATTCCATCACTCCACCATTCCACATCTTTATAATATGTAGTGCGACACTTGTAAATTATATAAGTCAATAAATGCTTATAGCACTTTCCACTGACTCGCCTTGATAACTTGTCAAAGCTATTGAACGGTAATCTCACTAGGAGAAGCTGATGTGCTCTACTCTAAGGTTAATTACTGAATAACTATGTAAGCTCAAGCAAACCCCACTTATTCCACTAGCACGTACCTTATAAATGACTACGCGATTCAAGATTAAGCTTGTATTTTTAAAATATATATCATTAAACTACGTGAGTCAAGATTAACTTGTTTCATTTTTATTTGCCAGTTCAACGTTAACATGCATTTCCCCCACATTTTTTAAAGTTTAAACAAGGTAAATGTTTATAATTTTAATACTTTCACGCAGACACTCACATACGCAGACACACACAGACACACACACAGACACACACCCATACACGCAGACACACAAACACACACAGATACACAGACACAGACACATACACATACACACACATAAAACACACATACACATACACACACCCAACCCACACACACATACACACGCATACACGCATACCCACACACACATACATGCACACATACGCACACAGACATACATGCACATACACACCAGCAAACACGCACACATACACACGTCCGTAAACACACACATACATACACAAACACATACACACACTCTTCCACACACACATACACACAAACACATACACACACCCCAACCCACAGACACATACACACCCACACATGCAAACCTACACCTTCACACATGCACGCAAACACACACATACACACACACACCCACACACATACGCAAACAGACATACACACATACACGCAAACACACACGCGCATGTACATACACGCACGCTCACACACACACTCCCACACACATACACACAAAAACATACACACACCCCTACCCACACACACACATACATACGCCCGTAAACACACACATACATGCACAAACACATACACACACTCTCCCACACACACACACAAAAAACCATACACACACTCTCCCACACACACACACACACACACACACACACACACACACTCCCACACACATACACACAAAAACATACACACACCCCTACCCCCCCCCCCACACACACACATACATACGCCCGTAAACACACACATACATGCACAAACACATACACACACTCTCCCACACACATACACACAAAAAACACACACACCCCAACCCACACACACATACACACATGCACACACGCACACATCCAAAAACACACACGCAAACACCCACATTCACATAAGCACAAATATGCATAGCACACACACATACACACATGCACACAAGCACACACACATACACGCACACTCACACATGCACAAACACATACACACACTCTCCCACGCACACACATACACACAAACACATCCGCAAACACACACACATTCACATACGCATAAATATGCATAGCACACACACATACACACATGCACGCAAACACACAAGCGCATGTACATACACGCACGCTCACACGCACACTCATACACATACATGCACACATGCAAACACGCACACATGCAAACACACACACGCATAAAGATGCATAGCACACACATACACAGACACACACGCACGCACACACACGCGCAAACACACTCAGGCACACATACACTCATACACAAACATGCACGCACACACATACACGCACACACGCACACATGGACCTTTTTTCTAAAAATACTTTTTAGGGATTCAGGGGGTCTCAAAACATATATTTCGGGTGAAATATCGACATCGATTTTTTGGGTGGAATACAATACTTTCCCTACTTACAATTCGTAATAGAGAAATCGTTTGTCTCATATAAACGTCTTTATTAGAAAGAACATGAAAAGTTTCGAGAACACAAAAATGCATTTTAAATTCTCACAAGTATATAAATTAATTCAATAATACTTTTTCCATACGTTTATCACAGTCAGTTTGAGCAATATTAACACGATAAGTTTTACCGCGTACAGGGTTCGTTCTGCAAACCTACGGACAAAGTAAAACACATCGTAATAACTCATACATAGAGAAAACGGGTTTCTTTCCACATTCCAAGAAGTTATTTGGCCTAAGAGTAAACTCATTTAAAGATGTGTTCCTTAACCCACTCTTGCATTAAATGGAGTAGAGAGAAGAGGAGCTTTCACCTCATAGACTCAGTTTAAATATCAAAGGGTTGTAGTAATTGTATCGTATGAAAAGGGTTTCTTCCCTTACGTTCTTTTTTCGAAAACACGTGCAGACACGTCTATACTCGCCCCTCCTTGCAAGTTGTAACTTGTTCTTTTCAAAAACTGGTAGAGGGAACATTTCCAACTGTCACATAAATATGTCAGTTTCTCAAAGGATCCATTCAGATAACCATCTTTTTTCATCCTCACTTGGAAGGGTGCGAAGACCACCCCCCACTGACCTTCAGAATTTGGTGACAGGGTGGCGGGAGAGGGCGAAGACCACCTGCGCTGGTCTTGAGAATCTGACAACAGGCAGAGGTTCAGGGGGACGGGGGTCATAAATTACCCTTCCTTTGTCATCCTGATCGCGACAGACCATCCACCCTCTCTCTTTTCGGAATTCCCACGTGTCCAAAGAAATACCCATGTCACTTAAGGGGGAGGGAAGAGGTGTGGGAGGGGTGGATTTGATTAATGGGACATTTATGCTAATTGAGCCAAAAAGCTCATGTCCCTTATGCCACTTTTTGAGCCAAAAAGCTCATGTCACTTATGCCACTTCTTGAGCCAGAAAGCTCATCTTCCCTCTACTCCATTTAATGCAAGAGTGGGTTAAGGAACACATCTTTAAATGAGTTTACTCTTAGGCCAAATAACTTCTTGGAATGTGGAAAGAAACCCGTTTTCTCTATGTATGAGTTATTACGATGTGTTTTACTTTGTCCGTAGGTTTGCAGAACGAACCCTGTACGCGGTAAAACTTATCGTGTTAATATTGCTCAAACTGACTGTGATAAACGTATGGAAAAAGTATTATTGAATTAATTTATATACTTGTGAGAATTTAAAATGCATTTTTGTGTTCTCGAAACTTTTCATGTTCTTTCTAATAAAGACGTTTATATGAGACAAACGATTTCTCTATTACGAATTGTAAGTAGGGAAAGTATTGTATTCCACCCAAAAAATCGATGTCGATATTTCACCCGAAATATATGTTTTGAGACCCCCTGAATCCCTAAAAAGTATTTTTAGAAAAAAGGTCCATGTGTGCGTGTGTGCGTGTATGTGTGTGCGTGCATGTTTGTGTATGAGTGTATGTGTGCCTGAGTGTGTTTGCGCGTGTGTGTGCGTGCGTGTGTGTCTGTGTATGTGTGTGCTATGCATCTTTATGCGTGTGTGTGTTTGCATGTGTGCGTGTTTGCATGTGTGCATGTATGTGTATGAGTGTGCGTGTGAGCGTGCGTGTATGTACATGCGCTTGTGTGTTTGCGTGCATGTGTGTATGTGTGTGTGCTATGCATATTTATGCGTATGTGAATGTGTGTGTGTTTGCGGATGTGTTTGTGTGTATGTGTGTGCGTGGGAGAGTGTGTGTATGTGTTTGTGCATGTGTGAGTGTGCGTGTATGTGTGTGTGCTTGTGTGCATGTGTGTATGTGTGTGTGCTATGCATATTTGTGCTTATGTGAATGTGGGTGTTTGCGTGTGTGTTTTTGGATGTGTGCGTGTGTGCATGTGTGTATGTGTGTGTGGGTTGGGGTGTGTGTGTTTTTTGTGTGTATGTGTGTGGGAGAGTGTGTGTATGTGTTTGTGCATGTATGTGTGTGTTTACGGGCGTATGTATGTGTGTGTGTGGGGGGGGGTAGGGGTGTGTGTATGTTTTTGTGTGTATGTGTGTGGGAGTGTGTGTGTGTGTGTGTGTGTGTGTGTGTGTGGGAGAGTGTGTGTATGGTTTTTTGTGTGTGTGTGTGGGAGAGTGTGTGTATGTGTTTGTGCATGTATGTGTGTGTTTACGGGCGTATGTATGTGTGTGTGTGGGTAGGGGTGTGTGTATGTTTTTGTGTGTATGTGTGTGGGAGTGTGTGTGTGAGCGTGCGTGTATGTACATGCGCGTGTGTGTTTGCGTGTATGTGTGTATGTCTGTTTGCGTATGTGTGTGGGTGTGTGTGTGTATGTGTGTGTTTGCGTGCATGTGTGAAGGTGTAGGTTTGCATGTGTGGGTGTGTATGTGTCTGTGGGTTGGGGTGTGTGTATGTGTTTGTGTGTATGTGTGTGTGGAAGAGTGTGTGTATGTGTTTGTGTATGTATGTGTGTGTTTACGGACGTGTGTATGTGTGCGTGTTTGCTGGTGTGTATGTGCATGTATGTCTGTGTGCGTATGTGTGCATGTATGTGTGTGTGGGTATGCGTGTATGCGTGTGTATGTGTGTGTGGGTTGGGTGTGTGTATGTGTATGTGTGTTTTATGTGTGTGTATGTGTATGTGTCTGTGTCTGTGTATCTGTGTGTGTTTGTGTGTCTGCGTGTATGGGTGTGTGTCTGTGTGTGTGTCTGTGTGTGTCTGCGTATGTGAGTGTCTGCGTGAAAGTATTAAAATTATAAACATTTACCTTGTTTAAACTTTAAAAAATGTGGGGGAAATGCATGTTAACGTTGAACTGGCAAATAAAAATGAAACAAGTTAATCTTGACTCACGTAGTTTAATGATATATATTTTAAAAATACAAGCTTAATCTTGAATCGCGTAGTCATTTATAAGGTACGTGCTAGTGGAATAAGTGGGGTTTGCTTGAGCTTACATAGTTATTCAGTAATTAACCTTAGAGTAGAGCACATCAGCTTCTCCTAGTGAGATTACCGTTCAATAGCTTTGACAAGTTATCAAGGCGAGTCAGTGGAAAGTGCTATAAGCATTTATTGACTTATATAATTTACAAGTGTCGCACTACATATTATAAAGATGTGGAATGGTGGAGTGATGGAATCGGTTCTGAATGCTATGCCAGACTATAGCTGTAGCAAATGTGATAAGCGTTTTCTACGCAACTATGATAAGAAGAGACATGAGTTGGTATGTGGTCGAGTGTACAGGTGTAAACATTGTGGTGATGTTTGCAATACTGAGCATAGAAGAGACGTACATGAAGAAAGATGTGAAAAAACTGTATCTCGCAAGAAAATCAAGTTTGAACCTAGCAAGCATCATCTATTGACAATGACTGATGAGTGTGATATGATCGAGTATGAAACATCATTTGAAGGACGACTCAAATCATATTATATACGTTGTGACACCTTCAAGGATATGAAAACTTACCTACAGGAGTCAAAACCTCGTATAATTCGAGCTATAAAGAAAGAACTGTCGATACATAAAAGTGTGAAAATTAACATCATGGTCGACTGTCAATTTGTGAATGTTCATGGAGAGACATGTGACAGAACATTTAAAACACGTAACCAACCTGTGTTTTTAGAAACTGATATGAACGCCATCTTGGAAAAAAAATTCGAGAAGCTTCGTGTTGAAATGGAAGAAAGTAAACTGAAAGGTAGTAACTGGGCCTTGCTATCAGTTGATGGAGTTCGACTCCGAATTAACAAGTACAATGCCCTTCGAGGGAGCAGCTATATTCCTCTACCTGCATCTGTGGAAGCGAGAAAAGCCTGTATAAACCCTCAGAACTACAGCGATGAGAAATGCTTTATGTACGCTGTTCTTGCTAAGTTCATTCGAAATAAACCTCAGCGTGTTAGCAAGTATAAGGATCTCCAAGAAAAATACGATTTCTCATGCGTCTCATTTCCTACGAGCTTGGGTGAAATCTCTAAATTTGAAAAGCTCAACAATATGTCCATAAATGTGTTTGGACTGGATGAAAAACATGAAGTGTTTCCGATAAAGGTGATTGATGAAGAATTAGATGATCATCGCGATCTCCTTCTGTTAAGTGATGCTACTGCCAGACATCACTATGTGTATATAAAGGATTTTGAGAGACTTATTCGTCAGCAGAAAACTAAACATGATGGAAAAATATATACGTGTAAACGTTGCTTCAGCCATTTTGATGACCGATATGGACTAAGCGGAATGAAAAAATTGGAGGAGCATAGAGAAATGTGCATGCAACATGCTATTGCTAGATGCGTTATGCCTACAAAGGAAAACTCTATCGTCAGATTCAAAAACGTGGAAAGAATGCTGAAACTGCCATATGTCATATATGCTGATTTTGAGAGCATTCTCACTCCTTACCATACCTGCGCTTCTAATCCTGAAACGTCCTATACAACTCCCTATCAAAGTCATTCTCCAATGAGCTTTGCTGTTTACGTCAAACCATCATCCAGCGTTGACAAAGTAGAAACCGATCTTCCTACACACCCCTACGTGTATCGAGGTCATGATGCTGCTGAGAAGTTCATAGGGTATCTAACTTCCCTTGCGAAGAAAATAGGTGACTTATATAAATCTGCTAAGCCTCTGAAACTTACAGCTGAAGAACAAGAATCGTTCGATGCTTCTACAATATGCTACCTGTGCGGGCATGAATTTACAGAAGATAATTGGAAGGTTCGCGATCACGATCATGTTTCCGGGATGTATAGAGGGTCTTTACACAATAAATGTAACCTGGCTTGTAAAACACCTAATTATATACCTGTCTTCATGCATAATCTGAGTGGGTATGACTCTCATTTCATTGTTAAGGAGTTAGGATGCACAAGCGAAAGAGTGGAGGTAATACCAAGCTCTGAAGAAAGCTATATCTCATTCTCAAAATATGTTGGAGATATTAAACTCAGGTTTGTGGATACCTTCCGTTTCCTGAGTACAAGCTTGGACAAGTTAGTGAAAAACCTCACGACGCATCCCGAAACAGAGAAGTACTTTGGAGAAGAGAAGATTAGCTTGATGACTCGTAAGGGAGTGTTCCCCTACGATTACCTCGCATCATGGGACGTTTTGAATGATGCTCAGCTGCCTCCAAGAGAAGCATTCTACAATAAATTAAATGAAGAAGAAATTACCGGCGATGACTATGAGCATGCTAGAAATGTATGGAACCAGTTTAATGTGAGAAACTTAGGTGAATACAGTGATATTTACTTAACCTCTGATGTTCTTCTCCTAGCGGATGTCTTTGAAACGTTCAGAGACCAAACTCTG
Source organism: Tenodera sinensis (assembly GCA_030765045.1). Classification (NCBI taxonomy): domain Eukaryota; kingdom Metazoa; phylum Arthropoda; class Insecta; order Mantodea; family Mantidae; genus Tenodera; species Tenodera sinensis. Next base: position 360,652,722 of record CM060964.1, on the reverse strand, counting down.
AAAACACACAAAGTGGATCCTGCGCATTATTTCACTTCTCCAGGACTTACGTGGGATGCTATGCTACTGTACACAGGAATTGAGCTGCAATTGCTGCTGGACTACGATCAGCTGCTCATGGTTGAATCTGGTATAAGAGGAGGGTTATGCCAGGTTTCTCATCGGTATGCTGAAGCTAATAATATATATATGGAACAGTATGATCCTCGTAAACCTTCCCAGTTTATTACATACGAAGATGCAAACAACGAATATGGCTGGGCTATGTGTAAGGCCCTTCCTTATGGAGGGTTTAAATGGGTTTCTCCTGAAGACATAGACCTGGATTTATTGAAGGAAGATGACCCCCTTGGATACATCTTAGAAGTCGATGTCGAATATCCCGTCGAGCTCCACGATCTTCATAATGATTTGCCCTTCCTGCCTGAGAGTCTGAAACCGGGGAAATCGTCTTCAGAGAAGTTAATTGCTCATCTTGGGTGCCGAAAGAAGTATGTGGTACACTACATGGCCTTGAAACAAGCTCTTAGTCACGGTCTACTATTAACAAAGATTCATCGAGCACTTCAGTTTCATCAGTCGTGTTGGCTAAAACCTTACGTCGAGTTTAATAACCGACTGCGACAACAAGCTAGAAATGATTTTGAGAAGGACCTTTATAAACTATTCAATAATGCTATGTTTGGAAAAACTATGGAAAATATTCGTAATCGCATGGATATACGGCTTGTGACAAACAGCAAAACGTTAGAAAAACTCATAGCCAAACCTACATTCATTGATCGAACCACATATGGACCTAATCTTGCTGCTGTACATATGGCTTCTCGTAAAATAGTGTTCAACAAGCCTATATACATTGGTATGAGTGTACTAGACATCTCCAAGACGCTAATGTATTCGTATCAATACGATGTGTTACTTCCATATTATGGAGCTGAAAATCTTAAACTGTTGTATACAGATACAGATTCTTTCGTCCATCGAGTGACTACAGCTGATATATACCAGGATAAATTACACATGCTTGAACATCTGGATACATCTGATTACCCTGCTAACCATATATGCTATTCTACACAAAACAAAAAAGTGTTGGGAAAGTTTAAAGATGAAGCCTGTGGAAAAATCATTCATCGGTTCGTTGGTCTTAGGCCCAAAATGTATGCTATCGATATTGATGGTTCTGTGATAAAAAAAGTTAAAGGTATAAAACGTAGCGCCATTAAGCAATACATCAACTTCAATAGCTATGTAGAGTGCCTTAAAACTTTGAAAATTGTTAGAACTCCTATGAATTTAATCCTATCCCGACATCATAATATTTCTACGGTTGAAGCTAATAAAATAGCCTTATCACCTCACGATGACAAGAGAGTGATTGAAGAGGATGGAATATCGACGTATGCGTATGGACATTACAGTGTCGAGAATAGTGCCTAGACATGGATACTTAAAGCTTGTCTGTAGAAAAAAATGAAGATTGTTGAACTATGAACTTCGCGCGCCAATGGCTCATCTAACCCAGAGAGAAGAATGATAATGTGAATAATTAGAAGAACTGAGGAGGGCGCTATCGTCTTTCAGCAGTGTATACTTGTTTTCTAAATATTAATGCTAGTGTATGTATCCTTATAAATTAAATAAAATTATCTCATTGCGATTATTCTTGTTTTATTTCATTGCTTGCCTTAACATTCCTATTTCCTCATTAGGTCAGGTTAGGTTAGGATAGGTTAGATGGACTATAAGATAGAGTAATTGATGATGATGATGAAATGCAATAAATGACTGAATAGGTTAGACTGCTCTTCAACTACTATAAAACAAATCGATTACTGAAGAAAGCTTAGTAAAATACCCCTAGCAACTTCAAAAATACCTGCTTCAGTGCCTTAAAACATCTTCAAACTGTCGAAAAAAATGCTTCTCACGAGTTTAAGATGCCCTGAAAATCCTCAAAATAACTGTGAAGGAGCTGAAATGTCTTAATTAGCGCTCGAAAAATACCATTAAAAGCGTCTAACGCCTATAAAAGTGTTTCAAAGGATTCTGAAAACCAATCAAAATGTTGGTGACAAAGTCTAAAATATCCCTATAGTGCTTAAAATGTCTCTTAAATGGCTGAAACGATATTTAACTGGTAGAGATACGTCTAACAGCCTTGAAATAGACGGTTCAGTATTCCTAATATCGTGAAAATTATCTTCCATTACCCTTCAAAGTGCTTAAAGCAAACAATAATGGACAGGGGCGTCCAGAATAACTCTCGGATTGCCTTAAATAATGTCAAATTCGTCTAAAATACTCTGAAAAATGTTTAAACTGGACGTAAAAGTCTTCAGAATATCTGGAAACAGGCTGAAATATCTATCAACGAGTCTAAACGGGTCTCAATACACGCTGAAAATGTATGAAAATGACTGAATAACTCTGAAAATTGTCTGAAAAGATGTTAAATATGTTGTAAAAGCGCCCTGAATATACTAAAAGCGTCTAAAAGATCTAACAGAGGGTGCAAAATTGCAGCAAAATGGGGTGAAACGTCTTAAAAATGTTGTAAAAGCATCAAGAATATGCTAAAAGTGCTTAAAAAGATCTATCAGAGGACTCAAAATAGTATCAAAATGTTTATGAAATTCCTAGAGGGAGATCAGGGTAGCGTATGACAGGATAGAATAGATAAGCAGAGGAGGGAATAGGATAGATGATAAGAGGATAGAATGAATGTCTAGAAACGTATCATGTTAGTAGAATAGAATAAATAATAATAAGAGGATCTATCTTAGGTTAGGCTAGGCCATGTTAGATTAGGATAGGTTAGGTTAGGTTAGGATAGGTTAGATGAGTAGAAGTATGGGGCTTAGGTTATGTTAAATTATGAAAGTTCAAAGTAAAAAAGAGTGGGAGCTAGGTTAGGTTAGGTTAGGACTATGGGGCTTAGGTGAGGCTAGGTTAGGTTAGGATAGCTTAGACGAGTAGAAGTATGGGGGGGCTTAGGTTAGGTTAGATTAGGTTAGGATAGGTTAGACGAGTAGAAGTATGGAGGCTTAGGCTAGGGTAGGCTAGGTTAGCGTGGCTATGTGGGGCGAGGTAACATTATGTTGGGGTAATATATTCAATCAAGATAGAAAGCTCCTGTGTTAGGAGACATACATCGATATAGTGAACGGCATATTCAACTACCATGAATGCTCACAAACATACATACACTGCTATAGGCTTCAAAAGTTATCCCTAGAGATTCCTTCAAACACCTACAACGTCCTGCTTCCTCTACCACCTTACCTAGTAATCCTTAGATTACGCGTGGCGGCCATCTTGCGCATAAAAAAGTGGCCCAGCTCTGTCCTACCCTACCTACTCTTGTATTTTCGAGAATGAGATTTGGAATTGCACATATGGTCGATTTGGTATATAACATTTCCAAAGAAAACTCTCCTGGCGGCAGTTATGGGAACTTCGATTATGATCTCTTTGGATTTGCTAACCACAATTCTCAAAATCTTAAATTATTCCATTCACTCTACAAAATAAATTCAAAATTGGTAATTTTATTAAATATGACCCAGATAAGTCTAGAGAATTCATTTCTGGGTATTTGTTCTAAAGGTGCTTCAAAATTAAAATTAGACATTTGGGTTCAAGGCAACTTTAAACAAATACCATCGACAGTCACTTACGTACATTGTTGACTTTAAGGAGTGTACAAGGAATTTGCTAGAAGTTTTATAGAACGAATCATCATGAATCGTGGTAAAAAATTCTCAGATATGCCGGCCATTTTCTAGGAACTTTAGAGAGAATAACATATTCTATTACAGAGGAGTTAATATGTTGTAAATGCAACATAGACTTAGTTAAAAGCTGAAGTTTGTGAAATTATTTTCTGCAGCAGGAAAATAACGAAGTTACAGCGTGTATTTTGAGAAGTTAAAATCAATTCTTCGTGTTATTCTGTCTAAAGCATTCCTAGGCAAGAAAAGCACTGAATGATTCAATTCTTTTTAAAATAATTTTGATTTTCAGATGAAAACCCGCAGAAACCGTCCGAAGAGACTGCTGTAAAAGGAAGTGGTCGCAAAAGCTGCAACGAAGGATATTCCAGTGCGGACTCACCGTTGCCAACAACCGTAAGTACACGTGGCCTTTTAGAAGAACACATTCTAGTTTCCGAGGTCAAAAAGAATATATTTTTTTCACTATTGAGGTCTCCATACTTTTCCGCACTTTGAGAAGTTAAAATCAAATCGTGTTATTTTGTGTAAAGCATTTTTAAAAAGAAAGGCAAGAAAAGCATTGAATTGTTAAATCCTATTGAAATAATTTTGATTTTCAGACGAGAACACTGCCGATGAAACGGAAGAGGACGTTGTCTCTTGTTGACGATACTTTGACTGAGCATGCAGCAGAGAATATCCTCCACGAAAATCCCGTTACAGATGTAACCTGTAAGTAGACGATGCCTTTCTGATAAATTTCATTTTATAGCTATTGAAATTACATTTGAATAACACATTGCACCTACAACGCCCTGTTCTGTCTCTTAGTTTTTTGCATTTTCCCTTAACTGATACATTTCTATACGTAGGTACAATGTTCGCTAATGGAGGAATTGAATGAACCCAGTCCACCTCACTGCACATTTCCCCTCCTTGCAAGCTTGCGTGGTAACATTTCCCACCACACCTCACTCAAGTAACACGTGACCACCCCCTGGAATGACGTATTGCCCCCACTATCTTTGTGCGGGAGAATACGAAGTATGCAATACATAAAAATGCAACGTATTACATTCACACGTTTTTCTCTACTGGCTTTCCTTTAACGTAGTACACAGAAATGCAACGCATTACATTCACGTGGTTTTCTCTACTTACTTTCCTTATACGTAATACATTCACATGAATCTCTTTACTCCCTATTCTGCAAACAATTCATACAATACTCTGTACCTACAAGTCCGCCACGCATGTTGATGAGGGGGCAGAGATGGGTGAGGGGTATCAGGAGTTGTGATTAGGAGTTGTGGAGAGGAGGGCAGCTAAAGGAACCTGGAGGGAGGTGTGGTACCCGGTGATTAGGAGTTGTGGAGAGGGAGGAAGCTGAAGGAACCTGGAGGGAGGTGTGGTACCCGGTGATTAGGAGTTGTGGAGAGGGAGGAAGCTGAAGGAACCTGTAGGGAGGGGTGGTACCCGGTGATTAGGAGTTGTGGAGAGGGAGGAAGCTGAAGGAACCTGGAGGGAGGTGTAGTACCCGGTGATTAGGAGTTGTGGAGAGGGAGGAAGCTGAAGGAACCTGGAGGGAGGGGTGGTACCCGGTGATTAGGAGTTGTGGAGAGGGAGGCAGCTGAAGGAACCTGGACGGAAAGGGCAGAGATTGGTGGGGGGGGGTGTCAGGAGTTGTGATTAGGAGTTGTGGAGAAGGAGGCAGCTGAAGGAACCTGGAGGGAGGGGGCAGAGATGGGTGAGGGGTGTGAGGAGTTGTGATTAGGAGTTGTGGAGAGGAGGGCAGCTAAAGGAACCTGGAGGGAGGGGGCAGAGATGGGTGAGGGGTGTCAGGAATTGTGATTAGGAGTTGTGGAGAGGAGGGCAGCTAAAGGAACCTGGAGGGAGGGGGCAGAGATGGGTGAGGGGTGTCAGGAGTTGTGATTAGGAGTTGTGGAGAGGAGGGCAGCTAAAGGAACCTGGAGGGAGGTGTGGTACCCGGTGATTAGGAGTTGTGGAGAGGGAGGCAGCTGAAGGAACTTGGAGGGAGGGGTGGTACCAGGTGATTAGGAGTTGTGGAGTGGGAGACAGCTGAAGGAACCTGGACGGAAAGGCCAGAGATTGGTGGGGGGGGGGGGAGTGTCAGGATTTGTGATTAGGAGTTGTGGAGAAGGAGGCAGCTGAAGGAACCTGGAGGGAGGGGTTGTACCCGGTGATTAGGAGTTGTGGAGAGGGAGGCAGCTGAAGGAACCTGGAGGGAGGGGTGGTACCCGGTGATTAGGAGTTGTGGAGAGGGAGGCAGCTGAAGGAACCTGGAGGGAGGGGTGGTACCCGGTGATTAGGAGTTGTGGAGACGGAGGCACCTGAAGGAACCTGGAGGGAGGGATGGTACGCTGTGATTAGGAGCTGTGGAGAGGGAGGCAGCTGAAGGAACCTGGAGGGAGGGATGGTACTCTGTGATTAGGAGCTGTGGAGAGGGAGGCAGCTGAAGGAACCTGGACGGAAAGGGCAGAGATTGATGGGGGGGGGGGGAGTGTCAGGAGTTGTGATTAGGAGTCGTGGAGAAGGAGGCAGTTGAAGGAACCTGGAGGGAGGGGTTGTACCCGGTGATTAGGAGTTGTGGAGAGGGAGGCAGCTGAAGGAACGCAGCTGAAGGAACCTGGATGGAAGGGTGGTACGCTGTGATTAGGAGCTGTGGAGAGGGAGGCAGCTGAAGGAACCTGGAGGGAGGGGGCAGAGATGGGTGAGGGGTGTCAGGAGTTGTGATTAGGAGTTGTGGAGAGGAGAGCAGCTAAAGGAACCTGGAGGGAGGTGTGGTACCCGGTGATTAGGAGTTGTGGAGAGGGAGGCAGCTGAAGGAACCTGGAGTGAGGGGTGGTAACCGGTGATTAGGAGTTGTGGAGAGGGAGGCAGCTGAAGGAACCTGGAGGGAGGGGTGGTACCCAGTGATTAGGAGTTGTGGAGTGGGAGACAGCTGAAGGAACCTGGACGGAAAGGCCAGAGATTGGTGGGGGGGGGGAGTGTCAGGATTTGTGATTAGGAGTTGTGGAGAAGGAGGCAGCTGAAGTAACCTGGAGGGAGGGGTGGTACCCGGTGATTAGGAGTTGTGGAGAGGGAGGCAGCTGAAGGAACCTGGAGGGAGGGGTGGTACCCAATGATTAGGAGTTGTGGAGACGGAGGCAGCTGAAGGAACCTGGAGGGAGGGATGGTACGCTGTGATTAGGAGCTGTGGAGAGGGAGGCACCTGAAGGAACCTGGAGGGAGCGATGGTACTCTGTGATTAGGAGCTGTGGAGAGGGAGGCAGCTGAAGGAACCTGGAGGAACCTGGAGGGAGGGATGGTACTCTGTGATTAGGAGCTGTGGAGAGGGAGGGAGCTGAAGGAAACTGGAGGGAGGGGTGGTACGCTGTGATTAGGATGTATGGAGAGGGAGGCAGCTGAAGGAACCTGGAGGGAGGGGTGGTACGCTGTGATTAGGAGCTGTGGAGTGGGAGGCAGCTGAAGGAACCTGGAGGGAGGGGTGGTATGCTGTGATTGGGAGCTGTGGAGAGGGAGGCAGCTGAAGGAACCTGGAGGGAGGGATGGTACGTTGTGATTAGGAGCTGTGGAGAGGGAGGCAGCTGAAGGAACCTGGATGGAAGAGTGGTACGCTGTGATTAGGACCTGTGGAGAGGGAGGCAGCTGAAGGAACCTGGAGGGAGGGGTGGTATGCTGTGATTAGGAGCTGTGGAGAGGTAGGCAGCTGAAGGAACAGGGAGGGAGGGGTGGCATGCTGTGATTAGGAGCTGTGGAGAGGGAGGCAGCTGAAGGAACCTGGATGGAAGGGTGGCACGCTGTGATTAGTAGCTGTGGAGAGGGAGGCAGCTGAAGGAACCTGGATGGAAGGGTGGTACGCTGTGATTAGTAGCTGTGTAGAGGGAGGCAGCTGAAGGAACCTGGATGGAAGGGTAGTACGCTGTGATTAGGAGCTGTGGAGAGGGAGGCAGCTGAAGGAACCTGGAGGGAGGGGTGGTATGCTGTGATTAGGAGCTGTGGAGAGGGAGGCAGCTGAAGGAACCTGGAGGGAGGGGTGGTATGCTGTGATTAGGAGCTGTGGAGAGGGAGGCAGCTGAAGGAACCTGGATGGAAGGGTGGTACGCTGTGATTAGGAGCTTTGGAGAGGGTGGCAGCTGAAGGAACCTGGATGGAAGGGTGGTACGCTGTGATTAGGAGCTGTGGAGAGGGTGGCAGCTGAAGGAACCTGGATGGAAGGGTGGTACGCTGTGATTAGGAGCTTTGGAGAGGGTGGCAGCTGAAGGAACCTGGATGGAAGGGTAGTACGCTGTGATTAGGAGCTGTGGAGAGGGAGGCAGCTGAAGGAACCTGGATGGAAGGGTAGTACGCTGTGATTAGGAGCTGTGGAGAGGGAGGCAGCTGAAGGAACCTGGATGGAAGGGTAGTTCGCTGTGATTAGGAGCTGTGGAGAGGGAGGCAGCTGAAGGAACCTGGATGGAAGGGTGGTATGCTGTGATTAGGAGCTGTGTAGAGGGAGGCAGCTGAAGGAACCTGGATGGAAGGGTAGTACGCTGTGATTAGGAGCTGTGGAGAGGGAGGCAGCTGAAGGAACCTGGAGGGAGGGGTGGTATGCTGTGATTAGGAGCTGTGGAGAGGGAGGCAGCTGAAGGAACCTGGAGGGTGGGGTGGTATGCTGTGATTAGGAGCTGTGGAGAGGGAGGCAGCTGAAGGAACCTGGAGGGTGGGGTGGTACGCTGTGATTAGGAGCTGTGGAGAGGGAGGCAGCTGAAGGAACCTGGAGGGAGGGGTGGTATGCTGTGATTAGGAGCTGTGGAGAGGGAGGCAGCTGACGGAACCTGGAGGGAGGGGTGGTATGCTGTGATTAGGAGCTGTGGAGAGGGAGGCAGCTGAAGGAACCTGGATGGAAAGGTGGTACGCTGTGATTAGGAGCTGTGGAGAGGGAGGCAGCTGAAGGAACCTGGCCAGAAGGATTGTATGCTCTGATACACTGGTTACCAGGGACCAGCCAATTTCTCGATTACCCAATTTTCTCCAAAACTATTGCATCTAAGAAGCTCAAATTTTCTGAGCTACTAAACAACCATATGAATTTTAAAATGAGTTGTTCAGTTTTGTCATATTTTACATAGAATTTAGAAACTATAACGTTTATTATTACAAACATTGGGCTAATCTTTTAAAAGTATATATAAACAACAGTTTTCCCTATAATAAGAATTTTGAAAAACTGATCCGCTCATTTTGTCAGAAATTCTACTTTATGGTTCTTCAAATAACTGCAGCTAAACAAACATCAGAATGCCAATAGAAATTTTTCCTGTGTATTAATTTACATAGATGTCAAATGGCTTACGTTGGACCTAGAAACTTGATTTTCACATATATTCTACCCAAGTAATTTATAATGTGCAATTTGATTATAGCGGTAATGGTTTAAGTGATGTTCACATTACAATGTTACATCCCAATGTCTATACATTGGGAGGTGAGACCCTAGGGTGAGCAAGATCTAGGCCAGGACAGTGGTGGATTATTAAAATTATGTTGTTGTTTAACGATGCTGTCAATTGCCAGGATCACATCAGCGTCGCCGGTGTGCCGGAATTTTGTCCCGCAGGAGTTCTTTTGCATGCCAGTAAATCTACTGACATGGAGCTGTCGTTTTTAGGCACACTTAAAAACCATCGGCCTGGGCTGGGTTTGAACCCGCGACCTTGGGATCCGTAGGCCAGCGTCTAACCAACTGAGCCACCCAGACCGACGACAATGGTGGAGGATTAAAGCTAAAGCTAAAACTAAAATTTAAAAAAAAAAAAAAAAACAAGTAGAGTCTGTGTGAAGGAAGTAGCAGAGTCGAGTGGTCCGCGCTACTTAGTAATATCTAGTACTGAGGGAGATAAAATTTCTATCGGTGAGCCTATTTACTATTCAAAAGGGTTTGGATAACATTGCTGGTCCAGTAAAGTCATGCACTAGATCTCGCAATGGCATGCTCCTGGTTGAAGCACATTCAGCTACCCAGGCTGCTAAAATACTGAAAGCGAATATACTAACAAGTTACCCTGTACGTGTTGAGATGCACAGAACCTCGAACTCCTCGCGCGGCGTGATAAACACCCGTGCATTAGAAGGAATATCAAATGAGGAGATTCAAGAAAATCTGACAGTACAAGGCGTCATTCACGTTTACCGGGTTAAACGTAAAGAAGGTAGTGAATTAAAGCCAACTAATACCCTGTTCCTGACCTTTAATAGGGTAGATCTCCCGCAAAGGATTAAGGCAGGGTATGCATCCATCGAAGTTAGACCTTTCATCCCGAACCCACTCAGACGTTTCAAGTGCCAATGCTTTGGACATACAAGCGAGCTTTGTAAGGGACTAGTAGCTACATGCCCTCAATGTGGAGATGAATTCCACGATGGCGCATGTACTGCAGCTCCATCATGTGTGAACTGCAGAGGTGAACATCCATCTAGTTCCCGAGATTGCCCCCGTTTTGAAGAGGAAAGAGCGATACAAGAGATACGGGTTAAAGAGAAGGTACCCTTCTCAGAAGCCCGGAAGCTCTTGCGTATACGCCAACCCTCTGTTCCCAGATCTGGAACATATAGGTCAGTTGCAGCTAAAGCGGTACCGAGCAGAGAGATTGCAACGCAGACCAGCGATTTCAACGAGGCAACAATTTCTGAAAAGACACTTGTTACCCGTAGTTCTATTCCGAAGCCTTCAACATCAGCCCGTACATCTGTATCAACGCGTACAAAATCTGTTGGTGAAAAAATACAACTGTTAGATCACCAACGAAAATGTCAAACTCAACACAGAAGACTAGCAAACCTGTAATCTACAATGCTTCACCGATAAAGTTTAAGAGCTACACTAAGAATGATTTCCTCAAGGAAGTTAAGCCTGACCCCAGTACATCAAAGGGATATAAGATTCCAAGAAGATCTCCTCGAAGATCCTCTTCTGGGGAATCTTCAGGGGTGGACTCAGACCGGCGTCTTTCATCTTCGCCAGTCTCCATTAGCAACCGGTTCGAGACACTCGAACCCAAGTTCGCTATGGGAAAACGGACGTCCTCGGCAGAAGACATGGAGTTAGACCAATCTGCCCACACTGGGAGAACTCCAGTTGAAATGAGGCGCGAAAAAGCGTCTGAGAAGAATGTCAGCCCAAGAGAGAAGAAAAGGGCTAAATTAGTTTGACAACCGCCTACTCCAAATTAATGGAGAGTTACCTTGGAATACCTGTTCCATACAGATATCAATATGGCTATCCTACAATGGAACAACCCTGTACAACCCTGCCAGACCTCTTGCAGGGATTCCAGGCAGGAATCCGCTCACCCGCTTGAGGATATGCCACCCATTCATGGGTACCTGTTGTGTGGTGACCTGGCGTCTATCTGTGTTACGTGCTCCATTCAATTCTCTGTAGCACATGTCCTTCTTGATTGTGCACGATATGCTCGTGAGCACCCACCAATCCCATGGCCTGGGTTTTACTCTGCCGTCAATTTTGGATAACGACTCAGCAGCTATCAATACAGTGCTGCAGTTTGTTGCCCAAATTAGTTTTGGCAAGCAAGTTTAACTTGTATTTTATTTTGCAGCTTGTTTGGACTTTTAGGATGTTGTACCTTTTTATTTTATAATATTTTATAATATTTTTCCTATATTGTGTGAGTTGCTAATTTTATTCTTTGGCCCACCATACATTTTAACTCCATACTCAGGGGTCTCCGTCTAGGGGATATGTGAATAGCGACCACAAGGTACCCAAGCTGAGCAGAACATTACTTCCACTTACTGGTGTTTTGCTCCTCACTGTAACTTTTCTATCTGACCTTACCTTGGTCATCTCTTGTTCTCTTCCGACCCCGATGCTATTAGGGTTCCTGAGGGCTAGGGAGTCTTCATTTTTTCAACCTCTCCATTTCTCTATAAAATATTAACCCCTAACATGCTGACCTGTCACGGCATGTAATACGTCCTCTGATTGGTAATCAGAGGATATGGTCGGTGAATTTATTTTGTTAATTCTCCCAGTCAGGTCGGTGAGACCCATAAACCAACGACAGGTGTGGTCCTCCAGACATTCTGGGGGTTGTGAGAGAGCGATGTGACCGCCAAAACATAAAACTATGGTGCTCTCTAAAAAGCGGTTACTATACTGCTATTGCTCTATCAATATATTAAATATTGGAGAGCAAGAGGATTAATGACTTCATTATCAGAAATCGAGTATTAGCTGACAACAACATTACAATGCTGACATATTTTTCATATGTAGATCAGTATGTTTAACCATGATGTGCCCTTGAGAATGTTTTTAAACCCCACTGAAAATACAATGTCTTTACAATGACTTAACCCCTAGCGCAACAGCTCTTCATGGGCCAAGGAGTACTGCCCGGCCGTTGCAGCCCTCACCTCTGCCCACTAAAAACGTCATGAGTGGGATGCAGCACTGGAGTGTGGGACGTGGTGAGCACCCCCAGCCCTCTCGGCTGGTTATACGCTACTTCTTTATCGAGTAGCTCTTCAATTGGCCCTTCCGGGAAACTGAGTGCATCCCGTTAAATGGTTAATATTTACGAGTGTGATTAAAGTAGAGGAAGAAAACTAGAAAGAAACGTGCATGGGCCCGATCCATAGCGAGCAACAGCGAGGGTCCACTGATTTCAAAATTTAACCTGATGTTAGGTGTGCGAGTGTGTGTATGAACTGGATTCAAACAATGGGTATCATACCAGGCAATCAGTAGAAGGTGAAGGAGTCGAGAGGGAATTTCAGACACTAGCCCATGACTCTATGACAATTTGTGGAGGGGGACTTAGCACCTCGACCAAAAGGCGACCTTTGTGCCTGTTACCCTGAGGGGGCACCCTGTGGGAGGATGGATGGGATGAATGGATCCTAAGGGCAGCCTGAACGTTGCCACGACAAAGCAGGTGGCAGGCTTGCTACATTTACCCAGTTGGAAGCACCCTGGCGGAGGTTGTCTCAGCTCGGTTCCTCTCCCACCCCTTCGGGTTCCCACTTCCAAGGGGGGCATGGGACTCAGAAACCGGCTCCCCTCAGCCCCTCAAGCTTGTACCATCCCTTGGGGGCCCAGAATCCATTAGGCTCACCTTCCAATAAAGGGGGACGAGATTTCCAGCACATTCTTTCTCTCTGCCATGCTGCTGCCAAGATGCTCACCGACGCTTCCAACCCTGAAATAAACAGTGGGATGAAGGGTGAAATGAAATGATTAATGTAATGAAATGCAGGGACAGGAAATCAGGAGGACATCGAAATCCTTCCCAGCATTCTCCAGGACCCATGGGGTCAGGAAGGCCAGCTACGGTTATCGAACCTGCGACATTCTGGCGTTACCGCCTGAGCTATCCCGCTCAGTACGCTAGCTTAAATCTTATACTTAACGACACGTGTATTTAGAAGAAGAGAAGGAAGAACAAACCAAAGTACCTCTTTTCCCGTGGGTTACTCTAATAAGGTTGTGTTGGCAGTTTCTTCTGCTCATGCGCAGTATTAGCAACATTGAGTTGTTTGTTGACATTGCATTAATTTTGCTATGAAATACAGTGTGTTAAAATGAGATGGTGCTTGGGGTACAACAGTTCATAGTGTTCAGAATCACTTGTAAAAGCCTTTCATATGTATTTTGATTGTCTAAATCGCTGTTCGTTGCCATTTTAACAAGAAGATAAATATGGTAGTTTTTCCGTACTCAAGTTATTTTTTCCGTGTGCAGTATATCTTGCACACCTTTGCCCAAATTTCAGCAATATTATAACCAAAGTATTTAAGTTGGAGTACAAGTACTTTCATTTTAAAAACTGATGTTTACTGAAACAATCCCAGGAATTGAAATGTTAGGTTAGGCTAGGCTTGGTGTTATATCAGAGTTTACCTTGTATCCGGTTGAGTAAAGTATGGATGAAACTAAAACAAGGAAGCAACATTTTCTAAAGGGTAATGGTGCGTTGCAAATCATAACCTAAGCACATCAAAATGTGTGTGCGTGCGTGTGTGTGTGTGTGTGTGTGTGTGTGTGTGTGTGTGTGTGTGTGTGTGTGTGTGTGTGTGTGTGTGTGTGTTTCTAGTGCACAATGAATACTGCTACTGTGTCTTTGTCTTTTTGTTTGTTAAGTGCTTCTGTAATCTGACTTAATCTTTTGTTCATCTAGTTCCTTGTGAATTCCCATTGTGATGTGGATGGTAAATGATGTGCTTCTAAATACCAGTTTAGCTTATCTGAGTCTTCAGAATGCTAAAATAACATGTTTATGTTAATTTTTCAGTAAAACTAAAGTTAAATTTTATTAGTTTGTCACTTTTGTCTACAAAACAGGGCAAGGAAAACCTATTAGTACCAATTTGCAGCTGTAAATGACCGACAGCACTGACCCTTTTCTTGACAAAATCACTTGTCCGATTAGCAGTGAAAGTAGCAGTGATGGTTTGTGACCGTGATAAAAGAGAATTACGCTTTCTCTACGAGTGTAAGTGAAAAATCAGCAGTGTTGTTAAAGCAAATTTAAAAAATATTTTTTTTGATTTCATGAAAGTTGTGTTTACCAACTTGTTTGTGTTGCTAATATGTATTGCAGGTGTTAGAAAGAAAGAAAAAGCTATAAAATCAGAAGACAGGAAAGTAATAGTTAATGTGCACAAATTGTTTAGCTGCGAATGTGAAGCCGTAAAATGGAAAACCAACAATATCGGTGACTATAAGAACTGCTACAGGCTTCTCGCACTGTTTAAAAGGATTTTAAAAGAACAAAATAAAGCGCAAACAAGTGCTAGCCACACAGACCGTCCCAATAGAGTATCAAAACAGGCAGTGATTGACTCATTTAGTGCTGAGTCGATTTAGAAAATGCTCTATTTGCTACACAGGATGGATTTTCTTCCTAGTTTAGAAGATATAAGTAAACCTTATAAGGAAACAACCTGTTCAATGGAAGCATAAGTTATTACCCCGAGCGCAACAGACCATGAAGGGACAAAGCTTGCCACCTGGTTGCTGGGTCCCCCACCTCTGCCCACTATAGGCGTCACGAGTTGGGTGCAGTACTGGAAGGTGAGACATGGTTAATGCCCCGAGCCCTCCCGGTCAGTTATGCGGCCATCACGACCTGCGATTGCTACTTCTGCATCAAATAGCTCCTCAAATTGGCCACTCTGGGACCTAACGAAGCTGAGTGCATCCTGTGCCAGACCTTCCAGCGAGGGAAAAATCCCCATGCCAATACCAGGGATAGAACCTTGGTCCTCCGCGCCAGAGGCAGGCGTGCTACCACTGCACTACAGAGGCGGTAGGAAGCATAAGTACAATAAGAAAAGGTTTAAGGAAAATAAATTCTTCTTCTTCTTATTCTTGTTGTCGTCGTTATCATTATTATTATTATTATTATTATTATTATTATTATTATTATTATTATTATTATTATTATTATTATTATTATTATTATTATTATTATTATTATTATTATTATTATTATTGTTGTTGTTTATAGTGGTGATAGTGGTTGTAGTGATAGTTGTATGCAACTGGATATAAGTTGTAGTATTGCAAACAAAAACAAATAAATAGCTACCTAGAAAGTATTGCACATATAGATAACTGGATAAACACCTTAAGATTTTTTAAAACACTTATAATATATAATATAAGCATTGCTTAAATATACAATATAGAAAATAAAATGTATAGGGTATACTTACCAACACTATGCAGAAACTGTAATGTAAAAGCTTGCGCGGGTAACACTTGTCACCCAAAAGCACACAGGGTGTCATAAAATTTCAGCTGCATACAATATAACAGTAACTACAGAACTGAAAGAAGGAAATGTTGCTGTTAATGCATCCCTTAGAAATTACATGAGCCAGCATGTCTGTAAGTCTGTTCTGAAAACTTCAGCAATTAAAAAGAATATGCGGGGTGACACCTGTCACCTACATGAGTAACCAAGTGTAAGCTTGTAATAAACTATAATGCTCCAGGTAAATCCAGTAATTATTAAGCGAGAAGAAGCTAGTTCTGACTAGACAACGCTGCAAGCCTGTCATTTGCTACAGTCGTGCAGCCTCTGAAGGTCATATGCAGAGGATTGACGCGAACCTTAACTCCTCAGTCTAGGCCAACTCGCTTATACAATCTCTGAATTATCAGCGACTTTTCTGGAAATCGAAGTTTCTCGTCTTCTGGTAAGCAAGCTCATGCACGTTGAAATCCTCCAGAATTGAAACTGTGCAACGGCACTTGTTCTAAGCCGACATTATCGCGGGTTGCGTATTGGCGGTGCTTACCAAGGCAGTAGTGTGAGGTAGCCAATGCTTCATCATCCTTTGTCCACGGCAGCCGCAACATTATAGTGCATGCACTGTGTCAGTGCTATGATGAGGAAAATTGGTATAGAAATAGTGATAGTTTCTGCACTTAGTCTTACTTTCTTTAGAAGGTAGTCTCATACACAATAAAAATAAGTAATTTTTTTTTTATTTTTCAATGGGTTCTACAAGATACCAGATACCTTTTATTTGGCCTCCCAACATTTATTTTCCCTATTGGTTTGTATTTATTAAAATTAATGGTGCTCGCTCTCTATTCATTCTTTTAATATGACTTACACACCTAATTTTATGTTCTTTAGTTTTTACTTTCTCTACTACGTTTAGTAAAGTAGAGGAAGCATTGTATTCCACCCAAAGATTCAATGTTTTTATAATTATGAGAGGTGATGTTGATGAGCTTTTGACTCTTTTGTTATCTCGGGGCGTGGTACTGGATGGAATGAACATACACTCGGGGTTAACTTTAGTGAAATATTTTATTCGCACCTTCTTGTTCACAGTATTTAAATTGTATCACAGTAGCAAGTCTTTTATTTCAGTGGATCGACTTCCCTAGCATCGCCGAGATTTAATGTCTGAAAATTTAGCGGTATTTCGCTAAATGTGTTTTCTATCACTTTACGCTTTGTCTATTATAAGTCCTTTCATTTAATTGCACACTTCGTATTAACTAACTTATTAAAGTTAGCTAATGTTTCACTTATGTTACACAAATTAACGGTCTTTAAACACTTAGTAAATTTACTTTCACTATTTTATGACGTGCACACATAAAAATGCGTCCATCTACACCAAAGACCCGGACGCTATTAACTAGACAATTGGCACTGCATTACACTTCTTTTTGTGTACATCCGCGTATGCGTTCGTCAAATAGTTCCCGCATTGTTAGGGAAGCGATCCTTAGCCATTCTCCCTTCGCTTTCAATATTGAACACATATAGTTCTTTTATTTATACATATATATTAAAATTAAATATGGAAATATTCATGACGTCTTTAAACAAACTTAATTGTTTGTAACAATGAACATTAGTAACATGTTTTCGTCATTTAACCAACTCATACCAACATCAAAAACAAATTACACTCTTAACAAATATTCACATAAACGATTTTCTTTTGGGGTCTTACAATATCTTGTCTCAATATTTTTAAAATATTTTTATGACAAATGAAATGTAAATTTTGAATTCTCTGGCTGTAGCCCCTGTAATCATATTTACTCTGGATGACTTGCATAACTGGTAAACCTTAAGAGATAGACCAAATCTTACTCTACCAAAAATGTAGATCTTGCTAAAATACACAATTTATGTCTCAATAAATTTTTTTGTACAGTGTAACATTTCGGAGATATGCCTGGTTATTTGTGTCAGTTTTGGAGAACTTACACTTCTGTCAAATGGAACATTGTAATTCAATTTTTTATATGTTAACTGTGCAAAGAGAACGGAATTTGAAAGCTTTAAAAGATTTGACTGTCGTTCAAAGCCTACTGTATTCCTATATTGCCCTTGTAGCTATAAGGAAATAAACATTAAGATAATTTCTGAACATGTTTATCTTAAATAACATGAAGAAGATATAGGAATAAGAGTTTGTAAGAATAGTTGGTACAAGAGTAGAGAAAGTCATGTAAGTGCAACGCATCAGATTTTTCATGCAGATTATATGTATCTAATTCTTTTCTTGCATCTTAATTTCTTTTGTGGTCTGTTCTCTTATATCCTGCCACAGCTCTTAAAAACTTAATTTCGTTTACTTCAAGTCTCCGTTTGTTTTTGTCTGCCATAATCCCTGCTTCACTCCCATGCAGTAATTTTGACACTGACATTACTTTATACAATTTTAGTATTTTATGCTTTCTTGCTTTGTTCTTCAAACATATTTTATAGTACCATTAAAATAGCTAAAAACTTCCATTTCTGGAATTGATCAACTTGTTTTTTATGTGGTATATTACACCCTAAGTACTTAAATTCGACCACCTGTTCTGCAATCTTATTTTCTATAATGATTTTTATCTGATATTTTCTTTTCCTTTGAACGACATCACTTTTGTTTTACTTAGAAGATTGTCATGTTATATTCTTTTACTATTTTATTCGGAGCATAAGTTGACTTTTGAAGATTTTCTTCTGAATTAGATATAATAATCTGGTCATCAGCGAACATTAAAGTTAATGCGTAGTCTTTTTTATTAAAATTATATGAATAAAGGTGTATATTATTACTTTACTGTTAGGTAATTTCACCAATATATTGGTTAAAAAGTTGCAGACACATACTGCATCCCTGTCTTATTCCTATGTTAGTTTTTTTCTACTTTTGACTCTTTAGCTCCTGAAATTTCCATTTTAGCTTCCTAATAAATATTGTGACGCTGGACCCGGCACATGGCAGTGGAGTGGCAAGGGGGCGGGGGGGACTACTTCGCATCCGTGCCGTGCCGTGCCGTGCCGGCGAGCGGGCATATACATTCAGGGCCGGGTGCCTCGCGCGACTGTCAGTGTAAACAATCGAAGCAGCAAAAGGGGTGCCGAGAACATTCTCGAGACTTCTAACTAGATCAGTTCTGGTGCACGTGTGTGTGTCTGGAGTCGAGAAAGTTCGGTGTGACGTCATCCCCAGTATGAAAGGACATGATACAGTAGCAGAGTCAGTCAGCTTTGCTTTAGAGTTAAAGCTATGGTCATAAGTCAGTGTACATCGTAAGAAGATTGGCGAGAGTCTTTCCTTTGATGGGCGTTGAAAACATTTTTAATTTTTTTTTGTGTTTAATTTTTGAAAGCTAAACAAATTCTCAGATTTTGAAACCAAAGACTGAAGTTGAAGTCACATAAATGAAGCACATGCTGGAAAAATTGTAGGATCATAGCAGAAAATTTAATGAACATGGAGCAGATAGTGTGTTAAAAATGTAAAGTTGAGGAAAACCACTCTTTTTTACACACATGCATCATGATCATGAGTCAGATTACCTGTTTGTCCCTCTTTTGTCGTAGTCTCTGTCCTCAGATTCATAGCTTTTCCCTTGCGGTGATATGCCACTTAACCACTCCTTTCCGTTGCTGTTGAGCCCTCTTTGGCTCATATTTTGTTCAAATACTGCCGAAACTTTCAGCAGAAAAGAGGTGTTCAAATGTAGCGCACATGGCATTTAAAACCTAGTCACCCTTCAAAATGGCAGAATCTAATGAAAATGCCACCGATGACTGAAAGTTTGGGGAACATTTGTATACATAGTGCTAAAAATCGTGAATTTGATAATTTTTCGATCATTTTTCAGTCCCAGGGTCCCTTAAGAGTTCATTTGTATGTATCATTATAACCTTAAGATTTAGGTGAACGTCCAAAGTTTTCTCTCTCCCTCATCTCTGATATACTCATTATTGGAATCCAATTCACACACACAGACACACATACACACATACACACACTCACACACACAAACACAGACCCACACACACTCACACACATACGCATAGACACACACATACACACCAGACACACACAGACATACACATACACACAGACACACACAAAAACATGCACACACTCACACATGGAACTTGTTCTAAATGTGCTGTTTAGATACAAAACATATTTTTCTGCTGAAATATCAATATTGAATACTTTGGCAGAGTACAATACCTCCACTACCTACTACAGGTGTGTGGTAGAGAAGTAAAACGCACTGTGTATAGATCGTGAGGCAAGACAAGAGTAATTCCCCTATCTGCGCAGTAGCAACTCTTCACCTGAAAGGCTGATGGTAGAGGAAGTTGCGTGATATAACATTTCCGTCCATGAAGAAGTAAAGTTCGCTAGCATAGGTTTAGTGCATATTGCTAATGACATTATATATGTATAAAAATTGGCATTATAACGAACAAAGTGATTTGGCTCTAACTATGGCTATGTGCCAATAATTACTTTCATGTGAACTGCAATTGTTTCAGCTGCGCGCTGTTATAGTAATGGTTACTCATTCAGCCAGTGCAGAGCGGGAGGGAAGGAAAGCACCTTCCCCTATACGCAGGTTTTGTTCATTTCTCCCCTCATGACCTATAACTTACAGTACCCCACTATTAATTGATGTTTAAGACTTTAAAATATCAATTAAATTATATTCATATTCGTAGATGTAATTGCATATAATATATTAATAAGCAAGGAATTTCCCGATCGCCCGTGACATCTTTTTCCTTCTGATTTGTTTCTACTTTTTTCTAAGTGGTTCACAAGTGGTTGTTATGTACTTATCAGCACTGTTGGTTTCTCTTTCTCTTTCTACCTATAATAAATAGGGGAAGCATTGCATTCCATCCAAAAATTGGATGCCAAAATTTCATGGGAAATAAATGTTTTGAGGTCCCTTGAATGCAAAAAGAAAAAGGTCCGTGTGTGTCTCTGTGTGTGTATATGTGTGTGCGCGCGCATCTGTGTGTGCCAGTCCGTGGACAGCATAACTCAAAAACGAAAGGTTGGTTAAACTCAAAGTTGGTATTTAAGTATAAAGTCTTTCAAGGATGTGACACAAAGATTTTGAAGAAAGTTGCTTCACCCTAAACTACCCTTTACATGGAAGATTTTTTGAAATTTTTTCCCTCGAAAATGGCTCTAACAATTTTGATTAAAGTGCCATATGTTTAAGACATTTTTATGATAAATGAAATGTATATTTCTAATTTTCCGACTATAGCCCATGTAGTCCTGATTATTATGAATGACTTGTATAACTGGTAAACCATAAGAGATAGACCATATCTTATTATACAGAAAATGTAGATCTTGCTAAAACACACAATTTATAACCAAGTAATTCTTTTGTAGAGTGAACCATTTCGGAGATATGGAAAACCTAAACTTTCATCAAATGGAACATCATTATTCATTTTTTATATGTCAGCCATGCAAAGAGAACGGAATTTGAAAACTTTAAAATGTTTGACTATCGCTCAAAGTCTACTGTATTCCCATATTCCTCTTGTACCTACAAGAAAATGAGCAATAATATAATTTTATTTCTGCAAATGTTTATCTCAACTAACACGAAGAAGTTAGAGGAATTACGGATTAAGAATGGTTAGTAGAGTAGAGAAAGTCATGTGAGTGCAACACATCACATTTTGTTTCTATTTTCAGGACATACTTATGTTGTTATTGTTCATATAGGTGCAGAAGCCACAACTACAAGTAGTGGATCAAATACACTCCTAGGCAATGCAGCTCTGACACAAGAGCTTACAGGATGTGTGGATCCCTTGGGTCCAAGAGATTTTGGAGCCAGCCTAGTAGAAACACCTGCAGCAGAAGGACAAGGAGACGCTATAGTTGTGGACACTTCTGGAAATCTGAACCAGTTGCTTGCTTTATACCGCTCTGAAGACTGGAAAGACATTCAAGTAAAAGAAGACGACATCTCCGGCTGGGAAGAGCGGGTTGAGTTTGAGGTCCGAGTGAGTGAGTTCATTCTATCAATAATGGCATTTTTACTTTCTCTACTTCCTGATTGCAAGATATCACTGGAAATACATACACTAAACTCTGCGATGCCACAGCCGTGGGATGTGTTTAGTGCCCCGGTTTCATAACCTCAAGTACCTCCTCAATTGGTGCCCCAGGAACCTCACAAGACTGGTGCACCCCGAACCAGGTCTCCCAACACGAGTGAATCCCCACAACGGTTTGAGAATCGAACCCAGGTCTACCGCTTGGCAAATTCATACAAAAGTTTTATCTTAATGGTACACAATGTTAGTCATGTATCAGACGTCCATTACTATAACTCGATTCATGCTGTAGCCTGTCTCTCTCGTTAGCCACGATGTTAGCTATGTAACATCATTCTAAATCCAATATGGTGGACCGACCACAATGGTTATTTTTATGCACTCCCATGCTGTGGGTATCAACTGAGAAGAATACGAATAAAATACATATTTTTAGTCTTTAGTTTAAAATTAATAGTAATTTTTTTTAAAAAAACAAGATTTTATTTAAATGCTCTAAAAAGAAACAAATACACTTTGAAATTAAATCAAAGCCACCAATTTATTACATTACACAATTTATATGATATAAAAGCTTGTCGCGAGAATTACCTATTTTATAAAAAAACTTTTTTTTTCTCTTAGAATTAATTATATCAAGAGAAAGTTACATATTGTATTCTTGTTCATCTACTCAGGTAAATATCGCAACAAGCTTTTATATCATATAAACTGTGTAATGTAATAAACTAATGGACTTGATTTAATTCAAAGTTTATTTGCTTCTTTTTAGAGCATTTAAATAAAAGTTTGTTTTTTTAATTAATTTTCACTAATGATTTTTATAACCCAGCCTCTTTATTCAACATTAGCAATGTGCATGTCTTAAATTAACAGTTAATAGTGTACACATGTTTATAGTATCAGTCTGAAAAATCTATTGATCTTCAGAGACCAGCCCTCTGTTAGTTTCACCAGAGCATAGCGCCATGCTTCTTCGGAGGCTAAGTGGCAATTGCAAAGATGTTTGGTCCCTCCTCCTCCTCTTCCTCTTCCTCCTCCTTCTTCCTCTTCCTCTTGTTCTTCTTCTTCTTCTGCTTCTCCTTCTTGTTCTTGTTCTTCTCCTGCTCCTTCTCCTCCTCTTTCTTCTCCTTCTCCTTCTTGTTCTTCTCCTTCTCCATCTCCTCCTCCTTCTCCCTCTCCCTCTCCTTCTCTCTGTCTCTCTTTCTCCTTCTCTTCTTCCTCTCCTCCTTGTGTATAAGATAATATCCTGTTCATTTCCCCTTTTATTCCTTGAATGAGTCAATCCATCTCCTAGCGAGTCTTCCCTTTGTCCTTTTTAGACGATTGTTTCCCATCCTGTTAATGTGTTCTTACCAGTATTTCTGTTGCTCATTAAAAAATTTTGTTATATCTCGAATTTGGAAATTCTCTCTCATTTCTGTATTGTGTGTTTTATCCATCAAAGGCCGGAGGCCTGTACGTTTTTTCCATATATATATATACTGCACATGAACTTTACTGTTATCGATCGTGCATGTAAACAACTGCATATAGGTACAGCCTGACCATGAAAACCACCTCACTGCAGCACAACCTGTAAGCATCATAAACTATGCATTCTAAACACATACTGCTATAATATTGTCACAAAGTGCATTACACTGGGTTACAATGTACATCTGTAAATTATTAAATGTAAAATTTCGACGCCTATCACTGAAGCTGTTTTTAGATATTGAAAAACTTCTTTCTGTGTCACACGATGTCAGAGGTGCAAATGTAAAGAATTCCATTCTGTCGTCTGGTGTGTTTACCTTCTTACTCATTTTCAAAGTTTCACACATAGCTTGATAACCAATATTTTTGTTTAGAATGTTCTGGAATTTAGTTTTCACCTTTTTGATACCTGGCACAAGAGGTATCCTATTAATTGAATTAGCTAAGTCTTCTATTATGCTTATGCTCTTGGACATTTCCAAACCCAAATTTTCTAATTATTTAATAGCTTTGGGCAACATTGCAAAATTTTGGATATGAACTAAGATTTTCAGATAGTTCATGCGATATCAGATACTTTACAATTACAATAGCACATGAATCTGCATCACATAGAGCGCTAATTACATTACAATTTTATTGTAATGCACTGCATAATAAGTGACCACCTCTATCCAAGTATCCCATCTTATAATTATTGGCATCTGCATACATTTGCAAGGCAATGCTTCACTAGTCAGCAGAGTACTACGTTACGTTGTTTTCTACTCTTACTTCTAGTGGCAGTTGTTTGCTCATTTTATGGCCGTGTTGTACTTCCGATGTTATGTAGATCTTGGGATGACCATACACCGGAACTCCATGATGCCTATTTCAAGTATCCTCACATGTTTTTTAGAATTTTTGTCAGGCTACACTGACCGTCGATATATTTACACCGATGGGTCAAAGAGCACCAACGGTGTTGGATGTGCTTATGTTTATGGAACCGAACCACATGCATTCGGTTTTCCAAATAGCACTTCCATTTTTACTGCAATTTACCGTATGCTGTATACCATCGTACATTAGGTGACTGCCTGATTTTTAGCGATTCCCTTAGTGCACTTCAGAGCCTTTGTGAGCTGCACAACTCCAATCCTATTGTACAACATATCCAGGATGCCCTCCATGTTTTACATGCTTCTGTAGTGTGTGCATGGATTCCTGGTCACGTAGGTTTGCCAGGGAATGAAATGACGGATTTGGCAGCAAAGACGGCAACTACAGAACCCAGTATTAACATCTCACATGTTACTTAGGAAGACTTTAGGCTTGAAGTGGGGAAAGCGGTGCTGTTGTGCTGGCAAGAAGAGTGGTCAGCTCTCCGAGGTATTAAGCTTAGAGAAGTGAAAGAATTTCAGATTAACTGGGTAACTTCCTGTCGCATATCTCACCGAGAGGAGGTTAGCTTGGCTCGAATGCGAATAGGCCACTGCAATTTTTCGCATGGTTACCTATTTCAAAGGGACCCTGCCCCTCTATGTCCGCTGTGTGACATCACATACTGCTAGAGTGTACCTCTCTAGCACACCTTCAAGATTCTCTGCAGCTGTCTACCAGACTTGCAGAGGTCTTAGCGGATGACAAAACAGCGGTTTATACAGTTTTTAAGTTTTTAGCAGAGTGTAGTATCAATTTGAAGATTTCAAATTTTAGATGTTTCTTTTTATGCCTTTTGACATATTTATCACCTTGTTTTATATCTGGCTATTCCCACTATCTTTTATGTTTATGTGTATATTTTCTTTGTTACTAGTAATTTTATTTTGATTGAAATGTATATCTGGCTATTGGCATGAACTGTTTTTTTCTGTTTTTTAAGGGCGCTGATGACTACAAAGCTGAGTGCCCTTAAACCAAATTCTCCCTCTCTGACGTCATTCATACTCTGTGTCCAGCTAACCTGTATTGCATGCGAGCACACATACCTCAAGTCTTTACTAATAAGGTTTTTCCTTGGATTATTATTTATATTTTCAATTCGCAAGTACTTAATATTTGTTTTGTTTTGACTGTACCAGCTCTGGTTTGTAATACACAAGTTAATATTGGTTTAACTATTGCTTTATAAATGCGGACTTTAATCTCTATTGCCATGTATTTATTTTGCCAAATTATGTCTTTTTTACAACCTGATATCTGTGCTGCTTTATCAGCCTGTGTTTTTACTTCTTGACTTAAACTTTTGGTGTTTGTTATTTTAATTGCTAAATAATTAAATTCAAGGCTTAGTATTTTGAAATATATTAATTAAAATTAGTGTAATTTTCAAACAATAAGCACTTCCTTGCAGCTTGGACCACAAGTGTTAAAAATATATGTTGTACACATATGAATTTCTCTACCCTTTTACTAACTATTCCTACAAACTCTTAACCTCCATTATTATTTATTTATGCCAACAAACTTACTGTTGGTGTTTTTAAACACACAAACCGTGTGTGGGCAATGTTTGAGAGGTAGAACTCGAACTTAAAAATTCAATGCCACAGCTGTGGCATTGAATTTTTAAGTTCCAGTTTTACCTCTTAACCTCCATTTTCTTCATGTCAGTTGAGATAGCAGAAATTATCTTGTTGCTTATTTCCTTGTAGGTACAATGGGAATATGGGAATACAGTAGCCTTTGAGCCATAGTCAAATCTTTTAAAGCCGATCGCTAATGAAGGCTTCGGAATTTCGATCACTTTGCAGGACCAAGAGATAAAAAAGTGAATAACAACCTTCCATTTGAGAAAAGTATAAGTACTGCAAAACACACAAATAGAAAAAGATCCGTGTGTGTGTGTCTCTATCTGTGTGTGTGTCTGTGTGTGTCTGTCTGTGAACAGCATAACTCAAAAATGAAAATTCGGTTAAAAACCAACATTATTTAAGTTTAATGTCTTTTAAGGAAGCAACAAAAAGATTTTGAAGAAAATCTGTCCACCCTAAACTACCCTTTACATGGAAAATTTTTCAAAAATTTTGATTTTCTCGAAAATGGCTCTAACGATTTTTATTAAAATGTTATGTTTAAGATATTTTTTGGGCAAATGAAATATTTATCTTGAATTTTCTGCCTATAGCCCATGAAATCCTGTTTGCTCTGGATGACTTTTGCATAACTGGTAAACCGTAAGAGATAGACCAAAGCTTACTATACAAAAAACGTAAACCTTGCTAAAACACACAGTTTGTGTCTAAATACTTTTTTCTCTGTGGAGTGAACCATTTCGGAGATATTCCTTGTTATTTGTGTGCATTTTGGAAAATCTAAACTTTCGTCAAATGGAATATCGTTATTCATTTTTATGTTAGCCGTGCAAAGAGAGCAGAATTTGAAAGCTTTAAAAGGTTTGACTATCACTCAAAGTCTACTGTTTTTCCATACTCTCTGTGTATCTACAAGAAGATAAACAGTAAGATAATTTCTCCAAATGTTTATGTCAACTAACACAAAGAATATATAGGAATAAGAGTTTGTGAGAATAGTTAGTACAGGAGTAGAGAAAGTCATGCGAGTGCAACACATCAGATTTTTTCACATAGTCTGCTTCTTTATTTGAATACATTTGCGAATGTTGAAGCCATTTTTCAAAAACTCTTTTTGAGGATTGTTTCGGTGTGTGTTTTAAGGTACTGGTATACTGCAGATCCTAGACTTGATCTTGAAGAGAATTGTCTCCCTCGGAGAGTGTTTTTCTGAGTGTTGTTGTTGTTGTTGTTTTCTAGTGCCTTGCATCTGGCAATGAAGCCATTAGCATTCGTGCTTTCCAATACTTTTGAACTGTAGTTTCTTCTGATCTTAATGCTTCACAGGTCTTCAAGTGTTCTTCATTCATTTCTGCTGGATCGTTACACAGGACACATATCGGTGAGGCTGAGATACCTATTCTGTAGAGATGACTTGCCAAGCAGTCATGATTTGTCAATAGTCGGAAGGCTGCAACAGCTGTTTTCCTTGGTCTCTGGGGGATTATATCTGGATTGGAAAGTAGTGTAATCCATTTTTTATCTTTGGCATTTGTTTCTATTTCTTGTAGGTATGAATGACAAAAATTTTTAATGATCAAGCGTTTTATTGAGGAATATGAGAAATTGAATTTAGACTTTTGTGTTATTGTTGTGGCTTTCTTTGCAAGTGAGTCTGCAGCTTCGTTCCCCATGACTCCACAGTGTGCTGGAATCCATTGGAGATGAACAGTCTTATTAACTTTTTGGAGTTGTGTTAACATTTTGTAGCATTCTCTAATTTTTGTTGACTTCTTTGTAGTATTTGAACATATTCCCTGAATTGCAGCTTTAGAATCCGAAAGAATTACTGCCTTGTTAAATTTATTTAAGGGAAGATTTAATAATTGTCGGAGAGCAATGTATATAGCCTCTATTTCTCCATCATAATTTGTTGTGTCTCTGCCAACAGAATGATAAAAGGAAAAATGTGAACATGTAACTCCAGCTCCAGTAAGGTTTTCCTTCGAGGATCCATCAGTATATATGTGCAGCCATTCTTCTGTGGGATATCTAGTATTGATTGTTTCCAGAGCTAGAAATTTCTGTATTTCTTTTGGTGTGTCTGATTTACTTATTTCCTCTATTAATTCCAAATTGAAGGTAGGTTGCAATAATTCCAATGGATTTTCTCTAATAAGTAGATTTTCTCTGGTGTTAGGAATGTTCAATTTGGATTTAATCTGTGTTACCTTTTCTAGGAAACTACTATGAGTTTTAAGGATTGAAGGGGGGAGGTTCTCTTCTGTCCATTTAGAGTTTGGCAGTCGTAACATTTTCTCGTGTTGGAGCAATGCTTGTTCTTCTATTTTTGTTGTTATTGATGGGGTCCGTGTTAAGGCAAGCATGGCATCAATAGGTGTGGATTTAACTGAGTGTCAAACAGCCAGAAATCACTCGGAGCAAGGTCAGGTGAATAGGGAGCATGTCTAGGCATCTCAATTCCATTTTGCAGTAGAAAGCCGGTGATAATCAGAGACTTGTGTCGTGGAGCATTGTCTTGGTGGAGGATGAACTCACCCATCACTCATTTTTCTCATTTTCAAGTCAACCTTAGTGGTCCTCACCACTGAATTATGTCCTTGGCCTGTATTAGCACAAGTTTCCTCTATGGTCCTGTGGTTATTACTCAGAATGAGCTTGTTAACACGTTCTGCGTTTGCAGCTGTGCGAGATGAGCAAGGTCGTCAAGTGGGTTAATAACTAAAGTTGGTATTTAGGTTTAATATCTTTCAGGGATGCGACACCAAGATTTTGAAGAAAATTCCTCCATCCTAAACTACCCTATACCTGGAACACAGTAGTTATTATTTATTTATGCCAACAAACTTATTGCTGGTGTTTTTAACACACAAGCCGTGTGTGGGCAATGGTTAAATGGTGGAATCAGGACTGAAAAATTCAATGCCGTAGCTGAGATTTGAATCATGGATCTTTCGCTTATCGAGCGGCTGCTCTAACCATAATAATTACCACCTAAAGATTACTTAAACCCAGGACATAAAACACTTACAATTGTAAGTCACCCTTGGGGTATTTATCTCTTGTGAGATTCCCTTGTGGTCTACAGGGAGAGCACAAATCGGTTGGGGAATTGGTTGGACCAGTTCCATGGTCGCCAGATCTGACACCTCTCGACTATTTTCTGGGGATTTGTGTGAAGAGTATGGTGTATGGCACTCCTGCAACTTCAATGGAGGACCTTATGGCTTGAGTCCACGGAGCGATTGAAAATCTTCAAAGACAACCGCATGTATTGGGCCATGTGCATGAGGCTCACCACCATCGATATAGGCTCTGCAATGATGTAGGATATACACAGTTTGTAATGTAGACAACTCGATGTTGGGTGTATTGACAAAATGTGATCATATACCCATCCTACACTTCATCTCTCTCGAGTGTCCAACCTGTGCATTTCTGGACAATGATTCTTATTTGAAAACCGATCAGTTTCCCATCCCACACAACATAATAAGCTTTGTCAGTGATTTTTGTGGGACATTCTGAATATTAATGTAAGGTACCTACTCCAGGTTTACAATGTCTTTGACATCTTACTGCAGTCATTTAGGAACTATAATCGTTCTCCACTCTTCTCTATCTATCAAGGTTCCATGTAATATATACCTAAAAAGCATTGCCACACCAGCATTATCATATAGCACAGGCCTGACGAACATTACTCAGCAGGTGTGAACACATTTCCCCACTTCCTCTCCATGACCACAGAGCCAGAAAAGTGGGGAAAACAAAGCCAAAACCTATTCTAGCGAAAGCGTTCTACTGTAATTATGGAGGGGTGGGGACTCCTCTCTTCACACCTGCAATGTAACGTTCGTCAGTTCTGATATAGCATGATGCAGAACAGGGAATAGCATTGCTCCTGAAAACATTTAGTTTAAATGGAGTTATACACATTTATTGCAATTTATATTTTATGTTTGTATTGAAAATGTAGAATATCTAATTCAGCATATCTAACAATAATTTCTAAGTTTATAAGACTAATTCATTGTTTTGCTTGCCTCTGGCGCAGAGGACCCGGGTTCGATCCCCGGTACCAGCAGGGGGATTTTATCCCCTCTGGGAGGTCTGGCATGGGGTGCACTCAGCCTCGTTAGGTCCCGGGGGGACCAATTGAGGAGCTACTTGATGAAGAAGTAGCGGCCCCAGGTCTGGAAAACCGCATAACTGGCCGGGAGGGCTCGGGGCGCTGACCAGGTCCCACCCTCCAGTACTGCACCTCACCAATGACGCCTGTAGTGGGCAGAGGTGGGGGACGCAGCGGCTGGGCGGTAGGCCTTGGCCCTTCGTGGGCTGTCGCGCGGGGTTTACATTTGTACAATTCATTGTTTATAATAGTGCTAATGAAACTTTTCAGGTGATAAATCCAGCCTATGATGATTCATCCGATTCGAGCACCTCGGAGAGCCTTCCAGGTAGAGCTCCTAAAGCTGAAGAAGCTGGCCCAGGTGAGTTACAGTTACCAACTTTTTCTACCGAATCAGTATTAAATGTTTAAAATCTGGCTTTTTACACCAGCATAGTGGCCGATATGTCAAGAATAGCATAAATTATTAGCGCTGGTGAAACAAAAATATACCTAGAAGCGAATTGGAGAACATTATCAACATATTCCAAATTAACGAAAATAGTAAACATGATGACATGAGCGACGAGACATTAGAAAGCAAACAGACATTAAAATGACTAGAGAAACTACAGATCACTTCCCAATGAGCATAACAAAACCCATTTATGGGCATACACCACAATATCAGGAGGAATATATGTATGATAGTGAATTCATTAATATACACTCTGAAGACATTGTTCAATTTAAGAGCGACTAATTAGAGGAACGATCTGTATGGTAGGAAATACATTAATATACATTCTGAAGACATCGTTAACCTTAAGAAAGGGAAATCAAAGCCTCAGAATGCTGTTGTTAGCCAATGCTGGATCTCTGACAATGAAGTCATTAATCCTCTTGCTCCCCAATATGTTGTTAGCTAATGCTGGATTTCTGACAATGAAGTCATTAATCCTCTTGCTCTCCAATATTTTTCAATAAATATTGAAGAGACTTAGCAATAAATGTAACCGCTTTTTAGAGAGCACCATATTTTTATGTTTTGGCAGTCACATCGCTCTCTCACAACCCCCAGAATGTCTGGAGGACCACACCTGTCGTTGGTTTACGGGTCTCACCGACCTGACCAGGAGAATTAACAAAATAAATTCACCGACCATATCCTCTGATTACCAATCAGAGAACGTATTACATGCCATGACAGGTCAGCATGTTAGGGGTTAATATTTTATAGAGAAATGGAGAGGTTGGAAAAATAAAGACTCCCTAGCCCTCGGGAACCCTAATAGCATCGGGGTCGGAAGAGAACAAGAGGTGACCAAGGTAAGGTCAGATAGAAAAGTTACAGTGAGGAGCAAAACACCAGTAAGTGGAAGTAATGTTCTGCTCAGCTTGGGTACCTTGTGGTCGCTATTCACATATCCCCTAGACGGAGACCCCTGAGTAATTTGTAAGTGGAATACTATACTTCCTCTACTTTAGTATATGTAGTAGAGAAAGTAAAAATGTTCAGAGAATTCCACGACTCTTACCCTAAACTATGATTCAATTTGTACAGACGATTCAACATCTAGGAATGGCAATGGCTGTGCTGTAGTATATCTGAGTCACATAGTGCTCTACAAATTACCATCATACTTCACTATATTTTCTGGTAAATTATTTGCTATTAAAGAAGCCCTTCTAAATTTATTGCAATCTAAGGAATATACATTCTATTTAATCTTCACTGATTCACTGAGTGAAGTAAAAGCAATTCAAGACAGATCTACACATAAGTGTCTAGTTCAAGATACTATATGCAAAGGCAGGCTGAGCAAAATAGGGAATAATAGTAGTGTGGATAGCTTCACATCTGGGGATATCAATGATCAAACTGATTCTGCAGCTAAGGAAGCTTCAAGGCAACCCTTCAGCGACCTCAAGATAACCACTCCTCATCAAGATATTATAAAATACATCAAACAGAAAATTAAAAATGTTTGGAAAATGCAGTGGCTTAATAACCCAAACACCAAATTACATGAGGTTAGCTTGGCTCAGTTGCAAATAGGCCACTGCAATTTTTCGCATGGTTACCTATTTAAAAGGGACCCTGTCCCTCTATGTTCGCTGTGTGACAACCTTTTGTTAGTCCATCACGTGCTGCTAGAGTGTTCCTCTCTAGCGCACCATCAAGATTCTCTGCAGCTGCCTGCCAGACTTGCAGAGGTCTCAGCGGATGACAAAACAGCAGTTGATAGAGTTTTTAAGTTTTTAGTGAAGTGTAGTATCAATTTGAGGATTTAAAATTTTAGATATCTCTTTTTATACTTTTTGTCATATTTATCACCTTGTTTTAGATCTGGCTATTTGTTTTTTATGTTTATCTGTATGTTTTCTTTTTTACTAGTAATTTTATTTTGATTGAAATTTATGTCTGGCTATTGCCACAAACTGTTTTTTTCTGCTTTTTTTAAGGGCGCTGATGACCATGAAATTGAGCACCCTTAAACCAGACCCTAACCTAGCCTAACCAAATTTGCCAGACATCAGTGAAAGCATATCAATATGCAGACTTCATACACCGAGACCAAGTTGACATCACGAGAATGAGAATTGGCCATAGCAACATCACTCATTCCTTCCTACTCTCCAAGAAGCCAGCTCCGGAGTGTAATACTTATAGTACTGCTCTTACCATCAAACATATCCTCACTGAATGTCCTCAGCATCAAAACTGGAGGACAACATACCAAATAACAACAGAAATTTCAGAAGTCCTTAATAATCAAGACATGCCACAAACCCAATAAAATTTGCCGAAAAAAAATATATATACTAAATCAATTGTAAAAAGTGAAACACTTTAATTCTAACCAATTGTAAAATTTAGATATACAGCACATATATTGTATATTTACTACCTGTTATTCATGTATTACTTGTAAATCTTTGAAGTGTGATAAGACCCAGTAGTCAAAGCGACTATAAATAAAGATTTAATAAAAAAGCAAGAAGTAATTCTTCATAATTCAAGTTCACTTAAAGAGAACTCAAAATGTGATAACTACTGTTAAGTATCATTAATGTGAGTTTCATACCCAATTAAATGAAGTATTCATGACTCAGCCTATTGTAACTATTTTGAACTAAACATGTTTGCATGCTTAACCTTTCACACAAACATAGTTATATATGTTCATGATTGCACTACTAACATTGGCAGCATTCGGGGCTTTGGGATCAGGGGGAAGAAGGTGCTAATGCTGCCATCAAGTTATAGGTAATGATGGAAGTAAGAGCTTCTGAAACATGTCCTGTTAATTTAAAGTTTAAGTGAAGCAAACATATTCCAAAATTCAACTGCATAATATTCATTATATTACACCAGGTGAGTCCTCTCAGAGTATGGATTGAGTAGTTATGCAGTCTTGATGATTTATAGGCTATGCCATAAACAGT
The DNA here is from genome assembly GCA_030765045.1 of Tenodera sinensis. Taxonomy (NCBI): domain Eukaryota; kingdom Metazoa; phylum Arthropoda; class Insecta; order Mantodea; family Mantidae; genus Tenodera; species Tenodera sinensis. Next base: position 360,619,553 of record CM060964.1, on the reverse strand, counting down.
GTCCACTTCATCAGGTCGTATCAATTTTGGCTGAAATGACTGCTTTGCACTGCTATGCATAAAGTGACTTGCTCTCATAGCACAACAGTGTACATGTTGGCCTTTAGTGGCGAAGGTCCCAGGTTCAAGTACTGCCACTAGGAGGTACTTTTTGTGTTTAGTAAGTTTAACGAGAACTGATAGTTTGGCATGGAAGCGTTGTTTCACTTAATTAGTTCAAGTTTGTGAATTCCATGAAAAAAAAATTGCAACTTGTTATAATATGCTTTAATGAACATTATAAATAAGTGCATAATAACATTTTATATATAATTTACAAACATGAGACATCATTACATAATATTGTACTTTTTGAAGCTAATCTTTCATACTCAAGAAAGCCAATACATTTTTCTGAGTGTTTGCAAAGTGCAGTACATACGTATAAACTAGACAATGGCTGGAACTTTGTATTTATAGGCAAATTCACTTTCTACTGCATTCAGAAAGAACATATGATTTTCCAGAACATTCTCAAAATAAATGAAACTAATAGAAAACCACATTAATTTGCAGGGGTGATTTGAACTTCTGATCTTCAGCTCCCCAATATAAAAGAGAGCAATAGCAGTAATAGTAACCGGTTTTTAGAGAGCACCATATTTTTATGTTTTGGCGGCCACATCGCTCTCTCACAACCCCCAGAATGTCTGGAGGACCACACCTGTCGTTGGTTTATGGGTCTCAACGACCTGACCGGGAGAGTTATCAAAATAAATTCACCCACCATATCCTCTGATTACCAATCAGAGGACGTATTATGTACATCCCATAACGGGACAGCATGTTAGGGGTTAATATTTTAGAGAATTAGAGAGGTTGGAAAAATAAAGACTCCCTAGCCCTCAGGAACCGTAATAGCATCGGGGTTGGAAGAGAACAAGAGATGACCAAGGTAAGGTCAGATAGAAAAGTTACAGTGAGGAGCAAAACACCAATACTTGTGGAAGTAATGTTCTGCTCAGCTTGGGTACCTTGTGGTCACTATTCACATATCCCCTAGACGGAGACCCCTGAGGCAGGATATAAAATATGTAATTAAATAAAAATCTGGGCTCTAGTAATAAGAGTTTGTAAGAATGGTTAGTACAAGAGTATTTTAAAAGAAAAAAAAGTTATCCCACTTATAAAGAATAGAATTTTCTCCCCTAAAAATTATGCATCAAGTATATATATAGTACAAGTATATAATTACCATTTAAGATCTATTGGTAGGAATATTTCATTTTTCTCCAGCAGACATCTTTCATCTTATATATTTAAACGAGCAATTCTTGTATATATATATTTATTCTGCGCAACTTGGAAACGGCTCTAACGATTTCGATCAAATTTTGTATTCAGATAGAGTTTTGCTTTTTAAGTTCATCTATATAGGCGTAATTCCCGAAAAAAATGTGATTTTACATAAAAAATATTTTTTTATTACCACTTCTACAGTGCAATTCTTATATATATATTCCCGGTATTTCAGAAACGGCTCTAAAGATTTGGTTAAATTTTTGTATACATGCATATTACATTCACACTGTTTTCTCCTCTCACTTTTAGGTAACACATTCACATCTCTTTCTCTACTCACTCTTCTATTAAACAATTGTCCATAAAAAGTGTGATTTTGCACCAAAAAACACTTGTATCTGCACTTTTAAAGTAAGTCAAGCCATGTTCTGTATGGTTGAAACAGAAGTGCTATTACATTCACACTGTTTTCTCCTCTCACTATTAGGTGATACATTCACATCTCTTTCTCTACTCACTCTTCTACAAATAAGTCACGCAATTTTCTGTATGTTTGAAATAGAGATGTTGCATATTACATTCACAGCGGTTTCTCTACTAACTTTTAGGTAACACATTCACATCTCTTTCTCTACTCAGTCTTCTATAAACAATTTTCCATAAAAAACGTGATTTTGCACCAAAAAACACTTTTATCCCCACTTTTAAAGTAAGTAAAACCATGTTCTGTATGGTTGAAACAGAAGTGCTATTACATTCGCACTGTTTTCTCCTCTCACTTTTAGGTAACACATTCACATCTCTTTCTCTACTCACTCTTCTGCAAACAATTTTCCATAAAAAGTGTGATTTTGCACTGAAAAACACTTTTATCCCCACTTTTAAAGTAAGTAAAACCATGTTCTGTATGGTTGAAACAGAAGTGCTATTACATTCGCATTGTTTTCTCCTCTCACTATTAGGTGATACATTCACATCTCTTTCTCTACTCACTCTTCTACAAATAAGGCATGCAATTTTCTGTATGTTTGAAATAGAAATGTTGCATATTACATTCACAGCGGTTTCTCTACTCACTTTTAAGTAACACATTCACGTCTCTTTCTCTACTCAGCCTTCTATAAACAATTTTCCATAAAAAACGTGATTTTGCACCAAAAACACTTTTATCCCCACTTTTAAAGTAAGTCAAACCATGTTCTGTATGGTTGAAACAGAAGTGCTATTATATTCGCACTGTTTTCTCCTCTCACTATTAGGTGATACATTCACATCTCTTTCTCTACTCACTCTTCTACAAACAATTTTTCATAAAAAGTGTGATTTTGCACTGAAAAACACTTTTATCCCCACTTTTAAAGTAAGTCAAACCATGTTCTGTATATATAATGAAAAATTGAAGCTATTAACAGTGAAGCAACAAGATTCTAAAGTAAGAACAAATTAGAAACTAAAAACTTCACTTATCTTAGTATGATTTCCTGCTGACCCTGGGGTTTCAAGCTGTGTCCAGCTCATCCTCAAAGCCATATAAACAAACTCGTTGCCAAGCTACAATCTTTTATTTTTTCTGAAAAACAATTACTCTTATTCAATTTTTATTTACCAATCTCTGAAAACAAAAATTTATAAATACAATCTATAGATGGCAATTCAAAGTTCATGACACGGTTCCTGTTTTTTAAAATAAAATTTTTTTCCCAAACCATTAAATCTATAGGATTACTTAATTGTTTTAATAATTTAACTATTAATTATTAAATTATTAAAACAATTAAGTAATCCTATAGATTTAATGGTTTGGGAAAAAAATTTTATTTTAAAAAACAGGAACCGTGTCATGAACTTTGAATTACCATCTATAGATTGTATTTATAAATTTTTGTTTTCAGAGATTGGTAAATAAAAATTGAATAAGAGTAATTGTTTTTCAGAAAAAATAAAAGATTGAAGCTTGGCAACGAGTTTGTTTATATGGCTTTGAGAATGAGCTGGACACAGCTTGAAACCCCAGGGTCAGCAGCAAATCATACTAAGATAAGTGAAGTTTTTAGTTTCTAATTTGTTCTTACTTTAGAAGCATGTTCTGTATGTTTGAAACAGAAGTGTTATTACATTCACACTGTTTTCTCCTCTCACTTTTAGGTAACACATTCACATCTCTTTCACTGCTCACTCTTCTGTAAACAATTTTCCATAAAAAACGTGATTTTGCACCAAAAAACACTTTTATCCCCACTTTTAAAATTAGTCATACCATGTTCTGTGTGTTTTAAATAGAAATGCTATTACATTTACATTGTTTTCTCCTCTCACTATTAGGTAACACACTCACGTCTCTTTCTCTACTCACTCTTCTACAAAGAAGTCATGCAACTTTCTGTATGTTTGAAATAGAAATGCTACATATTATATTCATACTGTTTTCTCTACTCACTCTTAGGTAACACATTCACATCTCTCTCTACTCACTCTTCTACAAATAAGTCATACAATTTTGTGTATGTTTGAAACAGAAATGCTACGTATTACATTCATACTTTTTTCTCAACTTGCTTTTGGGTAACACATTCTTAACTATTTCTCTACTTACTCCTCTAGAAATAAGTCATACAATTTTGTGTATGTTTGATATAGAAATGCTGCATGTTACATTCACAGTGTTTACTCTACTCACTTTTAGGTAACACCTTCACATGTCTTTCTCCACTCACTCTTCTACAAACAATTCATATCATCTATACAACTTGAATGTTTGTATATATCTAGCTTTTAATCTTGAAAACCGCTTAACCGATTACCGCGAAATTCGGCACTTATAGGTATTTTTTTCATGGAGAGTTTTTATGGTAACAATTTTACTACACAATATATTACTTTCAAATGGTTTTATACTCGCTTTTCTTTTACGTAGTGCATTCATGTATCCTCTGTTTGCCCTTCAACATACAATTCATATAATATTCTAGGATTGAAATATAAATTCAGCGTATTACATTCACACGATTTCCACTACTAATTCTTCCTTTACGAGACACAATCAGTCTTCTTTTGCTATTTGCCCTTCAACATATAATTCATACATATGAGACACAATCAGCCTTCTTTTGCTATTTGCCCTTCAACATATAATTCATACAATTTGCTATATGTTTCAAACAAATACAACGTATTACATTCATACTACTTTCTCTACTCACTTTTGTTTTACATAACAATTCACAAGTTATTCCCTATCGTTTATCAATTTCATACATACCAACGCCTACACATATCTTATGTTGATGAGTGATTAAATTCCAAAACAGGTTGACCGATCGCCATGAAAAGTGACATATCTAATTTTTTTCATGGCAAAGGTTTTTATGCAATCCATTTTACCATGCAATGTATTACATTCACATGGTTTTCTCTACTCCCTTTTCTTTTATCTAACATACTACTCCCTCTTCTGCAAACAATCCATACATTTTTCCATACACTTGAAATATAAATGCAACGTATAACATTCACATGGTTTATCCACTCATTTTTCTTTAGTAAAACACAATCACATTTCTTTCACTACTCCCGCTTCGACAAAAAATTACGAAAAATTCATTCAATTTTCTATGTCTGAAACATAAATGCGTAGTATATTCACATGGCTTTATCAACCAGCTTTTCTTCCTGTAGTATTTGTTATTCTTCAACATTGCTTTTGCTTAGTGTCACTCAGGTGTTTTAATAAAAAATAAAGAAATAGTTAAAAAAGTATAGTAATTACAATTGTTGTCAGGAGTGCGACGAAAAGCACGATATGGAACAGTTGATGAAATAAATGTTAGCCAAGATGGACATAATGGGAAATAAAATGAATTCTGGAATGCGGCAGAGGAAACAAATATGAAAACCGAATTGGAAAAATGTAAACTATGGAATAGAAAATATGGGAACAAAAATGGAAGCCAAATTGAAAATGTAAACTCCGAAACAGAAAAGATGAAGACGGGAATTCCAATATGAAGACAGGTCTATCGGAAAATACTAACGAGCGACTGGCCGGGGTTAAGGAAGTCATGGAAGAACTCGACGGAAGCATGAAGGACCTTAGCCAACGTGTTAACACCCTGGAGTCAATCACACCAGCAAAGAACTGAACTCCATAATGGAACAAATGCTCGACGAAAACCTCAAACTGGGTGGATATCTATGGGGGAGGCCTGCGTTCAGCAGTGGACGTTTTACAGCTGAAACGATGCTGTTTATGAAATATTTTTATGTATTTCTATATCTCTTGTATCTTGGACATTACTCTTAACAATTGCGACAAGTAATTTTATTTAGTTAACGTTTTGCCTTTCAGGTTTATCTAAATAAGTATCTTCTCCCACAAAAACAGAGGTGAAAAACGCCGAGCGAAGCTCGGTCGCCCAGGTACTAATATTAGAAAGAACAGGAGAGGTTGGAAACATTTATGAAAACAAGGTTGAATGAATAATATGGTCCCCATTTATTATGGTCCAATAATTGCCTTTTAAATAATTCAAGTTCTGCAGGAAAAAGAATATGTGCAGCAATTTTCATTAAACAAAAAGGAAATGAAACTTATTGTGTATAGATATACAGACATCACTACAGACAATATACCTACATATGTGGTAGAAAAATGCTCTCTTTAGATTAAAAAAAACACCAAACCGAAAACATTATACAATGCAAACAAGTTGTAATGTTGTTGTTAGCTAATGCCGGATTTCTGACAATGAAGTCATTAATCCTCTTGCTCTCCAATATTTTTCACAGATATTGAAGAGACTTAGCATTAAATGTAACCGCTTTTTAGAGAGCACCGTATTTTTATGTTTTGGCGGTCACATCGCTCTCTCACAACCCCCAGAATGCCTGGAGGACCACACCTATCGTTGGTTTACGGGTCTTACCGACCTGACCGGGAGAATTATCAAAATAAATTCACCGACCATATCCTCTGGTTACCAATCAGAGGACGTATTACATGCCATGACAGGTCAGCATGTTAGGGGTTAAGATTTCATGGAGAAATTACAGAAATGGAGAGGTTGGAAAAATAAAGACTCCCTAGCCCTCGGGAACCCTAATAGCATCGGGGTCGGAAGAGAACAAGAGATGACCAAGGTAAGGTCAGATAGAACAGTTACAAGTTGTAATGTATATGACATACAAATAGCCCATCTGCATGGTGTGGGGATAGCATGTCTATTTGCTAATCCATAGGGCCCTAAATTCGAAACTGAGTCGAGACTACTAGGCTGAGGTTTATTATGTTCATAAGGCAAATGCCAGATAACTCGCAGCTCTCTGAGCTCCCAGCTGTTTTGCCTGTACATTTCACCATTTCCATTCACCAGCAGAGCTGGTTTATTAAAAAGGGATGTAAAAACGTAAATAAAAACTCAAGAAAACTTCACAAACTACTACATTGACACTACTTTCAAACACAAATTGGAAGTAAAAAGAATTCACCTACGATCCTTGGGCTTTTAGGAAATTTGAAACATATCTTCTGATTAAGATTAATATCACAAAGCAAATTCAGTCTGAAGAACCTGCTAAACAAGCCTCTTAAAAACACTATCTCAAACACTTTAAAATTTGGAATCTATCAGGTCAGCTGTGAGGAATGTGAGAAAAGCTACACAGGCAAAACAAAAAAGAAATTTGAAAATCAGACTAAAGAAATGCCAGAGAAAAATAAAACTAAAACAAAGAGAAAAGTATGCTGTATCACACCATTTTTGGATAGAAAACCACAAAATTGGCCAAAATATAAAGTTATTAAAACCATTATTTATGCCAACAACTTACTGTTGGTGTTTTTAAACACACAAGCTGCATGTGGGCAATGTTTGAAAGGTAGAACTGGAACTTAAAAATCCAATGCCACAGCCGGGATTCAAAGCACAGGCCCTCCGCGCCACAGAAAAGTATGCTGTATCACACCATTTTTGGATAAAAACCACAAAATTGGCCAAAATATAAAGTTCTTAAAAGCACTATTTATTTATGCCAATAAACTTACTGTTGGTGTTCTTAAACACAGCCATGTGTGGGCAACTCCTGCTAAGCGGAGGGTCTGTGGTTCAGACCCCAGCTGCGGCACCGAACCTCTCAGCTCCAATTCTACCCCTCAAATTATTAAAATCACTTACTTTAGCAACAAAATTGAACATTTGGAAAAAAATATACACCAATAGGAGAAGGAGACTGACACCAGCAAATGCAGAGACACTTAGTATGTTATGGTTTAACTAATCATAATATCACTCTTGATACCTTGGAAGTTGGTAATAAATAAGTTTTGGTTTTGGTTTTATTTTCTTTAAAATGTTTTTTGTCTTGATTCCAGGTAATTCCAGAAGGGACTACAAGATGTGAGAACTCCTAAGTGACTGTAATTGTAGTTGTTTGATTTTTTACTTGTTCTTGTTCCATGTCTGACTGAATCTCCTGAATAATGTTGATCTTTAAAACATTTTTTATCTTCATTCCAGGTAATTGAAGAAGGAACTGCAAGATGCGAGAACTGCTAATTGACTGAAATTTATTGATGTGTGCACCTCTACAGTTGTTTTATTTTTTACTTTTTTTATTGCAGACTGAATGTCATGAACAATGTTCTTCAATTTCAATTTAAAAGATTGTAATTAACACTCTATTGTTTAAATTACTTTATTTATGCTACACAATGGAGCTCTGTTCCTTATAATAAGGTAAAGAAGTAGAATCTAATTGACTGCAACAAGGCTTTCATAACTTGACTGAATACGTTGCATGACACCAAAGCTAAATTTCTTAAGTATTTTTTAAAAATATAACATTTTTAGCCTTATTATTTATGACAATGTCCATTCACCCAGTCTGAAAGGCATCTAATTACTGAACTTATGAGCAGCAGAGCAGTAAGATGAAAGCTTTGAGCAAATATATGATTTGGTCGTTCACCATTAAAATCATAAGAATACATTTGTTGAGGTATAGAAATTATAAAAAACACAAAACAAATTTTGTATTTCAAATCAAAATAAATCTAGGAAAATAAAACAATTTTATAACATGTTTATGATCAGCAATTGTTTCTGAAGTTCTGCTAATATGCCCCAAGATGTTAAAAGGCAGCATATAACTGGAGCCCCTCCCCAAAAGGGATATTTGTGGAAATAAATTAAATTTACATCTTCCACTGTCCAAAGCTTTCTTTCTTCAGTCATTTTGACTCAACCAAAGTTTATCTCCTCACAACCTATTTCACTATGTTGAGCTTGTTAGTTAATGCTGGATTTCTGGCAATGAAGTCATTAATCCTCTTGCTCTCCAATATTTTTCACTGATGAATGAAGCGCTAGAAGTGGCCGGGCATACCGGAAGATGGCCCTGGTCCACCTCTTGCAGATAACACAGTGGATAGAGTGGTGAAGAATACATCCCAATTCCGTTCAAATGCCTTGCCAGACAATCATGTCCTGTAAACAACCTGAAGGTTGAGCTTGTATGCAAATGCAAAACCTGTTTCCTCAGAATGTACATTAATGGATTCACTATCATACAGATCTTCTTCCTCTGATTCCTCTGTACTAAGCTTAGCAGGGTCTTGGAAATGTATATTAATGGATTTACTATTATACAGACATCATTCCTCTGATTTCTCTGTAGTAAGCTTCAGAATGTCTTCAGAATCATTAGTAGGTGTAGGTTTCCATGGCCGTTGTTTGTAATTGCAGAAGAAACTTCTTCACCAATTTACCGTGGTCTGCTGCAGTAACTATGTCCAGATGTCTCATCCGCAAGTGCTGTGGATTACATTATGAGGAAGAAAAAGTCATCACGGAAAGCTGCACCGGCAGCTCCGGATGTAGTTGCAGCCGAGAAGTCACTCAACAACACTGACAACTCCACCACAGCAAGCATGTCCAGCTCGATGTGCTCTGAAGCAAGAACCCCGGTTTCACCAGTGGAAGCCACAACTATAATCCTCGGCATGTCTAATGCTGTGCTTGTTGGTGTCCATACCCACTTTATGACGCAGCTACTCCTGGGCCACAGCACCAAACTGTGGCCCTGAATCTCGAAGGTCACACGGATTCAGTCCTGGAAGGGACCTACAAATCTTGTGCGCCTTGTCTTTTGGGACAAGAACCATTACGACGCCGCCCTCTCCAATAGTCTGGACCTCCTTGACAAATCCCTCCGGATAGAGCCAAATCGGTCCGCTGGACTCCCCCTGCTGCTGCTGTTGCCTCTACCGCCACACGGCCAAAGGCTGCACTGCTGCGCCCAGATACCACTATTGTGGCACCTCCAACAACACTGCTAACTGCCTCCAGCATGACCTCATGCACAGACACCGCTTCTGTGGATCTTGTTGGGGTGCCATCACTACACCGAGCAAGCTTACTGCTCAATGTGTCCACAGCATCACAACGCAGCGCCACAGGTGAGCGTCGCAGTCTACACTAGCCAGCATCAGGCCTGCCTACCACAGGGCAGTGTAGACCTGAGTCAGCCTGTGACCCAATACAAACCAACTGCTGCAGGATTTACAGACAGAACTATTAAAACTCACCACCAAGATTGCCTCTCTGGAGGAGTTGTCCAACTCCAAGAGCGAAAGGGAGTGCCACACAGAAAGGATGCAATGCCTCATGCCAACTAAGTTCGATCTAACTAGCCTTGCAAGGGGAAAGCCCTCAAAGCCAAGCTAGACGAAGACCTCCTATCGCTCCGAAGTCTTGTCAAGGATGAGGTGGCAGCTCTTCAGATGATGCTGGAAGAGCTACCACTAGCAGATGCCATGCCCACATACTACAGGCACACTGCAGCAGGAAATAATGAAGCTATTAACAGTGAAGCAACAAGAATCTAAAGTAAAACCAAATTAGAAACTAAAAGCTTCACTTATCTTAGTAATATCCAATTGTTTGGAACATAACTAAGATAAGTAAAGCTTTTAGTTTCTAATTTGTTTTTACTTTAAACTCCTCATAAACCAACACTCACTACTCCTTTTCATTGCCACTCTGAATTCCCAAGGTCGTAATCAGGGCCTCGGTCATGGTTACGTCCTGGCACCTCCTTTCACATCGAACAATATACCTACTTCTTGAATCTGCAGGTGCATTAGCTGTACTACTATGCCTTTCCTCCATGAGTTTTCTACGGTGGAAGCATTCTAGTGAGTAGTACCTTCGGATGAAGCTCACATGGGTGGCTGTGCCATAGCAGTACAGTTGCCGCTGGTCCACAACTGGTTTTTTCTCCGCTTATACTTATCATTTCAGACACAATTGAACCTTCATGGGGAAGACTTTGCTCCCACCACCGATGACGTCCACAGCAGTTGCCGTCGAAACATCTGGACATAGTTACTCCAGAAGACTACAGCAAATCCGTCCGGAAATTTCTTCTATAATTCACAACGCTGGCAGTGAAAACCTATGCTTACTCATGTTTCTGAAGACATTCTGATGCTTAGTACACAGAAATCAGAGGAATGAGAGCTGCATGATAGTGCATCCATTAATATACAATTCTGAAGACATTCAGAAGCTTAGTACACAGAAATCATAGGAAGAAGATCTGTATCATACTGAGCGTATTAATATACATTCTGTAGACATTCCAAAACCTAATACAGAGAAGTATGAAAAAGAAGATATGAATAATACTAAATCCAATAATATACATTCCAGACACTCTGAAGCTTAATACAGAAATCTCAGAGGAAAAACATGTATCATACTGAATCCATTAATATACATTCTGAGGAAAGTGTAACGATCCAGCAGAAATGAACGAAGACCACTTGAAGACCTGTGAAGCATTAAGATCAGAAGAAACTACAGTTCTAAAGTATTGGAAAGCACGAATGCTAATGGCTTCATTGCCAGATGCAAGGCACTAGAAAACAACAACATTCTGAGGAAATTTTTAAGCTTAGCACAGAGAATACAGAGGAAGGATATCTGTGCTATACTGAATTCATTAATACACATTCTGAAGACATTCTTAAGCTTAAGACAGGGAAATCAGAAGAAGGTCTGCATGATTCTGAATCCATTAATAGATATTCTGAGGACATTCCTAAGGGTAAGACAGGAATCATAGGAAGAATATATGTATCATACTGAATATATAAATTTACATTCTCTGATACTCAGTCCATTAATATAACTTCTGAAGACATTCTTAAGCTTAGGTCAAAGAAATCAGAGGAAGATAATCAGTATATTATTGAATTCATTGATATACAATCGGAAGAGATCGATAAGCTTAAGACAGAGGAATCACAGGGAAAATATCTTTACACTACTGAATCTATTAAAATACCTGATGAAGGCAGTCTTCAGCTTAAGACAGAGGAATCAAACAAAACAGATCCCTGTAATACTGTTTCCATTAATATTGCATTCTAAGGACAATCTTAAGCTGAAGACAGAGGAATCGGTGGTATAATATCTGTATGATACTGAAACCGTTAATATACATTCTGAAGACATTTTTTAGCTTAAGATAGAGGATTCGGATGAAGAATATCTATATAATACTGAATCCAATACTATAAAGTCTGAAGCAACTGTTAAGCTTAAGGAAGAGGAATTAGAAGAAGAACATCTGTATAACAGTGATTCCATTAATATACTTTCTGAAGACATTAATCAGCTTAAAACAAAGAAATCAGAGGAAGAACATGTATGATAGTGAATCCACTAATATACATCCTGAAGCTTAGTAAACAGAAATCGGAGGAATCAGATCCACGTGATAGTGAATCTGTTAATGTACATTCTGAAGACTTTGCTAAGCATAGTACAGAGGAATCAGAGGAATGAGATGTGTATAATAGTGAATTCATTAATATGTATTGTCAAGACATTGTTAAGCATAAAGAAATCAGACGAAGAAGATCTGTATGATAGTGAATCCACTAATATACATTCTGAAGCATAGCAAAGAGAAATCAGAGGAATGAGATCTACATAATACTGAATCCATTACAATACATTTTGAAGACATTGCTAAGCTTAGTACCAAGAAATCAGAAAAAGGAGGTCTGCATGGTAATGGATCTATTAATATACATTCTGAAGACATTCTTAAGCTTAAGACAGAGGTTATAGAATTAAAATGTAACATTTATACAACAAAAAATTGACATAATGTTGGTGAGCATAGACTACACACAATAAATACCAGGATGGATTAATATCTTTTCCAGTTTTTCCCAAATTAAAGGTCTGGGCTTAAAATTTCCCCCACAGAATGATGCTGAGCACTTGAGCAAAACGTCTTTCACTTGCAGCATGGAAGAGAAAAGGAAACAAGTCTCATGTGTTACATTCACATGATTTTCTCTGCCTACTTCATTACTTATCTACTATACTTATAATAAGGGAAGTATTGTATTGCACCTAAAAATTGGATACCGAGATTTCATTGGAAATCCATGTTTTCATACTCGCTGAATCCTAAAAAGCATTATCAGAAACAGGTCTTGTGTATGTGTGTGTGTGCGCATGCACATGTGCGAGTGTGGGCGTGAATCGTATAGCTCAAAAATGAAAGATCGGTTAAATACCAAACTTGGTTAAATAAGGAAAAATTGAAGCTATTAACAGTGAAGCGACAAGATTCTAAAGTAAGAACAAATTAGAAACTAAAAACTTCACTTATCTTATTGTTTTGGTGCTAACCCTGGGGTTTCAAGCTGTGTCATGAAATTAATCCAGAAGTTAAATTATTAAAACAATTAAGTAATCCAATAGATTTAATGGTTTGGGAAAAAATTTTTATTTTAAAAAACAGGAACCGTGTCATGAACTTCGAATTACCATCTATAGATTGTATTTATAAATTTTTGTTTTCAGAGATTGGTAAATAAAAATTGAATAAGAGTAATTGTTTTTCAGAAAAAATAAAAGATTGTAGCTTGGCAATGAGTTTGTTTATATGGCTTTGAGAATGAGCTGGACACAGCTTGAAACCCCAGGGTTAGCACCAAAACAATAAGATAAGTGAAGTTTTTAGTTTCTAATTTGTTCTTACTTTAGAACCAAACTTGGTATTTAAGTTGAGTACCTTCCAAGGTTGCGACACACAGATTTTCAAGAAAATCTCTCCACTCCAAACTATCCTTCACATTGAGCACCATTAAAAAAATTTTACTTTCTCAAAAACGGCTCTAACAATTTTGATTAAAATACCAATTTGATGGCAAATACTAGTATATCTTGAATTTTCAGGAATAGCCTCAGAAATTATTTTCATTCTGGATGACTTTTATTTAACTGGCAAACTGTAAGAGATAGGCAAAATCTTACTGCATAAAAATGTAAAATTTCATTAAAGCACATACACACATATATGCATTTGTGTGCATGTGTATGTGCATGTGTATGTATGTGTGTGTGAGTGTGTGTGTGTGTGTGGCTGGGTGGTTGGGTGGGTGGAGTGGATGCTTCTTCCTTAAGGTCCAGTTGAATCACTAAACCTGAAGAATGCTTCTTTCCCATCAAGGTGACTGGGAAGAGTCCCAGAAGCTGCCAAAGGTACCACGTCGAAAATGAATACTACAACTACAGACTCCGTAGGCACTCCACCTGGAAAACTGCAGCAGCTACTGTTGCTATGTTTAACTCTGTGTTTAATTAATTATTATGTTACATTTTTATGTACACATTTGATTCTGTATATTGAATAAAGTAATATGTATAAACAATTTTAATGTACATGTTTGATTCTATGTGTTGAATTAATTAATATGTGTAAAATACTTCAAGGTGCACGTTTGATTCTATGTGTTGAATTAATTAATATGTTTGAATGTATACATTGAATTAGTTAATATGTTTGAATGTACACTTTGAAATTGTGGCAAGTTTCTCATTCGGATCTCCAGGCAGGGACTACTTGTGTGGACCTTACCACTTTGAAAATACTACAATGGAATGCTGGAGGAATGTCCTCAGCAAAGAAAACAGAAATAGATAACATTATCAATTGTAACTCTATTGATATATTTGTAATTCAAGAAGCTAATCTCACTAACAAATAATCTGCAATATTACAAATTCAATTTTCCATACAAGACGTGATTTTACACAAAAAAATTCTTATCCCCGCTTTAAAGTAATACCATTTTCTGTATGTTTGAAATAGAAATGCTATTACATTCACACTGCTTTTTCCACTCACTTTTGGATAACACATTCAAATCTCTTTCTTCACTCACTCTTCTATAAACAATTCATATCATCTATATACGCAAAATGGATGTTTGTATATATGTAACTGTTAATCTCGAAAACCACTTAACCAATCACCGCAAAATTTGGCATGTGTAAGTATTTTTTCATGAAGAAAATTTTCATGGTAACCATTTTACTACACAATATGTTACTTTAAAATGGCTTTCTACTTGCTTTTCTTTTACATAGCACATTCATATATCCTCTGTTTGCCCTTCAACATACAATTCATACAATTTCCTATGACTGAAATATAAATGCAATGTATTACAAGTTTGCTAATTTAATTAAGGATATCCACTGCTGCTAGAATGCTTCTGTTTTCCACCAATTATTACAAATAAACTGTGTTTAAATAGCTATAAAATTAAATTACATAATGGTCATATTCGCTTTTTGCTCTTGACGAACAAGTGTTATGTACACATTGATGAAGAAGACAGGGTCTGATTCTGATATTCATTGCACCATTTGTAACACCGAGTTTTGCATGTCTCATGGAGGGAAGAGCAAAATCTAAAATCAAATAAACAAAAAGGCAGAAATTGTTGCTGTGTCATCCAGAAGTTTAGTTTCATTTTTCTGGCCAAATTCAGCAACAGACTGTGAGTTGCAATTGGAGGAGCCTGGGATTATGATGTGGCTGAAGAAAATCATAGTTTTTGCTCAAATGACTGCTTCAAAAATAGTAAGAGATTTGTTTGAACAGAAATTACCTTGCAGTTGCACAAAGAGTGAAGCCATTGTTGTGAACCTATTTGCCCAGGGATTCTTGTGAAATATTACAAAAACAGCTGTAGGACGTCAGTTATGTTGCAGTATTTACAGATGCTTCGAATCACGGGGAGCCAAAAAGTTTTCCTGTTATGATAAGGTACTTTTTACTACTACAGGTATTGTATCTGAATTTTGAAGCTTGGTGAACATCCCGGTGAAACAGTGAATATTGTTACCAATTACCTGAGTGATGTGCTTGCAAAAAAAAAAAAAAAAGGTAAAATAATCACGTTCAGTAGTAATAGTATCAACAATAACTTTGGTGGGGAAGCAGTTAAATAAACAAGAAATTGTTTTCACAAACTTAAAATAGTACTGAATCATGAAATCCTTCAGAATGGATGTGCAGCTCATATAGTGCACAACACAATTTAGACTGCTGCATATTGTTTGCTTACTGATATAGAAATGGTTGTTCACAAAATTTACTACCATTTTCACACATACACCATGTGAATAGACTCACTGAAGGATTTCTGCAGCTTTACTGAGATTTGAGAACAGGAAATTATTAGGTTATAGTAACAATATATTGTTAGCATTAATGCCAACACTTGGAAGAGTTATTGCACTTTTTGAAGGACTGAGGTCCTGTTTTCTTTGCCCAGTGATAATAAAATTGTTTTACGAAAAACCCATTGGTAAAAGTTGCTCTTTCTTTCTCTCTACAATTAAGCCACAAGTTTCCACGATTTTCAATGAATTTGTTTATGTTAAGAAGTTTGCTACTCAGACAAAACTGCTCAATGGAATAATGAGGGAAAAGAAATTCATTTGAGATGGATAGAAATGTTTCAATATTTCTCCACTCAAAAGTTATCATTCAGCTACTTTTCCAAGGTAGTAGAGTAGAATCAAGATTATCACTGCCAATTACTAATGCACCTGTAGAGAGGGTTTTTGCAAGCATGAACAAAATATGGACATCAGAAAAAATGTAATTGGAAGTTGAATCACTGAAAGCATTGTTACTTACCAAAGCAAATTTCAAATACATTTATGGTGAGTAAATTTGATTTTTTTTTTTTTCATTTAGTTGAAGCAAAATGAGAAACTTATAAAGAAAATTCATTCTTTAGAAAAATATGTCCAAAAACAGTTTTATGAGCTATATAATATGTTCATTGCTTTGCTGTTTATATTTATGATAATAGTAATGTGATACATAATATCATTTTGGATATTACAACAGCATTGCCTTTGTCATAGGTAATAATACATTGAGTACTCTGATAATTATGTTTTGTTTATTAATAATGAATAGCTAAATAATATTTTAGAGTGAGATTTTAAGTAAGTGCATTAACTTAAAGGCCTAAGGTTAACTTTAATTAAAAAAAGAAAGGTAAGTTGAGAACTATCTCATTTTCAGCTTCAGAAAATATGGTCACATTATGCAAGCAGACTCCAACAAATGTACTGTTCACTTCTTAAAGCAATTGTGGAAAGCTGCTAGGTAAACCCAGAAACATTAGCTTTAGAAATTGCAACATTATGTACCGTTAAATGAAAAGTACCAGCAACATTAACACTTGTTCCATGGAAGACACAGGCTTGTTTCTGTTAGACTATTCTAACCTGTAATACTTCCTGTACTGCTCATGGCTGCCTTTTGGCAGTCTTTATTGTTTTAAATATTCCTCCCTTTACATGTTTTCAGATTCATTATGATGACAGGTCTTCTTCAATTAAGAACTTCATTAAGAACCTCAAATACTGCAACTCTATATCAGCAGCTGAAGGGCAGCAATTCTCCAAATTCTAACATTTGTTAAATGCCTTAACAAAAGGGCAAGACAGTGTTTACATGAAGTTAAAATATAGTTACAGCTGATATTGCTTTGTGAAACGGAATTAACATTAACTTCAATGTTACATCACTTTTAAAATAATGTGAAAATTTAACATTAGTTGAGGAAATCAGCTCTTGTTATTTTAATCAAAATTCGTGAGAAACATTTCTGAGAAAATTAAAAATAACAAAACTTAGCTTTAGTGGGGAGATTTCCTTAAAAATCTTTGCCACACAGAATATGCTTTATAGCAATGTTGGCACTAATCAGTGTGCCTGTTTCATCAACTGTGGACATTTGTGCAGTTTCCAACCTGGTGTGAGGGTTTGTGAAGTACTTTGAAAGTAGCAACTGACATTGTCAATTGCTAGAAGTCACACAACTTTCATTTCCAGCCTTGAAGGATGAATTTCCCATGCCATAGTCCACACAGATTTGTTAGAGCATGTATGATTGTTGTTCACGGGTTAATGGAACAGATTGCAGAGGACTGGTACTGCTGCCATTGCAACAAGGCATACTCCACAATGCAACATGAATGAAGGTGTCCAGCAGGATAAACTACCTTAGTTTTATGTGATGCACAGTCGCTCCCACAAATGCCTTGCATTATGTCAGAATAAATGTACAAAATTGATTAGTGTTAAGTAGAAGTTTGTACAGTATTTGCTTATCGTGAGCATCTGTAATGTAAATGTGCATTTACATTTTTAGTTAATGTACTTTAATCCGCAAAGTTATCATTAAGTCAATAAACTTTTGCATTACACTTCATTATCATATTTGTTCAAGTACTAAGCAGTGCATATTATTGCAAAGTCTATGGTTTGGATTGAGGCCTGTATATCTTGCACAAAGAACAGTAAATAACTTGTAAGTAAACCTCGTTTATCCAGACTAACTGGGGCCAAAGTCAATCTGGAAAATAAACAATCCGGATAATCTAGGTTACGTAAGTAATAACCAAAACAAAATTCTTAAATCCTTAAATAAGCAGACTTGCCATTTATGTCGATGGAAAACTATGTCTTGTAACAAAATTATCTAAGGTACATAGCATGTATTGTATACAAGACACTAACAAATATAAAATTCTTAATTGCATAAAATCATATCATTTCCAAAGAATTGATCCACATCTGTTTTAAGCACATGCGACATTTGAACAAAGTATGGTCATGCAAACACTTTATCACTAATGGTTCAGCTGGAGTGGTGTTGGGCTGAAGCTCCAAGCACATCTTGATGTTTGTCAGCTGGTGCACAGTAACTCCCAATTCAGCAGCTATTTTCCTCAATGTTTGTGCTTTATCACTTTGATTAAAGGTGTCCAACTTTTTATCCATTTAAACCATGACCCTCTTTTGCTTTGATATCATTTTAAACTTGTACACTGAATTACACTCTCAAACACTGATGAAATACAAAAACAATCCAGTTGAAACACACGCGATAAACTTAATGACACATGCTGTTTGAAAACAGTTGGAAGATTGAGGAGATTGAGGGAGGTGTAGTGATGGATAGGGATCAAGCTCAACACTTTCTTCCAGCACCATTTATAGCTGGTGAGACATACTGCATCAGCACTATGTGACATACTACTTACTCTTTCTTAAACTCAACAGGCAGCATTTTACAGTACAGTACCGTACATATTACCATAATTTATTGTACAATTTATGCACAAACCGTACATTGAATCAAACTAAAAGGTGAATATTTGGTGTACTTATAGTTACGTTCCTGCTATTATAGTTAAATTTGTTATCTAATGTGAACATTAAATTTTTAAAAAAATATACAAATCTAATCTGGATAATCCAGAGATCCAGATAAATGTGAGCCAGATAAATGAGGTTTTACTGTACAATATTACTCCAGCATATAAATCCCAAGTTATGATTCTCAGTCCAAATCACCATTCTTCACCCATAAGATTCAAAATTCGTTCACTTACTGACCTGTGGTACCCATTTATTTTAACCTCCTAAATTTCTTATTTAATATGTTGAGCTTTGTTACTCTAAAAAATAGATGATGGCAGGTTCAAAACCAGTTGGCAGAGGAGGAAGAATGTGATTCAGTCACATAAATGCTTTTTTCGGCAGTGTGTAATGCTCACTTTTACTACATGCGACACCACAGCCAATGACACTGATGATACATGGAATGAAGATGGAGCACCAATGGAATGAGATGGCAGGGGAAACCAGAGAACCCAGAGGAAACCCGGCCCTGTGCCCACTTATCCACATCAAATCCCACATGTGACTGCCTGAGAGATCGATCCTGACTGGCTTTGGTGCGATGCGAATGGTCTAACCATCTGGCTATGGCACAGCCCCCCCATATAATTGCTGGCGATGAGGATGAATGCCGGAGAAAATCTCCAGTTTTAAAAAACTTCAAATAAAGGTATGCGTAAAGATACCATGGCTCATTTTAAATTCAACAACAAGTACTCAAATGTGCACATATGAGCATTTGATGCATTAATATCACCATGAAAGTGGAAGAGGTAACATGTCTATGGATTATACCAACCTCAATTACACCTGCCATCCCACAAACCCCACATCCTGTCATATTAGTGGTTAAGTTCTTACAAGGCCAGGTACAGGTATGGCTTGCCTCAGGCTGTCTTCTGCCTGCCAACATTCCTCAGCCTCAGTCTATGGATTATGTATTGTCAGCATAAATGCCTTAACCACTTGAGCGATAGTCATTTAAACGCTGCACTGCCAATAATGGATACCCAATACACAATTCAAGGCATTTAAATTGTTGAATGTAAGTAAATATGCTTTGTACATGAACATTTGTATCTTCGGTATTTATTAAGTTATTTTAATGAAACAAAAACTGGACTTAAAGCTCATTAAAGGCACTGTGCATCTATCATAGAAGCAAAGAAAGACTGCATTAACAAAATGTTTAAATATCACTAATCTTTTCTCTGTAGCAAAAGTCATTCTGTATGTCGAATGTGCCTAATTTGTGAGTCATGCTTGTGTTATGTGTGTAAAAATACATTTATGTATAGCTAGCTAAGCACAATGGTCTTGGCTTCATGGTTTTATTATTCTGTTTATTGCTACAATGCAATAATAGCCAGAAGTGTGTATATGGTGAACACCCGAGCTGAAAAGAAATCAAACCGCTCTTGTCAGCATTTCTTAGAATAAATACACAGCTGAGATTTATGGTACAGCCGTGTAGCTACAGGGTTCATGGTTTTTTGTTTTAGCTATCAGAAAAGCACATTTGAAAATGTTATATGTAAGTTCTAACCATGGCTTCAACTTGCAATGTAGCTAACAAATTAGCTCATTTATGCAGTGTCTGGGCTTCAGAAATTACTCCAGATAACGTGGAGGACATTTTGCTATGTGACAGTGACTTTTATATTGACAGACAGTTTTCAGATTTTGAGGGTGGCATGGAGGATATAGGTAACTGTAAGGAAGAAAGTGACTCTCTTCCTTCAGGTATTCGTGAAGAAACAACATTGTGGAGTAGTCAAAATGACTCCGAAACAACTAGACATATTTTCACAAGCACAGCCTTTGGTGTACAACCCCAGGCTTAGCTGACTTCTGACAGTCAACCAATTGACATTTTCACAAAATTTTTTACTGCTGACTTAGTGTCTCTCATTGTTACAGAAACAAATGCATATGCGAGTAAGGTGAAGGAAGACCTGACTTCTAAAGGCAATTTAGGGCCTAAGAATAGAATTCAGAAGTGGACAGAAGTAACACTGAATGAAATTTACAGGCTAATTGGTCTAATTACTCTCATAGGTGTTATTCGTAAACCAACTTTAGACATGTACTGGTCCACAGGTGACATGCTAGCTACTCCATTTTTTGGGAAATGTATGTCAAATAACAGGTTTACTTCCATTTTGCAGTTCCTTCATTTCACCGGCACAGAAAATGTAAATGATAAACTACACAAAATTAGGTCAGTTTTGGAATATATTATTTCAAAATTCAAAGAAAATTACATGTCTGGTGACAAGGTCACTGTTGACGAAAGCTTAATGCTTTGGAAGAGCTGCTTAGGTTGGAAGCAATCATTAAAACAAAGAGGGCAAGGTTTGGCGTAAAGAGTTTTGATCTTTGTGAAAGTAAAATGGGATATCTTTACAATAGCTGCATTTACACTGGTCAAGGAACTGATAATACTGGAGACAAAGATTTGGGCTTATCAGACTCCATAGTGATGCACCTAATGGAACCTATGCTTGACCAGGATAGGACTGTATATTTAGATAATTGGTACAGCTTCCCTAAATTATACAAGGCCTTATACAAAAGGAAAACAAATGCAATTGTAACAGTACATTCAAATCGTATTGGTTTGCCAAAGAATGTGAATACAAAGACTAAGGAGAGGAGAAATGCAGGTGTGTCAGCTCCCACCCTTGACCTACATTACTTGGCAAGATAGGAGGGTGGTTACGGCATTGTTCAATTGCAGCCCTAAGATTTTGATGATTGACACTGGAAAAATAGATACCCACACCAAAATGTCAATTTTCAAGCCTGATATTATCCAGGAATACAATATACATATGGGTGTTGTGGATCTAATAGATCAGGTATTGCAATCATATCCCTCTTTACGAAAAAGAGCTAAATGGTATAAAAAGGTATTTTTGCACCAGCTGGATACCACCACATACAATTGTTTAGTAATTTGGAGAACTCTAAGCCCACACAAGATGATGACCTACCTGGACTTCTGCATATCAATAGCTCGTAGCCTAATTGAGCGCTATAACATTCGGAGGCCTCTTCATATAGGGGGTAAGAAATCTACAACCCCTGCACTCCTCAGGCTTGAAGGAAAACACTTTCCTAAAAGATACCACCAACAGCAAAAGAGTTGCGTCCATTTTGAAGGTGTCTGGTGTGTTGCAAAAAAGGAGTTCGTAAAGAGACTAACATGACATGCCGTGAATGTGAAGATGTGCCCTTATGTGTCTATCCATGTTTTGAGATGTACAATTAAAAAAGGAACCTTTAAAGGTAAGACTTCATTTGTTCTAGAATTTATTTAAACCTATTATAAAAGACAAAAATTAAAATAATTAGGATTAAATAGGCATTAAATGCATGCATGCACAGGATGTCATATGACGTCCATATCTGTGAAAAGGTTAACAAAGACGGAGATGATGTTCGATGCAGCCTAGCTTAGGAATAAAATTAATAATAGCATGTTCATAACTCTTTACTCTTCTTCAACATTCTGTTCTTGTATTCTTATACTGCATGTTCCAAATATTGATGCCTTGTCAAACTGCTCCACCTCCACATTTTGTGTTAGCTGAAACTGTAAAAACGAGTAAAATAAAATAAATGAATAAATAAATAAAGCCATTAAATCCCTTAGAGCAAGGGCCTCCTACCATGGTAGGGATTAGTTGAGAGGATCTCTCAGGGTGAGCTAGTCCCTGGGAGCTCCACATCCTCACTTCTTATCCTCTGTTAACTAACACCTACTTAGACTACATGACAGTTTTCTTATCTCCTTTACCTAATGTAGCTTAAGCTGTTGGTCCTATAATTTAATTCACTTCGTTTCTTCTTTTGTCCCCTAACTACTCCTAATTTAGGTTAGTTGACTTAATTATGTTTTCATTTCACATAAGCACCCTTTTTCCTATATTTCATTTTACTCTAACACTAAATTTTCATGTTCACTGTGCTCTACCTTAAGTTAGTTGTCCTATAATTTGCTTCCACTTCATTGTACTGCACTTTATTTAACTTTTAGCACGTTTGATGCTCTGGGCTGACAGATCAGTAAGCTCTGCAGTAAAAGCTGTTATTTCTTGAATAATCACAGTTGGGTATTTCTCACAACACAACACTTTGCAAATATGTTTAAAAAAATTTGCTTTTCACTACTTCGTAATGGTTTTTCTTGGTGCTTTACGTACTCCATGGCAGTTGTCATTTTGAACAAACTGTATGCTCCATTCGTTCACTTCCTTGTATGATTGCATGCATGTGTATTTTGAATTGCAGTTAATAATACTGATGATATGCAAATTAATGTATTCCATTTATTCTTACTGTAAGATTTTCAAAGTGTTCTTGTAAATAATTCTTTTAGTTATTTTAAATTGAGACAGAATATTGGAAGACCCCAAAAGAAAATCGTTCATGTGAATGTTTGTTAAAAGTGTAATTTGTTTTTTGATGTTGGTATGAACTGATTAAATGACGAAAATGTGTTAAAAATGTTCATTGTTACGAACAACTAAGTTTGCCCAAAGACGTCATAAATCTTTCCATATTTGATTTTAATATATATGTATAAATATTAGAATTATATGTGTTCCATAATAAAAGTAGGGGAGGATGATTAGGGATCGCTTCCCTAACAAGAAAGAACTATTTGATGGACGCATACGCGGATGTATACGAAAAAGGCGGTGTCGCGTCAGGTGATGCCATAAACTGTCCACTCGCGTGTGTGGAACCGAAGTGAAAGGACATATTTAGGTAGTGTGAACATAGAATTTTTACCAGACTTTCATCAAGCATTGGTCCCACTAAATGAGAAGGTGGAAGCGTGTTAAATCATTTAGAATGGTGCTGAGAGGAATTATTTAATGTAAAGTATCAATGAAGTGTTAATAAAATAATACATTGTGGTGAAGAAACATCGTGTGATTTTTCATTCCATCCGTTACCATGCCCTGAGATCACAAAGATCTCATTAGCTAAAAGACACAACGTCGATAATAATTGCAAAAACTGCACCAAAATTTAATGCTATTTTTTACGTTAGTTAACAGACTATATATTTCCAGTCATGCCTGCTGACATGGAAGTTGTGCGGTTCGATCAGCCAATAAAATGTTACTCAAACACATTGCTGTTCTTTACATTGCACTTGAAAGTAAGGTCGGCGAAAGTATAGTATTTTGGTATACGTGTGTGTCTTGCTAGCCTATGCACTTCAAACATTTTAAGGCACATTGCAATTATTCAATGTAAATGTATTTTATGTCAGATGCTTTGAAACAAAACAAAATTTCAAAACAGTGATGCCTTCTTATTTTATTTACCTTAATAGCAGACAAAAAATATGGTTATTAATAATCGTGAAATCAGAATACATGGTGTAAGTAGATCAACAGTGTGTATTCCATACAAATAACAGACAATTTATTTTCTCTGCATGGACCTTCTTCAGGATTAAGATGCACTTCCACTACAGGAATTAATTCCTGATTCTTTTGATCAACCAGTTCCAAATTTTGATGTTTATAACTGGAAATAAAAATGATTGTTGAAAGTGCAAATGTCATATCTCATTAATTATAACTTTTATCGGTATTATATCAACTCTAAATTTATATTACCATGAAAAGAATCTAAAGGCATATGCAAAATCTTCAACATCAGAGCTAGTTACAATTCTGCTACATACTTGATTACAGAACCAGGCAGTGAGACAGTAAGAGTCGTCAAATTATATGTGGTAAAACCAAAGTTCAATTTGAATTTGGTAATGCAACAGGAAAGGGAGTTTTTCTCATGTGACAAGAGTGACAATCTAGAGGATATAAAAAATGAATCACAGAATAGGAGGTGGTATTGGAAGCACCTTGGTTGTAATAAATAATTTCAAATGTATTAATTCTTTACATATTTATTTAATAATCTATCATCATGAATGTATAGTTGGATTATTATTTACTATTGGCGAATACTGTTAACTCGAAAATTTAGTCAGCAATTTACATGAAGATCTTGCAACATTACTAAGGTAAGTGAAGTTTTTAGTTTCTAATTTGCTATCACTTTAGAATCTTGTTGCTTCACTGTTAATAGCTTCAATTTCCTTAATTAACTCTATACCTTTTTATATCTCATTCATATTTATGCCCAGGAAAATGGTATAATAATTCTTTACCTGATTACCCTCCCCTTATGTAGGACTTAAGAGCCAGTGCCTAGGGTCAGACACTTGCTGGGGTCCAGACAAACCTATGGACCAGGAAGAGTGAAGATCTGGAAGTTGGTTGGTTGGTTTGTGGGTTTAAGGGCGCTCAACTTCTAGATCAGTGCACTTACAAAATTCATGGCAATAGCCAGATATAAATTTGAATCAAAAATAAAATTACTTGCAACAAAGAAAATATACACATAAACGTAAAAAAAGCGGAAATAGCCTGATATAAAACAAGGTAATAAATATGTCAAAAAGCATAAAAATAAATATCTAAAATTTTAAATCCTCTGCTAAAAACTTAAAAACTCTACCAACCGCTGTTTTGTCCCATTCCACAAAGACCAGTGTATTAAAATGTAGATCCATTCAGATTCCTTAGGCTCAAACTATTGTTTCTCAAACCCTCACTTTCCTGTTCATCATTCAGTTTATGTAATTCAGGACAATTTATATTATAACTTATGCAAAAATGCATTTATTGAGACTAACTTGTACATAAATTTGGCTGCCCTTGAAATTCAATATGTGGCCATTCCTTTCAGTTGAGCATCCCTTTGCTATTATTTCTTAATTCCCATATTATTCCTATGTCACTCCACCAGCTGTTTTTATTTGCTAGTTGCCTTTGCAGTTCCTTACGTATTTCTAAAATGTTTCCCTCTTTTGCCAGACCTCTATACTAAAGTTTCATTCCAAATTTATTCCTTTTCTCCTTTTCTTTCCTATTTCTAAGAATGCTGCTTCGCCTTTTGCTGCTCTTGATAGTCCTACTAATTCTTTGCAATAAATTTATAAATATGGTCTACTCTGTTACTTATTTCTGAGCATCCCCCCTCCCCCTTCCACAAGATTTCTGTGGCGTGTAACATTTTTGTCTCATACATCCTTCCCATCCATTTTGCTGATATTTCCAATTGTAATTGCATATTCTTAATCCTGCTAAGGCTATCTTACCTTTCACCATTATCTTCCCGACATGTACCCCCCATTCCCCATTGCTGTTTAATCTTACTCCCAGATTCCACAACCACCTCAAGCTTTCTCCCTCCCAAATGCCATTCATCCTTTCTTGACTTTCTCTTTGTGCACACCAATATTTTTGACTTGTCTGCATTTATTTGTAGTCCCCATTCATCAAAATAATTTTGTATTTCATTGATTGCTCTTTGTAACCTAGTCACTGTTACAGCCATGTCATTAAGTCATCCATGTGTAATAATCCTGGTATCTGTGTTATCTCATATTATTATTGGGCAATGTGCATTTCAATTCCTTGCTCTATTATGTTGGCTATAAATAAGTTGAATAACAGTGGGACGTAGTTTGAACCCTCTTTTTGCTCTACCATACCTGTAATGCCGTTTTGTCTCTATCTTAAACATGAATTTATACCTTTATACATTTACTTCATTCATGAAACTCTCATTTACTCCCTTTTTCCTTAATTTCTAGGGTAACATCCCTCTGTTTATCATGTGGAATGTTGTTTTAAAGCCTGCAAAGAATGTATATCCATTCCTTCTTTATTTACCAAGTATTTACTTATAGTAAGTAGAAGTATACTATTGCACCCAAAACTTCCATATCAGCATTTCAGTGGAAATACAAGGCAACAAATAGCCATCTGTAGAGTGAAAGTGACGTACAGTTTGCCTCAAGGTATCTTGCCAGGATCCCTGGAGCTGATGAACTCAGCTGTTCTTGGCAAAACTGAAATTAATCCTAGGCAGCCACCTAAGTCTTTAACTATCTCAGGATCTTCTGTGGGTGAAGAAAATTGACAAAAAGTGAATACTGTTAAACTGGGAGGTAGAATTGGAGCTGAAAAATTCAATGCCACAGCAGGGATTTGAACCACAGACCCTCCGCTTACCAGGCGGGTGCTCTAACATTAAGCTACTGTGACAACCTGCCAGAATGACATTGGATTCTCCAACCAATTTGTGTTTCTCCCGGTAAACCACAAAGGCAGTCTCACATCAGAGACAATTACCCAATGCCGACTTACTATGGTAAATACTTTATGTCCCACGATTAAATAACCTTCAGATGGTAATTATTTATTTATGCCACCAAACTTACGAATTGGTTGGAGAATTCATTGTCATTCTGGTAGGTTGTCACAGTAGCTTAAATTTAGAGCACCTGCCTGATAAGTGGAGGGTCTGTGGTTCAAATCCCAGCTGTGGCATTGCATTTTTCAGTTCCAATTCAACCTCTCAAACATTACCCACACACAGCTTGTGTGCTTCAAACACCAACAGTAAGTTTGTTGGCAAAAATAAATGATAATTACTCTTAAACTGATTTATTAGCAATAATGAATCCTTAAAAAGCAGCCAGCAAAAGTGTTTTTTCTTTTTATCATTTTTTATAAACTTTTATAATT
Organism: Tenodera sinensis; assembly: GCA_030765045.1. Lineage (NCBI taxonomy): Eukaryota > Metazoa > Arthropoda > Insecta > Mantodea > Mantidae > Tenodera > Tenodera sinensis. The sequence goes on along the minus strand of CM060964.1, from coordinate 360,592,068 downwards.
TTTTTTTAAATGAGGACTAGTTTCCACTATTTAATAGAGCTAAAAAATACATGCTGTTTTTTAAACCCACACACAGATTTCTGTCTGCCCTCTTGAGAGTTAAAGTGTCACTCCAGGGCTGCCTCCAAGTAACTGTGAGAATTAGGCGCAGAACACCAAGTTAGTGTTGCCAATTTGCTTTACTCCGTAATTATTACAGCATTATTGGGTATACATTCCTTTACAAATGCCCCTCATGCATGTACTTAAAATTATGAGCTGGCTGATTTTCAGGACATGTCCCCATAGGCACAAATACAAAGAAATTAATAAATGTGCAAGCAACAAAAATAAACAATATGTTAATTCTGTGACTTGTATATACATGTTTATAGACATTTTGGGCTAAGCATCATCGTCTTGATGCAACTAATTGGTAACACAAAAGAAATTGCTAAGGCCACCTTTCTGTCTTCCAGGGTTGATGTCACTAGTTTATTGTCACAACTGTCTGGCAGCACTTTGGGCTTTTCTTATTTCAGCAGCCCTTTCAAGCACCTATTTTTAGGCCACCTCACATGAAACTCTGATTCACTTTATTTATATGTGTATCATAATTTTTAAAATTATGATAATGATGTAATATTTTCCCATGATTACTTTGCTTATCTGGATATCAACTTTCTTTAAAATTTATTTTTGTTGCTTAAACAATGAAGTCATGTCATGACCAATAAATTGTAAATTGCAAACATTAAATGAAAAGTATTAAAACATTGATTACATAGCATAGATTTTATTATATGTATACCCTCTCCAAAACTACTCAGAAGTGGAGAGCAGAATTTTTGTGCGAACATTAGAGCACTTATCATTTACAAACGCAAAAACTGATATAGTTTATCCATAGTATGGCTTGATTGATCCTATAACAACAGGAATAAATTTAAGGTTAGATGGACATATGATACTAAATGGGTTTCTGATGAATTTGCAGAGCTCAAAGAATTCTCACACAGTTACAGATATTAAAACAGGGCATCGCAGACGTACATGAAACTCCCATCACTCCAACTCAAGCTTTAGACATTAATGGTGAAACTACTGAACCCGGCAAAGAAGTTGAAGCCCGATAGTTCTGAATTCATGCCATCACAAGTCCACTCCAGTTCTTCTTCCCTGCAACAAGCATGTGTGTGATTAGAAATCAACATTACAATGCTATGATATACTACTATCTGTGTCAAACAATTATTTTTTATAAGCTTTATTATTTATTTACTCACTTACTCACTCACTCACTCATTCACTCATTCACTCATTCACTCACTCACTCACTCACTCACTCACTCACTCACTCACTCACTCACTCACTCACTCACTCACTCACTCACTCACTCACTCACGTGTGTAATGTACGTATGTAGGTAAGTAGGTACGTATGTAGGTAAGCATGTATGTATGTACGTGTGTGTGTGTGTGTGTGTGTGTGTGTGTGTGTGTGTGTGTGTGTGTGTGTGTGTGTGTGTGTGTAGGTCTGTACATATGTGAGCGCAAGTGTGCATGTATTTATTTGTTTATTTATTTTCAGTTCAGTATAGTGTTAAATATACAAACGAACAATGTCATATGAGGTTAATAATAACAATAACAATAATAGTCTTTGTCAATTTGATTGTATGATAAAAATAATACTAACTTGTGTTAATAGACTCATCCATGCTATAATAAGCTTTGTCAATTAAGAAACATTTCAGCATTGATTTAAATTTAATATTGTTACAATTCTTGATAGTAAATGATAGAATGTTATAAAATTTTATACCCATAAAACTAGGTATCTTCTCGTAAAAGTGCAGTCTGTGGATAGGAATTGCTAAGTTGTCTTTATGTCTAGTATTGTGATTGTGTCTGTCTGAGTTGGTTTCAAGATGCAATTTAAATTTTCAAAGGTGCATTATTGTGTTATATATATGCTGGGAAGGGTTAGAAATTGTAATTTTGTAAATGTTGGACGACAAGATACATTATGTTTTAGATTCCCAAGGTATGTGACAGCTTTTTTCTGCAACACAAAGATTTTGTTAAAATTGACCTTAGTCGTGTTACCCCATAATTCGATCCCATATGAAAGGTAAGAGTAGATTAAAGAATAATAAATAACTTTAGCTGTGGGCATAGGTATATATTTCATTAGGTGTTTCAGAGTGAATAAATTTTTACTGATGGTATTACTAAGTTTATCAATATGTTCAGTGAAGTTTAAAGTTCTGTCTAATGAAACACCTAATAATTTAGCATTCTTTACCATTTTTACCAGCTCATTGTTGATGTTGAAATGAATTAGGAGATCTGTACTTTTAGTTCCAAATGTAATTAATTCACTTTTATTGGCATTTACGAACATGTTCAGGTTATAAAAATATTACAATAGTTTATCAGTGGTTTCAATAAAATTAAAGTATTCTGTAGAGTAGCAGCTTTTATTTCAGCAATTATTCTAAACTTCACAACAAAAAATTTGATGCATTAATTGTCTCATTAATTCTGTTCCCCCTAATCATAAATGGTTCAATTCTTTTTTTCTCTAGTTTCAGCAGAACATAGGAGTAATAGTTTTCATAACATAAATAGTTTTATAAGTTGCTTGGTATATCTACCCTAAATTTTGATGCTGTCTTTACCCCTGTCTGGCAGCCCACCTGTTCAAGGTCAATATCAAGCAAAAAAGGATCACTGCTGAGCTTTTTGGAGTTTCTGAATTTTCCGAGTGTTTTCCATTATTTATTTGTACTTTTTTCATTGTTTAGAGAGAATAACATTATTTTGGTACCACAGAACAAATTCAGTGTGCAAAAGCTTCTCATATCACACACAATGGACAAAAAACCCACATACTAAAATTTGGATGTTACCGCATAAACAGCAAAGACTGTGACAGCTTCTACATTGGAAAAACTAAAAGGAATCTGAACATTAGGCTTGAATAACACTTTAGGAAAACAGCAGAAACAAAGAAATAGACAAATCTACAGTGGCATACCATTTTTGGAAGCAGAACCATGATATAGAACAGGAAATTTCTCCTTTATCTGATTACCCTCCCCTTATGTAGGACTTGCAAGCCTGTGCCTAGGGTCAGATGCTTGTTGAGGAGCAGACAAATGTATGGACTGGACAAAGTGAAGACCTGGAAGCCAGTGGTCAGCCAAGCACCAGGTATGAGAATGAGGAAGAGGATGATATGATATACAGGTGGTGGGGGAAACAGGAAAACCTGAGGAAAATCCACCCAGATACTGCTTCGTCCACAACAAATACTGCATGCAGGTCCCTGGGATCGAACCCAGGCTGCCTAGGTGGGAGGTGAATGGTCTAACCGCTTGGCCATGGCAAGAACAGGAAATTCATTTATTAAAATGTGTTCAACATTATCCAAATGGGAGAATATCTTTATAAAGAAAAAGTTGTCAATTTCAACACCACATTTGATGAGAACCCAAACTTAAAGTTCATCTGGTCGCCAATAGTCACCAGAAAGTTTCCTAAATCAAAATCCAACAGTAAGAACCTATCAAAATGCATTCTAGATAAATACTAGAACAAAATGGAGTATTAGATATTAGATGTCAGCAAGTTAAGCTCATGAAACTGGTCAAGACAAATACATGTAAGTGATGTTAAGTGTTTCAACTCAACCCTATTTTAGTATAATTTAGATTCACATGACTGTTACTAGCTTATTCAAATATACGTAACTACCATTAATATATTTAAATCAAGCACATTAAAACAATTCAACTTGTTAACTGTCAAATAAGGAATGTCCTTAATCAAGAACCAGTAATAACAAATATAGAGATAAATGTTTTAAAGATGGTTTGGACAGAAATGGAATGGATGAGAGCAGGAAAGCGAAACAGGTATGGGGGACCAGAGGGGAAGAAAGAAGAGGGAGAGGGTGACCAAGAATAGAATGGAGCGATTAAGTAGAGAAAATAGTGAATAAGGAAGGAAAGACTTTGAGGGAAGCTAAACAACTAACTAATGATGGAACAAAATATAGAAAATGGATCATGACCAGCTGTGGAAACCTGATGCTCTAAAGGACATAGGGGAGAGGCAATGAAGAAGAACTGTCACAATGCAGGCATTGTAATTACTACTGTTCCAGCCTTGTTTCAGACCAGCCACCAAAAAGTTCATCTCCACATATATTGTTCATAAAAAGCTTCCAGATATACCAAATAAATCTAAATTACTAATAATGTTGGCAAATTCTTCATACACACCAATTAATTATTGAAAATAAATGTTATATTACATGAAACCATAGTAGATAAAAAACACTAGGCGCTTGCATTATAAAGAACTGACACAGATATAAGTTACCAAGTTAATATGCAGATGTTTTGAAACAGGTTGCTGTATGCTGCCTCTAAAATTATGTGCTCTTTGTATGATCATAAATGACAAAAATCCTGAGCCCTTGAAAAGCAACCAATAACAATGAATGCGTCAGAAAAGGCTAATGTTACAAAAATATTTACTTATACCTAAATTGTGTGCTTTAAACTTACCTTACATCTACTGGTAGCACATTTTTATGTTTCTCTTATGGTTCACCAGTTATTCAGAATAAAAGGTACATTTACAGGCTATCCCTTTAAACTTCAGACTTTATTAGTCATCAAATACAAATGTGTGGTATTTATATAAAAATCGTTATCCATTTTTGAGGAATGAAACAAATGCAAATGATAGCTTGGGGGGGGGGGGGGAGGATTTTCTTGAATAGACAGATCTTGTAAAAGGGAGTAGGTGTTTTCATTGGTTCAGTGACTTACAAATGTGTGTTTCTCAATACCTAAGTAAGCTTTGGGTGCAGTGCAATACTTCCTCTGCTTGCCATGGGTAACTATGTAATAGAGAAAGTAATTACACGTAGCCCCGTGGCACAACAGCCCGACCGCCGCGTCCCTCACTTCAGCCAATCAAAGGCGGCATGAATTGGGTGCAGTAATGGAGGTGGGACGTGGTCAGCACTCCGGTCCCTCCCGGCCGGTTATGCTGTCCTCTCGACTAGGGGTCTCTAAATTTCAATCAAGTAACCCCTCAATCGAGACTGAGTGCACCCCGGACCAGGTCTCCCCGCTCGAGAAATTCCCACCCCGGTACTGGGAATCGAACCCGGGTCCTCCACTTGGCAAACAGCAGTGCTACACCGTACTTAGACGACCAGAGAAAGTAATTAACAAATAAAGACAATATTGCTCCAAATATTATTTTCATGTTAACAGGACCGAGCAAGATGGCTCCCGGTAACAGGAGATCGTGGATTCGATTCCTGTGCCCGAACTTCCTCACCATGGATATTTTCGGAGGTTTCCCCTAATCACTAGTGGAATGCAGGGAAGGATAATTACATCCCCTGAATTTCCTGTTCATCCTGGTTATCTGTTTCAGGGTTCTAAGTGTCGGCGTGCCCCGGGTCGATGTACGAAGCTGCCCTTAAGTCCGACTACCCTTCGTATCCTCTCTGCTCTCATAAAACATTTCATAGGTCGAGGTGTCAAGTCCCCCCTCCCACTTCTTATCTATCCTATTCTATCTAACCCTGAATATCTGCTAGATGTACAGTTTCCTTAACCCCACATGACATTTTATGAAATTCCTAATTTGACGAACATGCAACTGAAGCAAAATTTCAACTGATGTGTAATTTTGCAGCCAAATTCAGTTCCATCACGACGTTGCCAATACTTTGTGCCTATAACAACTGTTCCTGTAGGTGCACTTGTGCCTTAATAATGCTATGCCATTCTGCGCACATTACTTAGCACAGAAACGTTAACGTTGCTACACAACGAGATACCTAAACGATCAGCTGGGAGGCGTGAAGGATTGTGCACAAAGCTGTTACCGATTATGCAGCTTCGCTCGGCGTCCCCCCCCCAACCCCCCTTTTTTTGGTGAAATCTTGTTTTTTGGGGGGGAAGATACAAAACGTTAACTAAATAAAATTTTTTTGTCACAATTGTTAAGTCATTTCCGAGATAGTGAGATACATATAAATATTTCATAAGCACCATCATTTCAGCCGTAAAGTGTAATAGGTTGTATTTCTATTTCAAACATATAGACTGGACCAGCCTTAACACAAACTAATATAGCTAGGCCAACTTTCTTACTGTAGGTATTCTGATAGCCCTGGAAGAGGACCTCAAAACGCCAGCTCGTTTGCTGAAATCGATTAACAGAGAAATTATGGCCGAAATAAGGTTTCGAGTAATTGTGACTGTTACGCGTAGACTAAGATAGCTAAGTCAACTTTCTTTAGGTTTTCTGAAAGCTCTTGACGAGACTTTTAATATCCTGGCCTGTTTGTTGAAATTGGCTCATTAGCAGAGAAATTGTAGCCAAAATAAGGTTTAGAGTAATTGTGACTGTTACGCGTAGACTAATATAGCTAGGTCAACTTTCTTAATGTATTCTGATAGCTCTGGAAGAGGAATTTAAAACGCTACTTCGTTTGTTGAAATCGGCCCATTAGAAGAGGAGAAAAAGTCAAAATAAAGTTCAATTGCTCTGTAGAAGCAGGAATAAAAATGTTATTTTTTATGTAAAAGCGCGTTTTTTTTCTTCCAAGAATGACACCTATATAGATCAACTTAAAAAGCAAAGCCTTATCTGAATACAAAATTTCATCGAAATCGTTAGAGCCATTTCCAAGATGCGCGGAATATATCTACGAGTACATATATACAAGAATTGCTGGTTTAAATGTATAAGATTTAAATACTAAATCTGACATAGTATTTTCTTGAAATGCATGGAATTTGTAAATGTTAGGCTACTGGTATCTAACGAAATGTCACAAGGATTGATCCAATGAGATTACAATCACATTAGAATAGAAATTCATACCTTCACTCTTCCGGCACCATCGAACAATGAAGCAGTGTTCGCGGTGGTGTTGGGGGAAGGGGCGTGGCAACGCTGGGTGAGAAGTTCTTTCCTTCAAGCTGTGCATTTTCCTGCATAAGCAAATAAAACTTACATCCTCCATCACGTAGTTGTGGGAACAGAAAGAGTCATACAAACACACACATTTGGGCAATTGTGTACTTTCCGGGTCCTATCACTCAACCACCATTTTCAACTTCCCCTCCTCGCTGGTGCACCCACCATCCGTGTTTCCATGTGACAAATTTGTCACTGTTTCACAATTCTCACATTTAGTGTGTCTCTTCCCTTCTATTTTCAAGCATTATTTAATTTCAGTATTTCAAAGTAATATGGCAAGACGGAAGGGATATTTTCTAGTGAAAGGAGCAAATTGTAGTTAATTTTTAATGGAATGGGTCAAAGGAAGAATGGTATCAAAGTTGATACGTATGTTAGGTACGCTGAGAAAGGAAACATTAGCGAAGGACTAATGTGAGAAGAAATAGTGGACAAGTACTGATGTGATCGAATGGGAAGCTGAAAATTGAGATTAATTGGATGGGACAGGAAAAGTACACGATTGTTTCCATTTAGTTTACGTTTGAAGCTTGGAATGTGCAGAATTATCATGTATGTATGAGGATGCAGTAACGCCAAGTGTGAATCGTGTTCGATTTAGACACATTCCCGCTTCACAAGAACATTTAACACTTTCACACGCTCACAAAACGTAGAAATTATGTTGCTGCATTAATATTCAATACATATCCCTGCTTAACTTATAGCAATGCTAAGAATATACTCACCGAAACTTACTTCACTCTGGAAAATTTTGTTAATATTAAAAATTATTGCTTGTGTCGCCTATAGTAACGCAGGAAACAAAACCGAAACATTGTTGAAATTTCCGCCATGAAGTTATCGATTCTCGATATGCATTTCCTCCCTGTCTCTTTATTTAGTATTTTATTAGTTTTAAGGGCTTAAACTTTAATATATATAGTTTGGTACATCTATAATGATTTGATATGTTCCATCTCCCCTAAGTTAACCTCTACTTCTTGGGATAATCATCAGGGGGCTGTTAAATTAACTTATGTGCAATAGAATTATCCCAAAGAGGTATGAATATTCACATAATTACTCCTAAGTCTGCTCTTCCACAGACATAACTAACAGAACTGCACAGATTCTATAGGCTAAAGAACCAGCTTAGAAGTGTAGTATTCCTTCATCCTCTATCGAAGTAGCTTGGGATATCAATCCATATGACGTTTTTAAGGGCAGAACACTGTAAAAGCAATGTAATTTGGAATGTTTCGGAAAACACAAGGTTTCTTGTCCTTACTGTGGTAAACATTTTCGAAAAGTCTACATCCAAATAAGTAGAGCTAATCTAGACCAACATGGTGTATTGACATGCAAACTGCAACCAAAATGTCAAAAGAGTCTAATATTTATCTGTCAAACCCAGACAAACAATACCTAAACGTAACGATTATATAAATTGTTTGTTATATAACAATTACTAACATGGATAGAAAAAAAATTTCACTTGTGTTACATAACGACAACTTTCACAAAACTGTTGATTTTCTTTCGTTTTTACTTTCTCTACTGGTAAGTAGGGAAGTATTGTATTCCACCCAGAAATTCGATGTTGAGATTTCACCGGAAATATATGTTTTAAGAACCCCTGAATAAAAAAAAAGAAGCATTTTTAGAAAAAGGTCCGTGTGTGTGTGTGTGTGTGTGCGCGCGCGCGCGCGTATGTGCATGTGTGTGTGTGTGTGTGCGCGCGCTCGCGCGTATGTGTATATGTGTGTGTCAGTCTGTGTGTCTGTCAGTCTGTGGACAGCATAACTCAAAAACGAAAAATCGGTTAAAAACCAAAGTTGGTATTTAAGTTTAATGTCTTTCAAGGATGCGACACGAAGATTTTTAAGAAAATAGCCCCACCCTAAACTACCCTTTACATGGAAAATTTTAAGAAAATTTTTATTTTCTTGAAAATGGCTCTAGCGATTTTGATTAAATGTCATATGTTTGAGATATTTTTATGGCAAATGAAATGTATATCTTGAATTTTCTGGCTATAGCCCCTGTAGTCGTATTTACTCTGGACGACATTTGCATAACTGGTAAACCGTTAGAGATAGACCAAATCATACTATACAAAAAATGTAGATCTTGCTAAAATACACAATTTATGTCGGAATAAATTTTCTTGTAGGGTGAACCATGTCGGAGATATTCCTTGTTATGTGTGTGAGTTTCGAAAACTGGTGAACTGGCACACCTCGATGTGTGGCGCTTTTATCGATAATAAAGTATTGTTATTTGTTATCTACATTTAGGTATACAAAAAATTAATGTCTCGGTTGAGGTTTGAACTCACCACCTTAAGATTATGAGACTTACGTGCTGCCAAGTGCGCTACAGAGACTGTGTGCAATATGCAGTAACCGTATTGTAGTTACTTGCTACCTATATTTGGATATACAAAAACATTACTGCACTGATATGACAATAGAACTTGGCACTTCAAAATTGTCAGCCAGATAAAGAGTGCTGAGGTTGTTTGCTTTGGTTAGCAGTACCATTATGTGGTTGGTTTTTGACACTTCGGGTACAAACTGGTGTCATTTAGGTGAGGATCTACTCGTAACCCTACGTCAGAGGTAGGCAAAAGCAGATTCATGAATCCATGTGATTCGTGAAGCTTTCACCGTGTAACTATGTTAGGTATGAATACGTGAAGATCTTTGAAACAAAATTCTGCAGAAAAAATAAAAAGTGGGGTGGGGTAGGAATCTTCACACGGGTAGATTTAACAGACTATTCAACAGAAATTGATACTCAAAATTGGACATTGGACATATAGAATTGGCAGGAGTAAGCATTGCAATTAAAAATTTAAGATCACGGTCATTGGTTTATACAGACCACCTAAAGGAAACCTAAATAATTTCCTTGATCAACTGAATTTACTGCTAAATCAAATTTTGGTGAATACTAGATGTAGAATAATAATTTTAGGAGATATAAATATTGATTTTCTTCAAAACTTGAATGATAAGGTCAAGTTTCAATACCTTTTAAATGAGTACAACTTACATGCTACTATTAATGAACCTACTCGCATTACCAACAATTCAATGGCAGCCATTGATAATATTATCACTAATATAGCAGACTTACCTTACCGGGTCAACACTATTCCGTCTTGTTTATCAGATCATTTGGCATAAAGTATTATTTGTAATGGTATAAATGCGGGTCCTACAAAACATGATATTAAGTCCATCACAAAATTTCGTAATTCCTTTAGTAAAACCAACTTGCAAATACTTAAGCGTGCCCTAATTAATGAAAACTGGGAAACAGTATTTGCTGTACAAGACCCTACAGAGATACTAAATAATCTCTATCACACTTTGTATTATTACATTAACTTATATTGTATTCCCATTGCTATAAGTAGAAATAAGTCAAAAACTACAAAGTACCAATGGATCACTCCTAAAATAAAGTATTTGCAAACCCTTCTCAAAGTTGCTACAGTGCAAAAGAATAATAATAATAATAATAATAATAATAATAATAATAATAATAATAATAATAATAATAATAATAATAATAATAATAATAATAATAATAATAATAATAATAATAATAATAATAATAATAATAATAATAATAATAATAATAATAATAATAATAATAATAATAATAATAATAATAATAATAATAATAATAATAAAAATAAAAATAAATAATAATAATAATAATAATAATAATAATAATAATAATAATAATAATAATAATAATAATAATAATAATAATAATAATAATAATAATAATAATAATAATAATAATAATAATAATAATAATAATAATAATAATAATAATAATAATAATAATAATAATAACTTAAATTTCACTGATGCTGAGTTAAAAATCTAAAAAAAGTCTATGACCAATCTGTAGTCGAAGCCAAACAATGTAGCATCAGCAATAGAATACTAAGCTTTCAAAATGTAAGTAAAGCTAGTTGGAAAATAATTAATGAATTTCGCAGGTCTCAACCTGTAAATAATAACTTACGCATTCAAATTCAAGTTGCTGATACTACCATAATGGATGCCAAAGCAGTAGCTGAAATAATGAACAATCACTTTGCCTCAGTTGGAAGTAACCTTCACTTGAATCAAAATTTAAAAATAGTTCCACCAATTATGTCTGACAAATCAAAAAATACCAAGAGCATTTTTTTACATCCTACAAGTAAGAAAGAAGTTCTAGGTGTAATAAAGACTTTAAAATCTAAAAACAGCGCAGGCCTTGATGGTATACCTACCTCTCTGATAAAGGTATGTAGCCATGAAATAGCAAATCCTTTTGTTGAAATTATAAACTCCTGCTTTCAATATGGCATTTTCCCCGACAAACTGAAGATAGCTAAGGTTATACCAGTATTTAAAAAGGGAGATAAAAAGAACATAAATAACTATAAACCAATATCAATGTGTTAAAAATGTTCATTGTTAAGAACAACTAAGTTTGCCCAAAGACGTCATAAATCTTTCCATATTTGATTTTAATATATATGTATAAACATTAGAATTATATGTGTTCCATAATAAAAGTAGGGGAGGATGATTAGGGATCGCTTCCCTAACAAGAAAGAACTATTTGATGGACGCATACGCGGATGTATACGAAAAAGGCGGTGTCGCGTCAGGTGATGATATAAACTGTCCACTCGCGTGTGTGGAACCGAAGTGAAAGGACATATTTAGGTAGTGTGAACATAGAATTTTTACCAGACTTTCATCAAGCATTGGTCCCACTAAATGAGAAGGTGGAAGCGTATTAAATCATTTAGAATGGTGCTGAGAGGAATTATTTAATGTAAAGTATCAATGAAGTGTTAATAAAATAATACATTGTGGTGAAGAAACATCGTGTGATTTTTCATTCCATCCGTTACCATGCCCTGAGATCACAAAGATCTCATTAGCTAAAAGACACAACGTCGATAATAATTGCAAAAACTGCACCAAAATTTAATGCTATTTTTTACGTTAGTTAACAGACTATATATTTCCAGTCATGCCTGCTGACATGGAAGTTGTGCGGTTCGATCAGCCAATAAAATGTTACTCAAACACATTGCTGTTCTTTACATTGCACTTGAAAGTAAGGTCGGCGAAAGTATAGTATTTTGGTATACGTGTGTGTCTTGCTAGCCTATGCACTTCAAACATTTTAAGGCACATTGCAATTATTCAATGTAAATGTATTTTATGTCAGATGCTTTGAAACAAAACAAAATTTCAAAACAGTGATGCCTTCTTATTTTATTTACCTTAATAGCAGACAAAAAATATGGTTATTAATAATCGTGAAATCAGAATACATGGTGTAAGTAGATCAACAGTGTGTATTCCATACAAATAACAGACAATTTATTTTCTCTGCATGGACCTTCTTCAGGATTAAGATGCACTTCCACTACAGGAATTAATTCCTGATTCTTTTGATCAACCAGTTCCAAATTTTGATGTTTATAACTGGAAATAAAAATGATTGTTGAAAGTGCAAATGTCATATCTCATTAATTATAACTTTTATCGGTATTATATCAACTCTAAATTTATATTACCATGAAAAGAATCTAAAGGCATATGCAAAATCTTCAACATCAGAGCTAGTTACAATTCTTCTACATACTTGATTACAGAACCAGGCAGTGAGACAGTAAGAGTCGTCAAATTATATGTGGTAAAACCAAAGTTCAATTTGAATTTGGTAATGCAACAGGAAAGGGAGTTTTTCTCATGTGACAAGAGTCACAATCTAAAGGATATAAAAAATGAATCACAGAATAGGAGGTGGTATTGGAAGCACCTTGGTTGTAATAAATAATTTCAAATGTATTAATTCTTTACATATTTATTTAATAATCTATCATCATGAATGTATAGTTGGATTATTATTTACTATTGGCGAATACTGTTAACTCGAAAATTTAGTCAGCAATTTACATGAAGATCTTGCAACATTACTAAGGTAAGTGAAGTTTTTAGTTTCTAATTTGCTATCACTTTAGAATCTTGTTGCTTCACTGTTAATAGCTTCAATTTCCTTAATTAACTCTATACCTTTTTATATCTCATTCATATTTATGCCCAGGAAAATGGTATAATAATTCTTTACCTGATTACCCTCCCCTTATGTAGGACTTAAGAGCCAGTGCCTAGGGTCAGACACTTGCTGGGGTCCAGACAAACCTATGGACCAGGAAGAGTGAAGATCTAGAAGTTGGTTGGTTGGTTTGTGGGTTTAAGGGCGCTCAACTTCTAGATCAGTGCACTTACAAAATTCATGGCAATAGCCAGATATAAATTTGAATCAAAAATAAAATTACTTGCAACAAAGAAAATATACACATAAACGTAAAAAAAGCGGAAATAGCCTGATATAAAACAAGGTAATAAATATGTCAAAAAGCATAAAAATAAATATCTAAAATTTTAAATCCTCTGCTAAAAACTTAAAAACTCTACCAACCGCTGTTTTGTCCCATTCCACAAAGACCAGTGTATTAAAATGTAGATCCATTCAGATTCCTTAGGCTCAAACTATTGTTTCTCAAACCCTCACTTTCCTGTTCATCATTCAGTTTATGCAATTCAGGACAATTTATATTATAACTTATGCACAAATGCATTTATTGAGACTAACTTGTACATAAATTTGGCTGCCCTTGAAATTCAATATGTGGCCATTCCTTTCAGTTGAGCATCCCTTTGCTATTATTTCTTAATTCCCATATTATTCCTATGTCACTCCACCAGCTGTTTTTATTTGCTAGTTGCCTTTGCAGTACCTTACGTATTTCTAAAATGTTTCCCTCTTTTGCTAGACCTCTATACTAAAGTTTCATTCCAAATTTATTCCTTTTCTCCTTTTCTTTCCTATTTCTAAGAATGCTGCTTCGCCTTTTGCTGCTCTTGATAGTCCTACTAATTCTTTGCAATAAATTTATAAATATGGTCTACTCTGTTACTTATTTCTGAGCGTCCCCCCTCCCCCTTCCACAAGATTTCTGTGGCGTGTAACATTTTTGTCTCATACATCCTTCCCATCCATTTTGCTGATATTTCCAATTGTAATTGCATATTCTTAATCCTGCTAAGGCTATCTTACCTTTCACCATTATCTTCCCGACATGTACCCCCCATTCCCCATTGCTGTTTAATCTTACTCCCAGATTCCACAACCACCTCAAGCTTTCTCCCTCCCAAATGCCATTCATCCTTTCTTGACTTTCTCTTTGTGCACACCAATATTTTTGACTTGTCTGCATTTATTTGTAGTCCCCATTCATCAAAATAATTTTGTATTTCATTGATTGCTCTTTGTAACCTAGTCACTGTTACAGCCATGTCATTAAGTCATCCATGTGTAATAATCCTGGTATCTGTGTTATCTCATATTATTATTGGGCAATGTGCATTTCAATTCCTTGCTCTATTATGTTGGCTATAAATAAGTTGAATAACAGTGGGACGTAGTTTGAACCCTCTTTTTGCTCTACCATACCTGTAATGCCGTTTTGTCTCTATCTTAAACATGAATTTATTCCTTTATACATTTACTTCATTCATGAAACTCTCATTTACTCCCTTTTTCCTTAATTTCTAGGGTAACATCCCTCTGTTTATCATGTGGAATGTTGTTTTAAAGCCTGCAAAGAATGTATATCCATTCCTTCTTTATTTACCAAGTATTTACTTATAGTAAGTAGAAGTATACTATTGCACCCAAAACTTCCATATCAGCATTTCAGTGGAAATACAAGGCAACAAATAGCCATCTGTAGAGTGAAAGTGACGTACAGTTTGCCTCAAGGTATCTTGCCAGGATCCCTGGAGCTGATGAACTCAGCTGTTCTTGGCAAAACTGAAATTAATCCTAGGCAGCCACCTAAGTCTTTAACTATCTCAGGATCTTCTGTGGGTGAAGAAAATTGACAAAAAGTGAATACTGTTAAACTGGGAGGTAGAATTGGAGCTGAAAAATTCAATGCCACAGCAGGGATTTGAACCACAGACCCTCCGCTTACCAGGCGGGTGCTCTAACATTAAGCTACTGTGACAACCTGCCAGAATGACATTGGATTCTCCAACCAATTTGTGTTTCTCCCGGTAAACCACAAAGGCAGTCTCACATCAGAGACAATTACCCAATGCCGACTTACTATGGTAAATACTTTATGTGCCACGATTAAATAACCTTCAGATGGTAATTATTTATTTATGCCACCAAACTTACGAATTGGTTGGAGAATTCATTGTCATTCTGGTAGGTTGTCACAGTAGCTTAAATTTAGAGCACCTGCCTGATAAGTGGAGGGTCTGTGGTTCAAATCCCAGCTGTGGCATTGAATTTTTCAGTTCCAATTCAACCTCTCAAACATTACCCACACACAGCTTGTGTGCTTCAAACACCAACAGTAAGTTTGTTGGCAAAAATAAATGATAATTACTCTTAAACTGATTTATTAGCAATAATGAATCCTTAAAAAGCAGCCAGCAAAAGTGTTTTTCCTTTTTATCATTTTTTATAAACTTTTATAATTTTTTTTTAAATGAGGACCAGTTTCCACTATTTAATAGAGCTAAAAAATACATGCTGTTTTTTAAACCCACACACAGATTTCTGTCTGCCCTCTTGAGAGTTAAAGTGTCACTCCAGGGCTGCCTCCAAGTAACTGTGAGAATTAGGCGCAGAACACCAAGTTAGTGTTGCCAATTTGCTTTACTCCGTAATTATTACAGCATTATTGGGTATACATTCCTTTACAAATGCCCCTCATGCATGTACTTAAAATTATGAGCTGGCTGATTTTCAGGACATGTCCCCATAGGCACAAATACAAAGAAATTAATAAATGTGCAAGCAACAAAAATAAACAATATGTTAATTCTGTGACTTGTATATACATGTTTATAGACATTTTGGGCTAAGCATCATCGTCTTGATGCAACTAATTGGTAACACAAAAGAAATTGCTAAGGCCACCTTTCTGTCTTCCAGGGTTGATGTCACTAGTTTATTGTCACAACTGTCTGGCAGCACTTTGGGCTTTTCTTATTTCAGCAGCCCTTTCAAGCACCTATTTTTAGGCCACCTCACATGAAACTCTGATTCACTTTATTTATATGTGTATCATAATTTTTAAAATTATGATAATGATGTAATATTTTCCCATGATTACTTTGCTTATCTGGATATCAACTTTCTTTAAAATTTATTTTTGTTGCTTAAACAATGAAGTCATGTCATGACCAATAAATTGTAAATTGCAAACATTAAATGAAAAGTATTAAAACATTGATTACATAGCATAGATTTTATTATATGTATACCCTCTCCAAAACTACTCAGAAGTGGAGAGCAGAATTTTTGTGCGAACATTAGAGCACTTATCATTTACAAAGATAAAAACTGATATAGTTTATCCATAGTATGGCTTGATTGATCCTATAACAACAGGAATAAATTTAAGGTTAGATGGACATATGATACTAAATGGGTTTCTGATGAATTTGCAGAGCTCAAAGAATTCTTACACAGCTACAGATATTAAAACAGGGCTTCGCAGACGTACATGAAACTCCCATCACTCCAACTCAAGCTTTAGACATTAATGGTGAAACTACTGAACCCGGCAAAGAAGTTGAAGCCCGATAGTTCTGAATTCATGCCATCACAAGTCCACTCCAGTTCTTCTTCCCTGCAACAAGCATGTGTGTGATTAGAAATCAACATTACAATGCTATGATATACTACTATCTGTGTCAAACAATTATTTTTTATAAGCTTTATTATTTATTTACTCACTTACTCACTCACTCACTCATTCACTCACTCACTCACTCACTCACTCACTCACTCACTCACTCACTCACTCACTCACTCACTCACTCACTCACTCACTCACTCACTCACTCACGTGTGTAATGTACGTATGTAGGTAAGTAGGTACGTATGTAGGTAAGCATGTATGTATGTACGTGTGTGTGTACGTGTGTGTGTGTGTGTGTGTGTGTAGGTCTGTAGGTATGTACATATGTGAGCGCAAGTGTGCATGTATTTATTTGTTTATTTATTTATTTTCAGTTCAGTATAGTGTTAAATATACAAACGAACAATGTCATATGAGGTTAATAATAACAATAACAATAATAGCCTTTGTCAATTTGATTGTATGATAAAAATAATACTAACTTGTATTAATAGACTCATCCATGCTATAATAAGCTTTGTCAATTAAGAAACATTTCAGCATTGATTTAAATTTAATATTGTTACAATTCTTGATAGTAAATGATAGAATGTTATAAAATTTTATACCCATAAAACTAGGTATCTTCTCGTAAAAGTGCAGTCTGTGGATAGGAATTGCTAAGTTGTCTTTATGTCTAGTATTGTGATTGTGTCTGTCTGAGTTGGTTTCCAGATGCAATTTAAATTTTCAAAGGTGCATTATTGTGTTATATATATGCTGGGAAGGGTTAGAAATTGTAATTTTGTAAATGTTGGACGACAAGATACATTATGTTTTAGATTCCCAAGGTATGTGACAGCTTTTTTCTGCAACACAAAGATTTTGTTAAAATTGACCTTAGTCGTGTTACCCCATAATTCGATCCCATATGAAAGGTAAGAGTAGATTAAAGAATAATAAATAACTTTAGCTGTGGGCATAGGTATATATTTCATTAGGTGTTTCAGAGTGAATAAATTTTTACTGATGGTATTACTAAGTTTATCAATATGTTCAGTGAAGTTTAAAGTTCTGTCTAATGAAACACCTAATAATTTAGCATTCTTTACCATTTTTACCAGCTCATTGTTGATGTTGAAATGAATTAGGAGATCTGTACTTTTAGTTCCAAATGTAATTAATTCACTTTTATTGGCATTTACGAACATGTTCAGGTTATAAAAATATTACAATAGTTTATCAGTGGTTTCAATAAAATTAAAGTATTCTGTAGAGTAGCAGCTTTTATTTCAGCAATTATTCTAAACTTCACAACAAAAAATTTGATGCATTAATTGTCTCATTAATTCTGTTCCCCCTAATCATAAATGGTTCAATTCTTTTTTTCTCTAGTTTCAGCAGAATATAGGAGTAATAGTTTTCATAACATAAATAGTTTTATAAGTTGCTTGGTATATCTACCCTAAATTTTGATGCTGTCTTTACCCCTGTCTGGCAGCCCACCTGTTCAAGGTCAATATCAAGCAAAAAAGGATCACTGCTGAGCTTCTTGGAGTTTCTGAATTTTCCGAGTGTTTTCCATTATTTATTTGTACTTTTTTCATTGTTTAGAGAGAATAACATTATTTTGGTACCACAGAACAAATTCAGTGTACAAAAGCTTCTCATATCACATACAATGGACAAAAAACCCACATACTAAAATTTGGATGTTTACCGCATAAACAGCAAAGACTGTGACAGCTTCTACATTGGAAAAACTAAAAGGAATCTGAACATTAGGCTTGAATAACACTTTAGGAAAACAGCAGAAACAAAGAAATAGACAAACCTACAGTGGCATACCATTTTTGGAAGCAGAACCATGATATAGAACAGGAAATTTCTCCTTTATCTGATTACCCTCCCCTTATGTAGGACTTGCAAGCCTGTGCCTAGGGTCAGATGCCTGTTGAGGAGCAGACAAATGTATGGACTGGACAAAGTGAAGACCTGGAAGCCAGTGGTCAGCCAAGCACCACGTATGAGAATGAGGAAGAGGATGATATGATATACAGGTGGTGGGGGAAACAGGAAAACCTGAGGAAAATCCACCCAGATACTGCTTCGTCCACAACAAATACTGCATGCAGGTCCCTGGGATCGAACCCAGGCTGCCTAGGTGGGAGGTGAATGGTCTAACCGCTTGGCCATGGCAAGAACAGGAAATTCATTTATTAAAATGTGTTCAACATTATCCAAATGGGAGAATATCTTTATAAAGAAAAAGTTGTCAATTTCAACACCACATTTGATGAGAACCCAAACTTAAAGTTCATCTGGTCGCCAATAGTCACCAGAAAGTTTCCTAAATCAAAATCCAACAGTCAGAACCTATCAAAATGCATTCTAGATAAATAGTAGAACAAAATGGAGTATTAGATATTAGATGTCAGCAAGTTAAGCTCATGAAACTGGTCAAGACAAATACATGTAAGTGATGTTAAGTGTTTCAACTCAACCCTATTTTAGTATAATTTAGATTCACATGACTGTTACTAGCTTATTCAAATATACGCAACTACCATTAATATATTTAAATCAAGCACATTAAAACAATTCAACTTGTTAACTGTCAAATAAGGAATGTCCTTAATCAAGAACCAGTAATAACAAATATAGAGATAAATGTTTTAAAGATGGTTTGGACAGAAATGGAATGGATGAGAGCAGGAAAGCGAAACAGGTATGGGGGACCAGAGGGGAAGAAAGAAGAGGGAGAGGGTGACCAAGAATAGAATGGAGCGATTAAGTAGAGAAAATAGTGAATAAGGAAGGAAAGACTTTGAGGGAAGCTAAACAACTAACTAATGATGGAACAAAATATAGAAAATGGATCATGACCAGCTGTGGAAACCTGATGCTCTAAAGGACATAGGGGAGAGGCAATGAAGAAGAACTGTCACAATGCAGGCATTGTAATTACTACTGTTCCAGCCTTGTTTCAGACCAGCCACCAAAAAGTTCATCTCCACATATATTGTTCATAAAAAGCTTCCAGATATACCAAATAAATCTAAATTACTAATAATGTTGGCAAATTCTTCATACACACCAATTAATTATTGAAAATAAATGTTATATTACATGAAACCATAGTAGATAAAAAACACTAGGCGCTTGCATTATAAAGAACTGACACAGATACAAGTTACCAAGTTAATATGCAGATGTTTTGAAACAGGTTGCTGTATGCTGCCTCTAAAATTATGTGCTCTTTGTATGATCATAAATGACAAAAATCCTGAGCCCTTGAAAAGCAACCAATAACAATGAATGCGTCAGAAAAGGCTAATGTTACAAAAATATTTACTTATACCTAAATTGTGTGCTTTAAACTTACCTTACATCTACTGGTAGCACATTTTTATGTTTCTCTTATGGTTCACCAGTTATTCAGAATAAAAGGTACATTTACAGGCTATCCCTGTAAACTTCAGACTTTATTAGTCATCAAATACAAATGTGTGGTATTTATATAAAAATCGTTATCCATTTTTGAGGAATGAAACAAATGCAAATGATAGCTTGGGGGGGGGGGGGAGGATTTTCTTGAATAGACAGATCTTGTAAAAGGGAGTAGGTGTTTTCATTGGTTCAGTGACTTACAAATGTGTTTCTCAATACCTAAGTAAGCTTTGGTTGCAGTGCAATACTTCCTCTGCTTGCCATGGGTAACTATGTAATAGAGAAAGTAATTACACGTAGCCCCGTGGCACAACAGCCCGACCGCCGCGTCCCTCACTTCAGCCAATCAAAGGCGGCATGAATTGGGTGCAGTAATGGAGGTGGGACGTGGTCAGCACTCCGGTCCCTCCCGGCCGGTTATGCTGTCCTCTCGACTAGGGGTCTCTAAATTTCAATAAAGTAACCCCTCAATCGAGACTGAGTGCACCCCGGACCAGGTCTCCCCGCTCGAGAAAATCCCACCCCGGTACTGGGAATCGAACCCGGGTCCTCCACTTGGCAAACAGCAGTGCTACACCGTACTTAGACGACCAGAGAAAGTAATTAACAAATAAAGGCAATATTGCTCCAAATATTATTTTCATGTTAACAGGACCGAGCAAGATGGCTCCCGGTAACAGGAGATCGTGGATTCGATTCCTGTGCCCGAACTTCCTCACCATGGATATTTTCGGAGGTTTCCCCTAATCACTAGTGGAATGCAGGGAAGGATAATTACATCCCCTGAATTTCCTGTTCATCCTGGTTATCTGTTTCAGGGTTCTAAGTGTTGGCGTGCCCCGGGTCGATGTACGAAGCTGCCCTTAAGTCCAACTACCCTTCGTATCCTCTCTGCTCTCATAAAACATTTCATAGGTAAAGGTGTCAAGTCCCCCCTCCCACCGAAGCTTATCTATCCTATTCTATCTAACCCTGAATATCTGCTAGATGTACAGTTTCCTTAACCCCACATGACATTTTATGAAATTCCTAATTTGACGAACATGCAACTGAAGCAAAATTTCAACTGATGTGTAATTTTGCAGCCAAATTCAGTTCCATCACGACGTTGCCAATACTTTGTGCCTATAACAACTGTTCCTGTAGGTGCACTTGTGCCTTAATAATGCTATGCCATTCTGCGCACATTACTTAGCACAGAAACGTTAACGTTGCTACACAACGAGATACCTAAACGATCAGCTGGGAGGCGTGAAGGATTGTGCACAAAGCTATTACCGATTATGCAGCTTCGCTCGGCGTCCCCCCCCCCTTTTTTTTGGTGAAATCTTGTTTTTTGGGGGGAAGATACAAAACGTTAACTAAATAAAAAATTTTTGTCACAATTGCTAAGTCATTTCCGAGATAGTGAGACACATATAAATATTTCATAAGCACCATCATTTCAGCCGTAAAGTGTAATAGGTTGTATTTCTATTTCAAACATATAGACTGGACCAGCCTTAACACAAACTAATATAGCTAGGCCAACTTTCTTACTGTAGGTATTCTGATAGCCCTGGAAGAGGACCTCAAAACGCCAGCTCGTTTGCTGAAATCGATTAACAGAGAAATTATGGCCGAAATAAGGTTTCGAGTAATTGTGACTGTTACGCGTAGACTAAGATAGCTAAGTCAACTTTCTTTAGGTTTTCTGAAAGCTCTTGACGAGACTTTTAATATCCTGGCCTGTTTGTTGAAATTGGCTCATTAGCAGAGAAATTGTGGCCAAAATAAGGTTTAGAGTAATTGTGACTGTTACGCGTAGACTAATATAGCTAGGTCAACTTTCTTAATGTATTCTGATAGCTCTGGAAGAGGAATTTAAAACGCTACTTCGTTTGCTGAAATCGGCCCATTAGAAGAGGAGAAAAAGTCAAAATAAAGTTCAATTGCTCTGTAGAAGCAGGAATAAAAATGTTATTTTTTATGTAAAAGCGCGTTTTTTTTTCTTCCAAGAATGACACCTATATAGATCAACTTAAAAAGCAAAGCCTTATCTGAATACAAAATTTCATCGAAATCGTTAGAGCCATTTCCAAGATGCGCGGAATATATCTACGAGTACATATATACAAGAATTGCTGGTTTAAATGTATAAGATTTAAATACTAAATCTGACATAGTATTTTCTTGAAATGCATGGAATTTGTAAATGTTAGGCTACTGGTATCTAACGAAATGTCACAAGGATTGATCCAATGAGATTACAATCACATTAGAATAGAAATTCATACCTTCACTCTTCCGGCACCATCGAACAATGAAGCAGTGTTCGCGGTGGTGTTGGGGGAAGGGGCGTGGCAACGCTGGGTGAGAAGTTCTTTCCTTCAAGCTGTGCATTTTCCTGCATAAGCAAATAAAACTTACATCCTCCATCACGTAGTTGTGGGAACAGAAAGAGTCATACAAACACACACATTTGGGCAATTGTGTACTTTCCGGGTCCTATCACTCAACCACCATTTTCAACTTCCCCTCCTCCGTGTTTCCATGTGACAAATTTGTCACTGTTTCACAATTCTCACATTTAGTGTGTCTCTTCCCTTCTATTTTCAAGCATTATTTAATTTCAATATTTCAAAGTAATATGGCAAGACGGAAGGGATATTTTCTAGTGAAAGGAGCAAATTGTAGTTAATTTTTAATGGAATGGGTCAAAGGAAGAATGGTATCAAAGTTGATACGTATGTAAGGTACGCTGCGAAAGGAAACATTAGCGAAGGACTAATGTGAGAAGAAATAGTGGACAAGTACTGATGTGATCGAATGGGAAGCTGAAAATTGAGATTAATTGGATGGGACAGGAAAAGTACACGATTGTTTCCATTTAGTTTACGTTTGAAGCTTGGAATGTGCAGAATTATCATGTATGTATGAGGATGCAGTAACGCCAAGTGTGAATCGTGTTCGATTTAGACACATTCCCGCTTCACAAGAACATTTAACACTTTCACACGCTCACAAAACGTAGAAATTATGTTGCTGCATTAATATTCAATACATATCCCTGCTTAACTTATAGCAATGCTAAGAATATACTCACCGAAACTTACTTCACTCTGGAAAATTTTGTTAATATTAAAAATTATTGCTTGTGTCGCCTATAGTAACGCAGGAAACAAAACCGAAACATTGTTGAAATTTCCGCCATGAAGTTATCGATTCTCGATATGCATTTCCTCCCTGTCTCTTTATTTAGTATTTTATTAGTTTTAAGGGCTTAAACTTTAATATATATAGTTTGGTACATCTATAATGATTTGATATGTTCCATCTCCCCTAAGTTAACCTCTACTTCTTGGGATAATCATCAGGGGGCTGTTAAATTAACTTATGTGCAATAGAATTATCCCAAAGAGGTATGAATATTCACATAATTACTCCTAGGTCTGCTCTTCCACAGACATAACTAACAGAAATGCACAGATTCTATAGGCTAAAGAACCAGCTTAGAAGTGTAGTATTCCTTCATCCTCTATCGAAGTAGCTTGGGATATCAATCCATATGACGTTTTTAAGGGCAGAACACTGTAAAAGCAATGTAATTTGGAATGTTTCGGAAAACACAAGGTTTCTTGTCCTTACTGTGGTAAACATTTTCGAAAAGTCTACATCCAAATAAGTAGAGCTAATCTAGACCAACATGGTGTATTGACATGCAAACTGCAACCAAAATGTCAAAAGAGTCTAATATTTATCTGTCAAACCCAGACAAACAATACCTAAACGTAACGATTATATAAATTGTTTGTTATATAACAATTACTAACATGGATAGAAAAAAAATTTCACTTATGTTACATAACGACAACTTTCACAAAACTGTTGATTTTCTTTCGTTTTTACTTTCTCTACTGGTAAGTAGGGAAGTATTGTATTCCACCCAGAAATTCGATGTTGAGATTTCACCGGAAATATATGTTTTAAGAACCCCTGAATAAAAAAAAAGAAGCATTTTTAGAAAAAGGTCCGTGTGTGTGTGTGTGTGTGTGTGTGCGCGCGCGCGCGCGTATGTGCATGTGTGTGTGTGTGTGTGTGTCTGTCAGTCTGTGGACAGCATAACTCAAAAACGAAAAATCGGTTAAAAACCAAAGTTGGTATTTAAGTTTAATGTCTTTCAAGGATGCGACACGAAGATTTTTAAGAAAATAGCCCCACCCTAAACTACCCTTTACATGGAAAATTTTAAGAAAATTTTTATTTTCTTGAAAATGGCTCTAGCGATTTTGATTAAATGTCATATGTTTGAGATATTTTTATGGCAAATGAAATGTATATCTTGAATTTTCTGGCTATAGCCCCTGTAGTCGTATTTACTCTGGACGACATTTGCATAACTGGTAAACCGTTAGAGATAGACCAAATCATACTACACAAAAAATGTAGATCTTGCTAAAATACACAATTTATGTCGGAATAAATTTTCTTGTAGGGTGAACCATGTCGGAGATATTCCTTGTTATGTGTGTGAGTTTCGAAAACTGGTGAACTGGCACACCTCGATGTGTGGCGCTTTTATCGATAATAAAGTATTGTTATTTGTTATCTACATTTAGGTATACAAAAAATTAATGTCTCGGTTGAGGTTTGAACTCACCACCTTAAGATTATGAGACTTACGTGCTGCCAAGTGCGCTACAGAGACTTTGTGCAATATGCAGTAACCGTATTGTAGTTACTTGCTACCTATATTTGGATATACAAAAACATTACTGCACTGATATGACAATAGAACTTGGCACTTCAAAATTGTCAGCCAGATAAAGAGTGCTGACGTTGTTTGCTTTGGTTAGCAGTACCATTATGTGGTTGGTTTTTGACACTTCGGGTACAAACTGGTGTCATTTGGGTGAGGATCTACTCGTAACCCTACGTCAGAGGTAGGCAAAAGCAGATTCATGAATCCATGTGATTCGTGAAGCTTTCACCGTGTAACTATGCTAGGTATGAATACGTGAAGATCTTTGAAACAAAATTCTGCAGAAAAAATAAAAAGTGGGGTGGGGTAGGAATCTTCACACGGGTAGATTTAACAGACTATTCAACAGAAGTTGATACTTAAAATTGGACATTGGACATATAGAATTGGCAGGAGTAAGCATTGCAATTAAAAAATTTAAGATCACGGTCATTGGTTTATACAGACCACCTAAAGGAAACCTAAATAATTTTCTTGATCAACTGAATTTACTGCTAAATCAAATTTTGGTGAATACTAGATGTAGAATAATAATTTTAGGAGATATAAATATTGATTTTCTTCAAAACTTGAATGATAAGGTCAAGTTTCAATACCTTTTAAATGAGTACAACTTACATGTTACTATTAATGAACCTACTCGCATTACCAACAATTCAATGGCAGCCATTGATAATATTATCACTAATATAGCAGACTTACCTTACCGGGTCAACACTATTCCGTCTTGTTTATCAGATCATTTGGCATAAAGTATTATTTGTAATGGTATAAATGCGGGTCCTACAAAACATGATATTAAGTCCATCTCAAAATTTCGTAATTCCTTTAGTAAAACCAACTTGCAAATACTTAAGCGTGCCCTAATTAATGAAAACTGGGAAACAGTATTTGCTGTACAAGACCCTACAGAGATACTAAATAATCTCTATCACACTTTGTATTATTACATTAACTTATATTGTATTCCCATTGCTATAAGTAGAAATAAGTCAAAAACTACAAAGTACCAATGGATCACTCCTAAAATAAAGTATTTGCAAACCCTTCTCAAAGTTGCTACAGTGCAAAATAATAATAATAATAATAATAATAATAATAATAATAATAATAATAATAATAATAATAATAATAATAATAATAATAATAATAATAATAATAATAATAATAATAATAATAATAATAATAATAATAATAATAATAATAATGATGATGATGATGATAATAAATAATAATAATAATAATAATAATAATAATGATAATAATAATAATGATAATAATAATAATGATAATAATAATAATGATAATAATAATAATAATGATAATAATAATAATAATAATAATAATAATAATAATAATAATAATAATAATAATAATAATAATAATAATAATAATAATAATAATAATAATAATAATAATAATAATAATAATAATAATAATAATAATAATAATAATAATAATAATAATAATAATAATAATAATAATAATAATAATAATAATAATAATAATAATAATAATAATAATAACAACAACTTAAATTTCACTGATGCTGAGTTAAAAAATCTAAAAAAAGTCTATGACCAATCTGTAGTCGAAGCCAAACAATGTAGCATCAGCAATAGAATACTAAGCTTTCAAAATGTAAGTAAAGCTAGTTGGAAAATAATTAATGAATTTCGCAGGTCTCAAACTGTAAATAATAACTTGCACATTCAAATTCAAGTTGCTGATACTACCATAATGGATGCCAAAGCAGTAGCTGAAATAATGAACAATCACTTTGCCTCAGTTGGAAGTAACCTTTACTTGAATCAAAATTTAAAAATAGTTCCACCAATTATGTCTGACAAATCAAAAAATACCAAGAGCATTTTTTTACATCCTACAAGTAAGAAAGAAGTTCTAGGTGTAATAAAGACTTTAAAATCTAAAAACAGCGCAGGCCTTGATGGTATACCTACCTCTCTGATAAAGGTATGTAGCCATGAAATAGCAAATCCTCTTGTTGAAATTATAAACTCCTGCTTTCAATATGGCATTTTCCCCGACAAACTGAAGATAGCTAAGGTTATACCAGTATTTAAAAAGGGAGATAAAAAGAACATAAATAACTATAAACCAATATCAATACTATCAGCATTGTCTAAAATTTTTGAGCGTATCATACATAATCGTATAACAAAATATTTAACTAAATTTAAGTTGATTCCCAAGCAACAAAATGGCTTTGTAAGCAATAAATCCACTATCAGTGCCTTATCAGACCTTGTGGAAATGGTTATAAAAAATATTGAATCAGATACATACACCGCTGCTGTTCTATTAGATCTTACGAAAGCTTTCGACTGTGTGGACACAAACAAATTATTAACTCAGCTACACAATTTAGGCATTAGAGGTATAGCAAACAAATTAATAAAATCCTTTATGTCGAATAGAAAACAACTAGTGACCATAAATACAGAAAATAATGAACATCATTCACAGATGCAAAATCTAACTTATGGCGTACCACAGGAGTCTATATTAGGACCTTTATTATTTATTCTTTATATTCATGACATAAATGAGATTATGCCCGGTAACACCAGACTAGTACAATATGCTGACGATACAACCATTTCAGTTTGTAATAAAAGTTTGTGTACACTAGGCAGAACTATCGATGATACTGTAAATACCATAGTTATGTACTTTAGTAATCTAAATATGTGTGTAAATGCAGCTAAATGAGAATTAGTCCCCTTAGGATTTAAAACAGTTGAGCCATCATTACAGTTCCCATAAACCACAATGTGGTCCATAGTGTAAACTCAGTAAATCTTCTAGGATTGAATATAGATAAATCACTTACCTATGCTGGACATATACAGAAACTGGGATCAATTATCAGTAAAAACCTATTTGTTTTGAAATATTTAAATAAGTATATTCCATCTGAAGCAGCGATAGCTATATACTACTCCCTCATTCACTCGCATATGGCTTATGCAATTGAACTATGGGGCACCACATCTAAAACAAATTTTAGTAAAATATTTATTCTACAGAAAAGGGCAATTAGATACTTAGGCAAACTAAAATTTAATGAGTCATGTAGAAATACCTTCAAGCAATTAAACATACTAACCCTACCAAGCTTATATATTTACAAAACCATTATACACTTTATGAAGTATCACTCTTTGTCACTAACCAACTCTGATGTTCATAGACACAACACTAGACATAGAAATGATTATGCAATTCCTAGCCACAGATTACATTTGTATGAAAAGATGCCTAGTTTTGCCGGAATAAAATTTTATAATGGACTACTGGAAGAATTAAGGAAATGGCACAATAATAATTTTAAGAAATTTAAACAACTGTTAAAATTGTTCTTGATTAGTAAATGTTTTTACAGTATTGATGAATACCTGTGTAAATAATAACTGCTTTGTAATATGCCATTAACAATACTACTTCATTTGTATTCTATAACTTATAACAATTTCAATTATAAATTGTTGTGCCTGCTGTTAATAGTTCATTGTGCATATTCTGTAACTACTCTCTGGTTAATAGTGCTTTGTATATATTATATTTACATTATTATTATTATTATTATTATTATTATTATTATTATTATTATTATTATTATTATTATTATTATTATTATTATTATTATTATTATTATTATTATTATTATTATTATTATTATTATATTATTATTATTATTATTATTATTATTATTATTATTATTATTATTATTATTATTATTATTATTATTATTATTATTATTATTATTATTATCATTATCATTATCATTATCATTATCATTATCATTATCATTATCATTATCATTATCATTATCAT
Source organism: Tenodera sinensis (assembly GCA_030765045.1). NCBI lineage: Eukaryota > Metazoa > Arthropoda > Insecta > Mantodea > Mantidae > Tenodera > Tenodera sinensis. The sequence continues at coordinate 360,563,293 of CM060964.1, read as the reverse complement.
TATCATTATTATTATTATTATTATTATTATTATTATTATTATTATTATTATTATTATTATTATTATTATTGTTACTTATTTCCTTGTTACTCTTGTTACTTTATGTACTTGTTTACTATTGACTGGACTCAATTCTGTACTACACTGTATTGAATTGCAATAAAATTGAATTGAAATTAAGACTTTGGGAAGGAACAACTTCGTGCATTTTCCAGCCCCACAACACTGTGATAGTCAAAATTCTCAAAAGTACGCAGAAATTACATCAGAATTAGGAAACTAATTCCGCATTAGATTTCAAGACACAAAGGAGAATGTTATAAGTTTCAATCTGTTTTCTTCACCCGTTTCCATTAGCATAGACGAAGTCCCCGAGAATCTGCACATGGAGTGCGTTCATTTTCAATGTGCTTCAGACCAAAATAATAAGTTTAATAATGTCCCCTTACTACTGCTATTCGTTTCGCATCACACACACACACACACACACACACACACACACACACACACACACACACACACACACACACACACACACACACACACACACACACACACACACACATACATACACATACAAACAAGTGTTCTCCAGGATGAAACATGTGAAGTGCGCAACAAGAAGATGAATCACCGACAGTCATCTGGAGAGTTCGCTTTGAGTTGCTACAACAATCAAACCATATATTGGATGACTTGTTCGTGAGAAGTAGTGCCAGGTGTTGCACTGACAGGTGAAACATTAATTCAGTTATTGTAATATATCAATTTTATTTAAATTTGAAACTAAAATTTATATTAAACTTACAAAGGTAAATAATTATTTACACTGACACTTTTAACTTTGTTATCCCTCCACGCCTTTGTTACTGTATGACCTAAATTTACAAATGACTCGTCTATATAAACAATTGATTTCCCCTGGTCCCTAAACCTTTTTACGTCTTTTAGATATTTATGTCGCCATCTGATGGTATCGTCTCTTTCTATTAATATGCACTTGTTACCCCTTCTTTCATATTCGGACCCCAAATCATGTAAGAACCGACTAAGAGTGGCCCTTGAGAAATTTGGTAGGGTCTCATCACTGTTGACCCGTGACAGAAGTATATTCAGCGTGGGTTGAATATTTGCAAACAGTAAAGAATGAACAATTCGCCGCACTTCACGTTGCACTATTCAATCATATTGCGTTAACCTAGCGTTTTGTGTAGTCCCGCCCTTTTTGCTTTCTTTTTCGATGGCGTTCTTAGAGGTCCTTTCATTAGTTCCTTTTTAATCATACACACTACTGCTTCTGAACACCCGATAGCCTTAGCTGTTTCTTTTACTGCTTTACTTACACGCAGTTTACTTGAAAAATAAGCTAACACCTTCATAATTATTTGGCGTTCCTTACTCCTTAATTTACCAATATATCGCCTCTTCCTAGCTTCCCCTTCCATAACTACAAATATTTACGGAAAATATTAAATAAATAACGCGATAACAGCTCATAGATTCCACACAGTTACACACCGACTTCTTTCGAACTAATGCTAGTGCTGCTCCTTATACTATCTTGTGGGTCAGGCCTGGCGCGAGAATACGCTGAATGGATGAATACCTTTTGTTTGCCCTACTCGATGAAAGAACGAAGTTACAGCCTTTTGGTTTATTTTAAAAACTTTCTCCAACCCTCATCAACATTTGTTCTCGCTGGTTCCCTGATGTAAACTCAATAACAAAAAAGTTTCACACTGCGTAACTTTTGCAGTGCACAGGTATAAAATTTTCCGAAAACATTTAATTTAAAAAATTGTAATACTTAACTGAGTAAACATAGAGAATTCAAAGTGAGCAGGTAGTAGGACTATAGTTTACTCTACCTAAGAACAAAATATAGACACATTCTAGCAGTTTGTTAGTTAGTGCGTGATGAGTATAGAAACATCACATATCGAACTTCTATTGAAAATAAAATGTTTTTTGAAGAAATATGGGCCTATAGAAATGTATAATGACTCTAAAAAGGATATAAACTAACAGAGAAAAAAATTCTGCGTACGATAATGTGTTCAAACCTGAAACTTATAACAACTGAATATTTGTACCATGCTATTAGAAACCTGGCAACAGCGCGAAGGTAGAAAAGGACGAGGCTAATGGCAACTTGTATGCGCTAGATAGACAGATATATCCCATTTAACTCCATACTGTCATCTAAGAGTGGAACAAGGTATATTTAATTTAATTTTAAAAATGGCTTAACAAATATATGATGAATATTTTAATAAAAATAACATATCAATATATGAGCTATTTTTAAACTTATTTATCTTAGAATTTAGATCCTGTTTTATACGGAAAAAAATCGAATCACGTTGTTGTTGTAGTGTTTAACGCCCGCTTTTACTACTACGGCACCGCAGGCGGTGACACTGATGATACATGGAATGAAGATGGAGCACCGGTGGAATGAGATGGCGGGGGAAACCGGAGCACCCGGAGAAAACCCGCCCTGACGCCGCTTCGTCCACCACGAATACCACATGCCGGTCCCTGGGATCGAACCCGGGCCGCCTAGGTGGTAGGCGAGCGCGCTAACCGCTCGGCCACGGCGCCGCCGTCGAATCACGTGACCCGCAAAGCAATTCACCTTAACAACAGTGGCCCTTTTCCAAAAAAGGTTGGACACGCCTGATCTGAAGTAATTCACACACTATACAAATGTCCTGAATAAGGTTTCACTTTTGAGATGCAGAATGAACAAACTCAAGTATTTAGCAGGAAAAGAAGCCAGTAACTGACAGTTGAGAGTTGCACATGACCACCCCAACCATGTTGAGTGAATAATTTACCCTATACATATATACTACGTTATTGCAGTGCAAGCAAACACCAGATCATGGTCTTAGGGGATTGAAGGGCAGAGGAGGGAAATTCCATGTGGTGTAAACCGGAGTTTTGTAAACTTCGTAGACAACTTTGCTGGTGCTTAGGTTGCCAACTTACCTCCAATGTTATTCCCGCTATGTTTGCTCGCTAATATGCTAATATCTCCTAATATAAGTTAAAAACTGGACGGGTCAGTAGCGTTATCTCGGAAGTAATGATAAAAGTAATGTAGAAGTATATAAATCCCCACCTAGGAATGGTGTGAAATCTGCTATGACGTGGTTGCAGAACAAAGGGTTTCACAGTGACAGTTCCATGTATAAAAGAGATTTTTACAGGATGTTTGAAACAAACAAACCTAAAGATGTATCTAAAGCGGACGCATTTTGGGTTTTATTGGGTCACAATGTCGTTTGTTTGCCCCCATACATGTGTGATCTCAATCCCATAGAACTAGCTTGGGACAATGTAAAATGAATACTTAAAGAAATGTAACAGGTGACACACTTACAGGAATTGTACGATATAAGCTCGAGGGTACATCACTTAAGACCGAAACAGAAAATTATATAGAAAACGTAGAAAATGACCAATGGGAGAAAGACGGAGTAGTTGAAAGTATTGTTTGTTTTATAAGCTAAATATACAGCATAAACTGAAAATAACACTGCTGTAGATGTTGCTGTAGACAAAGCAATAATAGGTTTCAAAGGGAGGTTTCATTTGAAGCAATACAGTAAAACCCTGCTTAACCGAAACAAAAAAATAATTAAGTTTTAAAAAAATTAATAACTACAGAAGGAAAAAAGTGTCAATATTTTGTTCATACCTGCAATAGTTTTCCTTTCTTCTCTCAGGGCTTCATTATGTTGTGTCCGTTGGTATCGCTGCCTCATAGCATTGACCTTGTTCCGTTTTAATTTTTAATTCTTCGTTCCACCATGGTACCGTTCTGTACTTAGTTGAAGTTTTCTTTTGTAAGGAATAGTTGAATGCTGTTTTGCATGCAGAAGTTATACAGCTGGTGAGATTTTCACATAATAATTCTGTTTCTTGTTTTTTTTTTCACAGAGTTCGTTGTCCAGTTTATTAAGATCATTGCCCTGATATTCACAATTAAATTTTGTAATGAATTCTTTTCTTACTTCCTCCATGAAACTAGAAATATTATCAATTTTAACTATGTATCTTATACCTATCCTATGGGTGTTATCAAATTCAAAGTTTCTGTTCAAGGTATTTGTTATCACGTTAAATGTTATTGCTGTATTGTCAGAGCAACTTTCTGTTTCTCCGCATCTCAAATTTGTGACCCTATTGACCATACTACTCTTTGTAATAGTTAGGTCTATATAGCTCTTGCCTTTATTTGACTGAAATGTTGGAATACCGTTAGCTTCATTAAGTATGAATAGATTACTGCCTGTAATAAATTCTTCTAATATTTTTCCTCGGTGATTTGTTGTCGTGTCGTTCCACATTTTACTCCTCGCATTTGTGTCCATAGCCAATAATACAATTGCTCCGTTGGCATAGATCATTATGGTTTCGATTTTATTTATCGTTCTTTCAATATTTTCCTCTATATCGCAGTACTTGCTTACGATATACATTTTTTTCCGATGGACGCGAACTTCTGCAACTACGCAATCCTCATCTGAGAGCTGATTTGTAGTAATAACGTCCAGCTTATTATTGTTCACGAGGATAGCAGCTCTTTTCCTTCCATTTCCCTGTGTAAGAATTTTAATTGATTTTGGAATCCTAGCTGGGTTGTTGTGAATTAAGTAAGGCTCCTGTACAAATATCAAATCAAGTTTGTTTTCTACAATTTGCTGGGCTAGGTTGCTAACTGCTGCTCGTGAATGTTGAAGGTTAATCTCTTGGCACTTAAGTGGTTTATTGTGTATTGTATATTTCATGGTTTGTTGTGGGATATTCATTTCAGTAATCAATATTCTTTATATAATTATTCAAGGCTATTTTATGACATCCACATTTTTTGTCTAGAGCTGTGTGGTTGATGTCTACTGGCTGTGTTTGGTTATGTTTGTTATAATTTATGCAGTTTATGCATTTATATACACCCTTTGGAGTTGTACACTCAGCCAGCTTGTGTTTACCCGCGCATAGTGGGCAAGTTTGGTCACCTTTGCAGTCCTGAGCTCTATGATTAAACTTGTTACACTTGAAGCACCTGTTGACTCTAAAATAGTCCCCAATTGTGTTCATAGTCCATCCCAGTTTTATCTTTCTGCCTAATAGTTTCTTTCTAGCTTCCGATGTAGCTTCTATTAATAAGTTTGTGCTGTTGTTCTTATCTTTGAATGAGAATTTTGGTTCCATTTCGTTGGTTTGCAGATTTAGTTCCTCATTCTGTTTCAAAATTGCTTCCTTCCAGCTGTTGAGATCCCCTTCTGCGGGAACATTGTACACAATTATTAGGCGAGTTTTCAGCACTTTGGTTCCAATTGCTTCAATTTCGTTGCCATACTTATCATTGATATTGTTGCAGATTGCGTCAATCTCATTCTTGGTGCGTGCCTGAATTAGCAGATTCCCATTCCTAAGAGGTTTGAAGGCACTTATGCCTACCTTCATGTCAATAGGGTTTACTTTAGTTTTAATTACATTTTTAATGTATTCTATTGTTTGATTGTTTTTTGATTTCACTACCAGGCTGTATTTTCGTGGCTCCTCTATGTCCTGGTTCTTGGATCTTATAATGTCAGAATATAGGATTCTGTCTAATGTTCCTGGCTTCGCCTTAGATTCTTCAATTTTTTTTCCGTTCGTTTTCCAGGCTCTTGATTTTTTCATCTTTCTCTGCCATTGTATTTATGATATTATTACTCAGTTCTCTAATTTTGCTTACCACTTTAATATCTTGTTTTAGATCTATCCTCATTTTTTCCGCCTTTTTCGTCCAAGTTTTGAAGAAGCGTATCGAGGCAATTCACGATTTCGTTATCAGGATCGCTCGCCATTCTGAATCGGTAATGATGGATGCTATCTGGTTTCCCAACCCTATTCGATTTAATATAATATGGCTTTTTTTTTTTTTTTTTTAATTTTTATTAAGATCGATCAGCAATAATGCTTTTACAGATCTGTGAGAATAACATAAAATAAAGAACATTATAAAGTTGTTGAGGTTGGCTACATCAATGTAGCTCCTCGAACATAATTATAGTTTGTCTCATAAACATTTTGTGGGAAAAAAAAAAAAAAAGCTAAAGGTCGGAGTCTTCTGAGCAGGATATCTTGAGACAAGTGTTTACGAAGGCGTGTTGGCCAGCGTGTTCTGACGCCGAGATGGTATTTTACAGCTCCAGGAACCTCTTGTAGGCGTATGAAAAAACGGCGTGTTATTTGGCGTATAAACTGTGATATGGGGAGAAGGCCTAGTTCTTGATGTAGCTGTTGGTTGCGCACGAACCAGGGAGCATTAGTAGCGAGTCGTATGACCTTGTTTTGAATTACCTGTAACCGGTGTAGGTGTGATTTACAAGCACCACCCCAGATAGGAACAGCATAAGTGAGAATAGGGCGAATAAGGGAACGATAGAGTAATAAACTGGAATCAAGTCCAAGAGAACTGCGTCTATTGAGTAGTGGATAAAGTTGAGAAAGCCGGGCTGAAGCAAGGTAAACAGTACGATTGATATGCGGACGCCAGGTAAGGCTAGTATCAAATAATACCCCAAGATACTTCACTGGAACATTAGAAGGTAACCAAGGAATACAGGTGTTATGAATATACAAGGGTGGGGTGTACGAATAATACGAAGAGAGAAAATTTTTGCCTCTGTTTTATTAGGGTTCAAAGAAAGGCGCCAGGTGGAACACCACTGTATAAGAGAGTTCAAGGATTCTTGTAAGGTAGCAATAGCAATATGAAGGTCATGATTGGAGTAATAAAGAACTGTATCGTCAGCATATAAAGCCACTTCAGTATGTTCGAAGATTGGAAGATCCGAAGTAAAAACGTTAAATAGAAGTGGAGCTAAGATGGAGCCCTGAGGGACAACAGCCTGAATGGATTTCAGTGAAGAAGAGGTGCCACCTATGCGGACCATAAACTTTTGATTTGAAAGATAGCTAGAAACAATATTTAGCAAGTATTGTGGAAGACCTAATCGAAACAGTTTCAGTATAAGTCCATCATGCCACACTTTATCGAAAGCCTGAGCGATATCCAAAAACACAGACGGTGTGTATTGTCGATTTTCAAAGCCATTAGCAATAGCTTGATTGAATCGAAGCAGTTGGTGGGTAACAGAGTGATGTGGTCTAAAGCCAAATTGAAATGGAGGTATAACATTATTACTAAAGATAAATTTAGATAAACGACAATGAAGAACCTTCTCAAAAAGCTTTGAAAGAATTGGTAGTAAACTAATTGGACGGTAACTTGATGGTAAATGCTGAGGCTTATTGGGTTTGTGAAAGACAATAATTTGAGCAAGTTTCCAAGAGGTGGGAAAATGGCCAAGGCGTGATGCTGAATTCATAATAGAAGAAAGGTAAGCTAGGGCCTTTTTTGTGAGTTTCTTTAATACAATGTTTGGTACCAAATCGTGTCCGGGAGATTTTTTATTCCGAAGGCGAGAAATAAAAAACGATAACTCTCCAGGACTGGTAAAAAGATGGTCGAATAGGAACAGTGCATTGTGATTGGAATGCATCAAGTTCTTTCCGAAGAGATTGCAAAATAAGAACATCGAAATTAGGATGAGAAGTAAATGTTTGTTCGAAATGAGAGGCCAGAATATCACATTTATCAGAAGTAGACGTTACAACTGCATTATTATAATGTAGACTAGGAACAACAGTAGGTCTCCGAAGAATACGTTTAGTCGTGTGCCATAACATGTGGTCATCTGATGAAATGCTGGCTAACTGTTGTTGAAAGGTTTGAAATCGATGTTGCTCTAGTTCAAGTTTTACACGACGTATCAGCTCATTTAATCTTCGGCGCAGCCAAGGTCTCCTTTCTCGTTGCCAGCGACATCGAATATAATTCTTCTTTTGGATGAGAGCAGAAATAAAAAGAGGTAGATGGTAAGTAAACGGATGGTTAGAAGAAACCGTGGACTGGCGAACACAGGAGCAGATGGTGTCCGTAAAATGGTGAACTGCTGCATTTAGATCAGGGGTGTCAAACAGCACTCACCAGGCATGAAAAATTTTCCCCTATTTTCCCTCCCTCCGTGATGATCAAATCGGAAAACGGGAAAAACAAAGCGAAAACCGGTTCTACTAGCGCGTGCTACTGCAGTTAAGGAGGGGTAGACCCCTCTCTTCACACCCTCGGAGTGATGTTTGACATGCCTTGTTGTTGTAGTGTTTAACGCCCGCTTTTACTACTACGGCACCGCAGGTGGTGACACTGATGATACATGAAGATGGAGCACCGGTGGAATGAGATGGCGGGGGAAACCGGAGCACCCGGAGAAAACCCGCCCTGACGCCGCTTCGTCCACCACAAATACCACATGCGGGTCCCTGGGATCGAACCCGGGCCGCCTAGGTGGTAGGCGAGCGCGCTAACCGCTCGGCCACGGCGCCGCCTTGACATGCCTGATCTAGATCTTCTTTAGTAACTATGTGATACAAAGTTATAATATGGCTGCCTCCACGTATCTCAGCCACCCATAACCTCCAACAAAATACACATATCTTTCGGCACTTTTGGGTTTGGTATTCTCACACTAACTGGAACAACATGTACAGAATGTTTATATTATCACTTATATATGATAAATGACATAGATTGGCATTAAAATATTCCTAATTCACTAATATATAGTAGATTACACTGGTTGTTAAGTAAACAAACAGACAATAAGGAAAATTGAAGCTATTAACAGTGAAGCAACAAGATTCTAAAGTAAGAACAAATTAGAAATTAAAAACTTCACTTTTCTTAGTAATGTTGCACGTTCTTTTTGCACAAACTGACCCAGGGTTTCAAGTTGTCTCCAACTCATTCTCAAAGCTATAGCAAAAAGAACGTGCAACATTACTAAGATAAGTGAAGTTTTTAGTTTCTAATTTGTTCTTACTTTAGAAACAAACAGACTCTTCAGCTGGATTAGTAGATTCACAGATTTACACTGGAATATTCACGATCGTTGTAAAATACTAATTCACGAATAATTTCACAGTTAGATACAAGTATGTTTTAACTTGCAATCCACTTGAAATAAACAAAGAAACTCTATATACAGTATTAGAGAACAAAATGTTCAGAACATTTCATGAGTGTAGCATATTCCAACACCATTATTCCATTATTCATTATCTATTATTATTATTATTATTATTATTATTATTATTATTATTATTATTATTATTATTATTATTATTATTATTATTATTATTATTATTATTATTATTATTATTATTATTATTATTATTATTATTATTATTATTATTATTATTATTATTATTATTATTATTATTATTATTATTATTATTATTATTATTATTATTATTATTATTATTATTATTATTATTATTATTATTATTATTATTATTATTATTATTATTATTATTATTATTATTATTATTATTATTATTATTATTATTATTATTATTATTATTATTATTATTATTATTATTATTATTATTATTATTATTATTATTATTATTATTATTATTATTATTATTATTATTATTATTATTATTATTATTATTATTATTATTATTATTATTATTATTATTATTATTATTATTATTATTATTATTATTATTATTATTATTATTATTATTATTATTATTATTATTATTATTATTATTATTATTATTATTATTATTATTATTATTATTATTATTATTATTATTATTATTATTATTATTATTATTATTATTATTATTATTATTATTATTATTATTATTATTATTATTATTATTATTATTATTATTATTATTATTATTATTATTATTATTATTATTATTATTATTATTATTATTATTATTATTATTATTATTATTATTATTATTATTATTATTATTATTATTATTATTATTATTATTATTATTATTATTATTATTATTATTATTATTATTATTATTATTATTATTATTATTATTATTATTATTATTATTATTATTATTATTATTATTATTATTATTATTATTATTATTATTATTATTATTATTATTATTATTATTATTATTATTATTATTATTATTATTATTATTATTATTATTATTATTATCATTATTATCATTATTATCATTGTTATCATTATTATGATTATTATTATTATTATTATGATTATTATTATTATTATTATTATTATTATTATTATTATTATTATTATTATTATTATTATTATTATTATTATTATTATTATTATTATTATTATCATTATTATCATTATTATTATTATTATTATTATTATTATTATTATTATTATTATTATCATTATTATTATTATTATTATTATTATTATTATTATTATTATTATTATTATTATTTATATTATTATTATTACTATGATTATGATTATCATTATTATTATTATTATTATTGTTGTTGTTGTTATTGTTATTATTATTATTATTATTATTATTATTATTATTATTATTATTATTATTATTATTATTATTATTATTGTTATTATTATTACTCTTATTATTATTATTATTATTATTATTATTATTATTATTATTATTATTATTATTATTATTATTATTATTATTATTATTATTATTATTATTATTATTATTATTATTATTATTATTATTATTATTATTATTATTTATTATTTATTATTTATTATTATTATTGTTGTTGTTGTTCTTCTTCTTCTTCTCCTTCTTCTTATTATTATTAATTATTACTACCATTATTATATTATATTTTTTCATATTTTCCGAAGAATAAGAAAGAAGTAAAGGCAAGTACAAATAGATTCTGTTTGAAGGAAAGACTAAAGCATGTTGTTTCTGTAATTTGATTGTGAACTAGCAATATAGAGTGTAATTTGATTATTGGGCTTCTAAATATATACCTACTGGACAAGAGGCAAAGTGGGAATTTGGGAACTTACCAAATATTACTTTTATAGTTCCCGGCGTTTCTAGTAGACTCATTTGGCTCTTGAAAGGAAACACTCTGATGTTTCTAGCACATGAATTTCGAACATCTGAGATGGCCTAAGGGCATTTCTTCCGGGCGTGAAGTGCATTAATGTGAATAACCAGAGCTGGATACAACAGTAAATCTGTGGCAGAGTGCAGACTTCTCAAACTGAAGTAAAGACTTTCAATTACTATCGAATGTCTGTTGTTTTTTTTTTTCTCTTTCTTTCCAATTCTATATAAAACGGGAAGGCTTGTTTCCTGATCTTTAATTTCTACAATATTCAAAAGGTATAGTATACAATTTGTTTAGTTAACTGAAGGTTTTTCATTTTATAGGTACAAACTAATGTTCATTTGCAATTGAATAACTGATTATAAACAAATGTAAGCAAAGCATTGCTTTCATGTGTATCCTATGCTTCATAGTATTTCCACTGATGCAAGCTTAGAAAGTTAAAATTGTTGCTATTAACCTGTTAGGGTACTATATAATGCTAGAGCAGTGTGATATTGACTACTTCCATTATCACTGACATCAGTGTAAGTTTTGGTCATAACACTTGTTTGTCAAGAGCAAAAAGTGAATACGACCATTATGTAATTTAATTTTATAGCTATTTAAACACAGTTTATTTGTAATAATTGGTGGAAAACAGAAGCATTCTAGCAGCAGTGGATATTCTTAATTAAATTAGCAAACTTGTAATACATTGCACTTATATTTCAGTCATAGAAAATTGTATGAATTGTATGTTGAAGGGCAGAGGATATATGAATGTGCTACGTAAAAGAAAAGCAAGTAGAAAACCATTTTAAAGTAATATATTGTGTAGTAAAATGGTTACCATGAAAATTTTCTCCATGAAAAAATACTTATATGTGCCAAATTTTGCGGTGATTGGTTAAACAGTTTTCGAGATTAACAGTTACATATATACAAACATCCATTTTGCATATATAGATGATATGAATTGTTTATAGAAGACTGAGTGGAGAAAGAGATTTGAATGTGTTATCCAAAACTGAGTGGAAAAAGCAGTGTGAATGTAATAGCATTTCTATTTCAAACATACAGAAAATGGTATTACTTTAAAGCGGGGATAAGAATTCTTTTGTGTAAAATCACGTCTTGTATGGAAAATTGAATTTGTAATATTGCAGATTATTTGTTAGTGAGATTAGCTTCTTGAATTACAAATATATCAATAGAGTTACAATTGATAATGTTATCTATTTCTATTTTCTTTGCTGAGGACGTTCCTCCAGCATTCCATTGTAGTATTTTCAAAGTGGTAAGGTCCACACAAGTAGTCCCTGCCTGGAGATCCGAATGGGGAACTTGCCCCAATTTCAAAGTGTACATTCAAACCTATTAACTAATTCAATGTATACATTCAAACATATTAACATTATGTTGTTGTTGTTTTCTAGTGCCTTGCATCTGGCAATGAAGCCATTAGCATTCGTGCTTTCCAATACTTTTGAACTGTAGTTTCTTCTGATCTTAATGCTTCACAGGTCTTCATTATTAATATGTGTAATTCAACACATAGAATCAAACGTGTACCTTGAGGTATTTTACACATATTAATTCAACACATAGAATCAAACATGTACATTAAAATTGTTTATACATATTAATTAATTCAACACATAGAATCAAACGTGTACATTAAAATAGTTTATACATATTACTTTATTCAACACACAGAATCAAATGTGTACATTAAAATGTTACATAATAATTAATTAAACACATAGAGTTAAACATAGCAACAGTAGCTGCTGCAGTTTTCCTGGTGGTTGTTGACTCTAGTTAAAACATCAACTTTCATATCGGCACTGTGGAGTGCCTACCGAGACTGTAGTTGAAGTATTCATTTTCAGCGTGGTACCTTTGGCAGCTTCGGGGACTCTTGCCATCCACATTGATGGGAAAGAAGCATTCTTCAGGTTTAGTGATTCAACTGGACCTTAAGGAAGAAGCATCCACTCCACCTACCCAACCACCCAGCCACACACACACTCACACATACATACACATGCACACAAATGCATATATGTGTGTGTGCTTTAATGAAATTTAACATTTTTATGTAGTAAAATTTTGCCTATCTCTTACAGTTTACCAGTTAAATAAAAGTCATCCAGAATGAAAAATAATTTCTGAGGCTATTCCTGAAAATTCAAGATATACTAGTATTTGCCATCAAATTGGTATTTTAATCAAAATCGTTAGAGCCGTTTTTGAGAAAATAAAATTTTTTTAATGGTGCTCAATGTGAAGGATAGTCTGGAGTGGGGAGATTTTCTTGAAAATCTGTGTGTCCCAACCTTGGAAGGTACTCAACTTAAATACCAAGTTTGGTATTTAACCGATCTTTCATTTTTGAGCTATACGATTCACGCCCACACTCGCACATGTGCATGCACACACACACACACACACACACACACACACACACACACACACAAAGCTGTTTCTGATAATGCTTTTTAGGATTCAGGGAGTATGAAAACATGTATTTCCAATGAAATCTCGGTATCCAAATTTTAGGTGCAATACAATACTTCCCTTATTATAAGTATAGTAGATAAGTAATGAAGTAGGCAGAGAAAATCATGTGAATGTAACACATGAGACTTGTTTCCTTTTCTCTTCCATGCTGCAAGTGAAAGATGTTTTGCTCAAGTGCTCAGCATCATTCTGTGGGGGAAATTTTAAGCCCAGACCTTTAATTTGGGAAAAACTGGAAAAGATATTCATCCATGCTGGTATTTATTGTGTGTATTTTATGTTCACCAATATTATGTCGACTTTTTGTTGTATAAATGTTACATTTTATTTCTATAATCTCTGTCTTAATCTTAAGAATGTCTTCAGAATGTATATTAATAGATCCATTATTATACAGATCTCATTCCTCTGATTTCTCCTTTTTATGCTTCAGAATGTATATTAGTGGATTCACTATCATACAGATGGATGTTCTTCATCTGATTTCTTTAAGCTTAACAATGTCTTGACAATACATATTAATGAATTCACTATTATACACATCTCATTCCTCTGATTTCTCTGTACTATGCTTAGCAAAGTCTTCAGAATGTACATTAACAGATTCACTATCACACAGATCTGATTCCTCCGATTTCTGTTCTACTAAGCTTCAGGATGTATATTAGTGGATTCACTATCATACATGTTCTTCCTCTGATTTCTTTGTTTTAAGCTGTTTAATGTCTTCAGAAAGTGTATTAATGGAATCACTACTATACAGATGTTCTTCCTCTGATTCCTCTGCCTCAAGCTTAACTGTTGCTTCAGACTGTGTATTGGATTCGGTATCATACAGATATTCTTCATCCGAATCCCCTATCTTAAGCTAAAAAAGGTCTTCGGAATGTATATTAACATGGATTCAGTATCATACAGATATTATACCACTGATTCCTCTGTCTTCAGCTTAAGATTGTCCTTAGAATGTAATATTATTATCGGTGCCAAACAAGAAAGGTATTGACAGTTGGTGGTGAAAGAGAGGCGACGTTGCTGCTTATCGCACCACATGAAGAGCATGTAAGACAGTTGGCTTGCATTTGGAATGTAGAGCAGGTATAATTTATATTCATATTCGAAATAACAATAGTAAAATAGTTCATCTACATGCAAAGGATGGAATATGGAAGTATTATATCACTGTAAAGATTAATGTTAACAAAAGAAACATACCCGTGGAATATTATAATGGGAAATGCCGATGTAGCTTAATTATAGATGGCACAGTGAAATCTTTGTTTCACACAATGTAACCCTTTACTTCGGCCCAAATTAACTAAATCGGAGTACACTAGGAAAGGGCAACACCAAACAATTTTGTGGCCATGTTCTTCAGCAATACCATCAACTGCATAAACCTTTAATTGGGATATGTACCTTACCAAGCACAATTTCATTCGCTTCCCGAGTACATAAAGCTTTTCGTTTGGCTACCTGTCTTTGTCAATATTTTTGGACATAATTATTAAAAGAGTGAGACAATTGTAACTGCTCACAACATATGCAAATACACACATAAATACAAGGCAAATAACCACAATAAATAGAATGAATCAAACGAACTTGTCAGCGTAAATGCAGTCTCTGATACAAATATTGCAAGCTGGAGCTGGAGGGAGACATTGTATATATTGCAGGGAAAACAAGATAAGACGCACGGTTTATGTTACTGCTAGATTGCAGGTCAGGCACATGCTAATCACATGTTAAATATTGACAACACTGGTTTAGCATTTAGCATTGCTATGGAAACATCTTTGCTCTAATTGGTTGCTCTTTTCGTTGCCATGACACATCCATCTCCTCCTGTTCGTTTAGACCCTTCCACCACGTGGATAGCAACTGTCAATCCCCTTCTTATTTGGCGCCGAGTATAATGGAACCAGTATTATAGAGATCTGCTTTGTTTGATCCCTCTGTCTTAAGCTGAAGATGGTATTTTAATAGATTCAGTAGCATAAAGATATTCTCCCTGTGATTCCTCTGTCTTAAGGTTATCGATCTCTTCTGATTGTATATCAATGGATTCAATAGTATACAGATTATCTTCCTCTGATTTCTTTGACCTAAGCTTAAGAATGTCTTCAGACATGGACTGAGTATCATAAACATATTCTTCCTCTAACTGTTAACTATGTGATCAGCAAATTATTATTTTATAAATAATAATTTTCTGATCACCAGATTCTGATGAAATATCATCTTTTTTCCTTTGTCACCTACGCAATGCCCGTAAACATATAAATATCGCATACGAGTTGTTGATTACACAAACACAAATTTTTAAGTTATTTTTTGGTCATTTTTCTCTATTTTAATGTTTTAGGTCATTTTTAAATATTTTAAGGCATTTTCGGTCATTTTTTTAAACATATTGGGACATTAATAATTTTTAAATTGCGTCAACTCTTGCAATGACACGAGTCTTGACCGCGTGGGATCTAATTAGGTTAAATTCATTGTAGATGACTTCCCCTTCTCATTGCCTCTCACTGCTTGGAGTTGCAACCAATATTATGTTTCAATTGCGTCATCTCTTGCAGTGACACAACTCTTGACCGTGTGTGTCCGTTTGTCGTAGATGTCCCTTTTTCATTGCCTTGCACTTCTTGGGGTTGCAATTGTGTACATGGGTCAGTGAACTAGCTGATTTGTAACAGTGTGGTTGTGTATCTAGGTGTGCCATACAATTATGTTTAAAGTGAAGCCCAGTGTTGCAACAAGATTAAAGAATATTGTAAACGAGTTTGGAGAGGAAGCATTTTCTACAGATGGTTCCATATTGTTTTGTAAGCCATGCAGAATTAAGGTAGCAGCTGAGAATCGATTTACAGTGCAGCAGCATATCGGACATGATGAACATAAGCGGGCTGTGGAAAACTCTAAGAAGCCCAATAATGTGCAAATGCCGATTTCTGAGAGTGTAGGATCAAATGTTGGTACAGGTTCTAAGTTTTTTAAGGAGTTATGTGACGTGTTTGTGTCTGCAAATATTCCTCTAAAAAAGCTAAATAACGCTAAGCTGAAAAACTTCCTGGAACATCACATGGGGCGCTGTTTACCGGACGAGTCAACATTAAGAAAAAATTAAATTCCATTGTGCTACGAAGAAACTATGCGAAATGTAAGAGAGTATGTCACAGGAAAAAAAATATATGACTTCATTGACAAAAGCACGGACAGTGAAGGTCGATTCGTAGCCAATGTAATAGTAGGGATGCTAGAGCTGAATGGACCAGCTAAAATATTTTTGCTAACTTCTGAAGTGTTAAAAAAAGTAAATCATTCAAGCATATGTATTCTGTTTGCTAATTCCATGTCATTGCTTTGGCCGAATGGGATCCGGTATGAGGACGTGCTGCTTTTTATTACTGATGCCACCCCTTGTATGGTTAAAGCGGCAAAATCAATCAAGGATTTTTATCCACGAATGATACATGCAGCTTGTTTGGCACATGCCTTACACAGAGTGGCGGAAGAAGTGAGGTCACACTTTCCGCAAGTAGATGCACTTATTTCAAATACTAAAAATATATTTGTCAAATCCCCCGCACGTCGAGAAAATTTCAAATCTCATTGGCCTGGTGTTCCGTTACCTCCACAACCAATAATAACACGATGGGGCTCATGACTAGCAGCTTGTTTTTATTTTTGTGAACATTTTCAAACAGTGAAGTCCTTTGTAAATTCCCTTGACTCAGAAGATTCTAGAGCAATTGAGGTAGTCCAACAGCTGTTTAATGATAGTGAATTAGAGGGGCAGTTAGCTTATATCAAGTTAAACTTTGGTTGTTTACCATCTATAATTCAAAATTTTCAAGAAAGGGGCATTACACTAGACAAAGCTATAGGTTTGGTTATAAAAGTTGAAGATACATTGAACATCGTGGCTGGTGAAATTGGCAAGAAGATTCTAAAGAAATTTTTATTTTAAGTATAGTCAATTGCTAGTTAATTCGTGAATTTTGTTCTTGTTTTCTACTTTTTAATGTTGAAAATTAAGTGTGTACGCATATTAATTCAATACTCTTTAATTTATAATTATAATTTATAACTTTTGATTAGTAAGTGTTAGGAAAGCCAATTTTTAGGTCATTTTTCAAGATGATTAGGTCATTTTCACTGAATTTTTAAGTCATTTTATCACTCATTTTTCAAGCATTTTTAGGTCATCAAAATCTGCCCTCTGGTGAACAGAATGCAAGTTTATGTATTCAGTATGATACATATATTCTTCCTCAGATTCCTGTCTTACGCTTAGGAATGTCCTCAGAATATCTACTAATGGATTCAGAATCATACAGACCTCCTTCTTCTATTTCCCTGTCTTAAGCTTAAGAATGTCTTCAGAATGTGTATTAATGAATTCAGTATAGCACAGATCTCCTTCCTCTGTATTCTCTGTGCTAAGCTTAAAAATTTCCTCAGAATGTATATTAATGGATTCAGTATGATACATGTTTTTCCTCTGGGATTTCTGTATTAAGCTTCAGAGTGTCTACGGAATGCATATTAATGGATTTAGTATTATTCATATCTTCTTTCTCATATTTCTCTGTATTAAGTTTCACAATGTCTACAGAATGTATATTAATATGTTCAGTATGACACAGATCTACTTCCTGACACAGATCTACTTCCTCTGATTTCTGTGTACTAAGCTTCAGAATGTCTTCAGAATTGTATATTAATGGATGCACTATCATACAGATCTCATTCCTCTGATTTCTGTGTACTAAGCATCAGAATGTCTTCAGAATCATGAGTAAGCATAGGTTTTCACTGCCGGAGTTGAGAATTATAGAAGAAATTTCTGGACGGATTTGCTGTAGTCTTCTGGAGTAACTATGTCCAGATGTTTCGACGACAACTCCTGTGGACGTCATCGGTGGTGGGAGCGAAGTCTTCTCTGTGAAGGTTCAATTGTGTCTGAAATGATAAGTACTTTTTTCCCAAGTGGAGAAAAAAACCAGTTATGGACCAGCGGCGACTGTACTGCTATGGTACAGCCGCCCATGTGAGCTTCATTAGAAGGTACTACTCACTAAAACACTTCCACCGTAGAAAACTCATGGAGGAAAGGCATAGTAGTACAGCTAATGCACCTGCAGATTCAAGAAGTAGGTATATTGTTCGATGTGAAAGGAGGTGCCAGGATGTAACCATGACCGAGGCCCTGATTACGACCTTGGGAATTCAGAGTGGCAATGAAAAGGAGTAGTGAGTGTTGGTTTATGAGGAGTTTAAAGTAAAAACAAATTAGAAACTAAAAGCTTTACTTATCTTAGTTATGTTCCAAACAATTGGAATATTACTAAGATAAGTGAAGCTTTTAGTTTCTAATTTGGTTTTACTTTAGATTCTTGTTGCTTCACTGTTAATAGCTTCATTATTTCCTGCTGCAGTGTGCCTGTAGTATGTGGGCATGGCATCTGCTAGTGGTAGCTCTTCCAGCATCATCTGAAGAGCTGCCACCTCATCCTTGACAAGACTTCGGAGCGATAGGAGGTCTTCGTCTAGCTTGGCTTTGAGGGCTTTCCCCTTGCAAGGCTAGTTAGATCGAACTTAGTTGGCATGAGGCATTGCATCCTGTCTGTGTGGCATTCCCTTTCCCTCTTGGAGTCGGACAACTCCTCCAGAGAGGCAATCTTGGTGGTGAGTTTTAATAGTTCTGTCTGTAAATCCTGCAGCAGTTGATTTGTATTGGGTCACAGGCTGACTCAGGTCTACACTGCCCTGTGGTAGGCAGGCCTGATGCTGGCTAGTGTAGACTGCGACGCTCACCTGTGGCGCTGCGTTGTGATGCTGTGGACACATTGAGCAGTAAGCTTGCTTGGTGTAGTGATGGCACCCCAACAAGATCCACAGAAGCAGTGTCTGTGCATGAGGTCATGCTGGAGGCAGTTAGCAGTGTTGTTGGAGGTGCCACAATAGTGGTATCTGGGCGCAGCAGTACAGCCTTTGGCCGTGTGGCGGTAGAGGCAACAGCAGCAGCAGGGTGGAGTCCAGCGGACCAATTTGGCTCTATCTGGAGGGATTTGTCAAGGAGGTCCAGACTATTGGAGAGGGCGGCGTCGTAATGGTTCTTGTCCCAAAAGACAAGGCGCACAAGAGGTGTAGGTCCCTTCCAGGACTGAATCCGTGTGACCTTCGAGATTCAGGGCCACAGTTTGGTGCTGTGGCCCAGGAGTAGCTGTGTCATAAGGTGGGCATGGACACCAACAAGCACAGCATTAAACATGCTGAGGATTATAGTTGTGGCTTCCACTGGTGAAACCGGGGTTCTCGCTTCAGAGCACATCGAGCTGGACATGCTTGCTGTGGTGGAGTTGTCAGTGTTGTTGAGCGACTTCTCGGCTGCAACTACATCCGGAGCTGCCGGTGCAGCTTTCCGTGATGACTTTTTCTTCCTCATAATGTAATCCACAGCACTTGCGGACGAGACATCTGGACATAGTTACTGCAGCAGACCACGGCAAATTGGTGAAGAAGTTTCTTCTGCAATTACAAACAACGGCCATGGAAACCTACGCCTACTAATGATTCTGAAGACATTCTGAAGCTTACTACAGAGAAATCAGAGGAATGATATCTGTATAATAGTAAATCCATTAATATACATTCCCAAGACCCTGCTAAGCTTAGTACAGAGGAATCAGAGGAAGAAGATCAGTATGATAGTGAATCCATTAATGTACATTCTGAGGAAATAGGTTTTGCATTTGCATACAAGCTCAACCTTCAGGTTGTTTACAGGACATGATTGTCTGGCAAGGCATTTGAACGGAATTGGGATGTATTCTTCACCACTCTATCCACTGTGTTATCTGCAAGAGAAGGTGGACCAGGGCCATCTTCCGGTATGCCCGGCCACTTCTAGTGCTTCATTCATCAGTGAAAAATATTGGAGAGCAAGAGGATTAATGACTTCATTGCCAGAAATCCAGTATTAACTAACAAGCTCAACATAGCGAAATAGGTTGTGAGGAGATAAATTTTGGTTGAGTCAAAATGACTGAAGAAAGAAAGCTTTGGACAGTGGAAGATGTAAATTTAATTTATTTCCACAAATATCCCTTTTGGGGAGGGGCTCCAGTTATATGCTGCCTTTTAACATCTTGGGGCATATTAGCAGAACTTCAAAAACAATTGCTGATCATAAACATGTTATAAAATTGTTTTATTTTCCTAAATTTATTTTTATTCGAAATACAAAATTTGTTTTGTGTTTTTTATAATTTCTATATTTGAACAAATCTTAAAGAGTTCTAAATCCTCTAGTCCCTTCTGGAATTACCTGGAATCAAGACAAAAAACATTTTAAAGAAAAGAAAACCAAAACCAAAACTTATTTATTACCAACTTCCAAGGTATCAAGAGTGATATTATGATTAGTTAAACCATAACATACTAAGTGTCTCTGCATTTGCTGGTGTCAGTCTCCTTCTCCTATTGATGTATATTTTTTTCCAAATGTTCAATTTTGTTGCTAAAGTAAGTGATTTTAATAATTTGAGAGGTAGAATTGGAGCTGAGAGGTTCGGTGCCGCAGCTGGGGTCTGAACCACAGACCCTCCGCTTAGCAGGAGTTGCCCACACATGGCTGTGTTTAAGAACACCAACAGTAAGTTTATTGGCATAAATAAATAGTGCTTTTAAGAACTTTATATTTTGGCCAATTTTGTGGTTTTTATCCAAAAATGGTGTGATACAGCATACTTTTCTGTGGCGCGGAGGGCCTGTGCTTCGAATCCCGGCTGTGGCATTGGATTTTTAAGTTCCAGTTCTACCTTTCAAACATTGCCCACACGCAGCTTGTGTGTTTAAAAGCACCAACAGTAAGTTGTTGGCATAAATAATGGTTTTAATAACTTTATATTTTGGCCAATTTTGTGGTTTTCTATCCAAAAATGGTGTGATACAGCATACTTTTCTCTTTGTTTTAGTTTTATTTTTCTCTGGCATTTCTTTAGTCTGATTTTCAAATTTCTTTTTTGTTTTGCCTGTGTAGCTTTTCTCACATTCCTCACAGCTGACCTGATAGATTCCAGATTTTAAAGTGTTTGGGATAGTGTTTTTTAAGAGGTTTGTTTAGCAGGTTCTTCAGACTGAATTTGCTTTGTGATGTTAATCTTAATCAGAAGATATGTTTCAAATTTCCTAAAAGCCCAAGGATCTTAGGTGAATTCTTTTTACTTCCAATTTGTGTTTGAAAGTAGTGTCAATGTAGTAGTTTGTGAAGTTTTCTTGAGTTTTTATTTACGTATTTACATCCCTTTTTAATAAACCAGCTCTGCTGGTGAATGGAAATGGTGAAATGTACAGGTAAAACAGCTGGGAGCTCAGAGAGCTGAGAGTTATCTGACATTTGCCTTATGAACATAATAAACCTCAGCCTAGTAGTCTCGACTCAGTTTCGAACTTAGGGCCCTATGGATTAGCAAATAGACATGCTATCCCCACACCATGCAGATGGGCTATTTGTATGTCATATACATTACCACTTGTTTGCATTGTATAATGTTTTCAGTTTGGTGTTTTTTTTAATCTAAAGAGAGCATTTTTCTACCACATTTGTAGTTATATTGTCTGTAGTGATGTCTGTATATCTATACACAATAAGTTTCATTTCCTTTTTGTTTAATGAAAATTGCTGCACATATTCTTTTTCCTGCAGAACTTGAATTATTTAAAAGGCAATTATTGGACCATAATAAATGGGGACCATATTATTCATTCAACCTTGTTTTCATAAATGTTTCCAAACTCTCCTGTTCTTTCTAATATTATGAAAGATGTCTACTGGAGAAAAATGAAATATTCCTACCAATAGATCTTAAATGCTAATTATATACTTGATATACTTGATGCATAATTTGTAGGGGAGAAAATTCTATTATTTATAAGTGGGATAACTTTTTTTTTTTTAAATACTCTTGTACTAACCATTCTTACAAACTCTTATTACTAGAGCCCAGATTTTTATTTAATTACATATTTTATATCCTGCCTTAGGGGTCTCCGTCTAGGGGATATGTGAATAGTGACCACAAGGTACCCAAGCTGAGCAGAACATTACTTCCACAAGTATTGGTGTTTTGCTCCTCACTGTAACTTTTCTATCTGACCTTACCTTGGTCATCTCTTGTTCTCTTCCAACCCCGATGCTATTAGGGTTCCCGAGGGCTAGGGAGTCTTTATTTTTCCAACCTCTCTAAATCTCTGAAGTATTAACCCCTAACATGCTGACCCATTATGGCATGTACATAATACGTCCTCTGATTGGTAATCAGAGGATATGGTCGTTGAATTTATTTTGATAACTCTCCCGGTCAGGTCGTTGAGACCCATAAACCAACGACAGGTATGGTCCTCCAGACATTCTGGGGGTTGTGAGAGAGCGATGTGACCGCCAAAACATAAAAATATGGTGCTCTCTAAAAACCGGTTACTATTACTGCTATTGCTCTCTTTTATATTGGGGAGCAAGAGGATTAATGACTTCATTGTCAGAGATCCAGCATTGGCTAACAACAGCATTCTGAGGCTTTGGTTTCCCTTTCTTAAGGTTAACAATGTCTTCAGAATGTATATTGATGTATTTCCTACCACACAGATCGTCTTCCTCTAATTAGTCGCTCTTAAATTGAACAATGTCTTCAGAGTGTATATTAATGGATTCACTATCATACATATATTCTTCCTGACATTGTGGTGTATGCCCATAAATGGGTTTTGTTATGCTCATTGGGAAGTGATCTGTAGTTTCTCTAGTCATTTTAGTGTCTGTTTGCTTTCTAATGTCTCGTCGCTCATGTCATCATGTTTACTATTTTTGTTAATTTGGAATATGTTGATAATGTTCTCCAATTCGCTTCTAGGTATATTTTTGTTTCACCAGCGCTAATAATTTATGCTATTCTTGACATATCGGACACTATGCTGGTGGAAAAAGTCAGATTTTTAAACATTTAATACTGATTTGGTAGAAAAAGTTGGTAACTGTAACTCACCTGGGCCAGCTTCTTCAGCTTTAGAAGCTCTATCTGGGAGGCTCTCCCAGGTGCTAGAATCAGATGAATCATCATAGACTGGATTTATCACCTGAAAAGTTTCATTAGCACTATTATAAACAATGAATTAGTCTTATAAACTTAGAAATTATTGTTAGATATGCTGAGTTAGATATTCTACATTTTCAATACAAACATAAAATATAAATTGCAATAAATGTGTATAACTCCATTTAAACTAAATGTTTTCAGGAGCAATGCTATCCCCTGTTCTGCATCATGCTATATCAGGACTGACGAACGTTACATTGCAGGTGTGAAGAGAGGAGTCCCCACCCCTCCATAATTACTCAACAGGAAACTTAAGAAAGTCATAAAGTTGTCTCCTATGGCAGAAATGGTGGATGTAAATTTAGAAAGAGATTGCTTTACTAGACATGGTTTGCATCTGAACAGTAAAGGTAAGACCAAGATGGCTGAAAAGATAGGTGAAGAAATTAAAAAGCCCAAACCAGTGCAGATGGATATCATCACTTTGCCATGGAAGGAAGAAGAATCAAGAGAACCTGCCACAGCACTCGAGGAAACCAAACAATATGTTGTCCAGCCCTGTACCAGCAAGGGTTTGCAGGAGGAAGTTCCAGTGTCAACTACTACCAGAGATGAACCACGTGTGTCGAGTAGGGAGAGAAGACCACCACAAAGGCTCAGCTCTGATTTTTATAGGTAACCCCTCTCATAGTGTAAAATATGTTAACTGTACTAGCAACAAGGCAAATGCTGTTAAGACTGCTTGTACAAGAGTCAGCTATCCCTCAGTATCATTATTACACTTAAATGCTCAGTGTATAAGAAACAAAATTCATGAATTGGAAATTGCCCTTCATGATAAACTAAGGGGAGTCAATATTTAGTGTTTTTCAGAACACTGGCTTAAACAACAAGAATGTGATCTGTACCCAATAACAACATTTAACTTATGTGCAGTCTACTGTTGTACTATTTTTAAAAATGGAGGAGTCTCTATATATGTAAAATCTGGCATAGCTTGCAATGAAATTTTGAACACGTCCTTTCTAAACGAAGAAAAGCTTTTTGAGCATGTAGTTGCAAAATTATCCTTCCAGGATATAGAAATAATTTTAGTATGTATCTATAGATCACCAGATAGTGATCTACATATATTTTTTGATAAACTAGAGACCTTAATGACTATCCTAAAAAAGAAAAATAAACCACTAATTATTTGTGGTGACTTTAATATTAACTTTTTAGTAGATGATAAGGTAGTTACAAATTTTAATACATTAATTAACTCCTTTAACTTAATAACAACCATTCATTCACCTACACGCATATCAGGCACATCAAAAACCTGCTTGGATCAAATTATAATTGATAGGGACCTTTTTCCATTTTGCACAGAAAATATAAATCTTGGTATCTCTGATCACAATGCTGTTCTTCTAGATCTAAAGATCCAAATTGCAATGCAAATATCCAAGCATGAGAAAATCAAAGTCACAAGAAAGTTTACAAAGGAAAACTAAGATTACTTTAACTTTTTACTTCAGAATGAAAAATGGGAGTCAGTATTCAATGCAAGTGATCCATCAAATAAGGTAGATGAGTTTTTAAAAACCATAACTTATTGCTTTGATGTAGCTTTTCCCCTAAAGAAAAGCAAACATTTTCAAACTACATACAAAACAAAATCATGTACATGGATAACTAAAGGAATTATAACTTCTTGTGAAAGGAAAAAAAATGTTACAAAAAATAAATAGAAGCACAAATGATGAACGCTTTAAAATGTATTACAGAAAATATACGTGTATCTTAAGAAAGGTTATATGTGAAGCAAAAAGGATACATAACTCTAAATATATTGAAGAATCACAAAATAAAGGAAAGGCACTTTGGGAGGTAGTTAAAAGAGAGACTGGGGAAGTAAACTATGACACCAAAGGTAAATTAAACATTTCTTATGAAAATATGAATATAACAGATCCCCAAAAATTGGCTACTATATTTAATAACTTTTTTATTGACTCTGTTAAAAATATTCATGCATCCTATTCACCTGATGCAAATAACACCATTAATAACACAGTCGTGAATACAATTTTTCTTAAACCAGTATCTAAAGAGGAATTATGCTGTATAATAAAATGCCTAAAAAATAAAAAATCTCATGGAGTAGACTGTATTCCAGATTTTTTACTAAAAATTTGCTCTCATTTTGTTGTTGACCCCTTAGTAGACATATGTAATTCCTCTCTAACATTGGGAATATTTACCAACAGTCTGAAAATTGCCAGAGTACAACCAATTTTCAAAAAGGGGGATAGAAGTAGCATTGAGAATTACAGACCAATATCCTTGTTATCTGTTTTTTCCAAAGTTCTTGAAAAGGTCATGTTAAATAGATTGACACCCTTCTTGGAATTACATGGTATTCTCTCAACATCGCAATATGGCTTTCAGAAGGGGAAAACCATTAATGATGCATTATTTTCATTTATTGATGATATACTCCAAGCCATAGATAATAAACATCACTCTTTGGGATTATTTATTGATCTTAAAAAAGCTTTTGACACAGTAAATCATCCTGCTTAAAAAGTTAAACTCCTATGGTGTTAGAGGTGTAGCAGGGAAATGGTTTGCATCTTACCTGGAAAATAGAAAACAATATGTGGAAGTTGATCAGTTTTGTTCCAATGTTGTAAATCTGAAGCACGGCGTTCCCCAGTGTTCAATTTTAGGCCCAATATTGTTTTTATTATATGTAAATGACTTACCCTTATCCTTACCACAAGCAAAAACAGTGTTATTTGCGGATGACACCAACATTATTTTCAAATGTAGTAATTTAAACCAACTCCAATCTGTTGTAAATAAATCAAACCTAATGTTACAAAACTGGTTAGAAAAAAACAAGCTTTACTTAAACATTAGCAAGACTGTTTACATTAATTTTAATCATCAGAAGGTACCAAAATTACTGAATATTTTTATGAATAACATACCCATCCAAGAAGTAAATGAAACAAGGTTTCTCGGTGTTTGGATTGATTCACATCTCTCTTGGAGTACCCATATTGATAAACTAATACATAAACTCACTCGTTTGTGCTATGCATTCAGAGTTCTTAGCAATGTTGTTACACTAAATGTCCTGCGGTCAGTATATTTTGGCTATGTGCAGGCTCACATCTCCTATGCCATACCATTATGGGGTGCATCACCAAAATTATCCCAGGTATTTAAAATTCAAAAGAAAATTATAAGAATAATGAAAAAGGTACCTCCTCGAACCCCCAGTAAGGACATCTTTCAAGAATTAAAAATACTACCTGTTGCTTCTGTTTATATCTTAGAAACATTGTACTTTATCCACCAAAATGTAAGATCATTTAAAAAAAATTCTGATTTTCATTTGCACAACACCAGAATAGCAAATAATTTACATTTAAGCTCCCATAGGATTAACAAAAGTCTTAATAGCATTGCCCATAGAGGAATTGGTTTATATAATAAATTACCACAGAAAATAAAATCACTAAATAATAAACAATTCAAAACGAAATTAAATAAACTTTTATTATTTTACATGCCACATACCACACAGGAATTTCTAAATCTGGGCCTCACATAAAGTGGTAGTTTTTTACTGTATGTGTTGTTGATGTGGAGGTTTTGGAGAGAAAAATTCTCCCATTATTATACAATTGTGATAGAATATTATAAAACTATAGAATATTGTGATTAATTCCAGCTTAATATTATCAAATATCTTGTGACTTTTTCCTTTGAAGTTATTGTGTTTTTGATTATTAAAATGTCACAAAGTGTAACATGCTTGTTATATTACTATATTTGAAGATTATATCTATTATATCACAGTATATTATTGTTTTTGTACATTAATGATGTCACTGTATATATTACTTTCATTATATTACATTGTTTTTATTGTTTTTTGTGTATTGACAAGGCTATAAATTCCTTGTAAATATTATGACCAAATCTAAATGTATGGATATATAAGTTGGCGTGTCCTTAACATGTACCATGTTTCTATGGACGAAATAAATACAATTACAATTACAGTAGAATGCTTTCGCTAGAATAGGTTTTGGCTTTGTTTTCCCCACTTTTCTGGCTCTGTGGTCATGGAGAGGAAGTGGGGAAATGTGTTCACACCTGCTGAGTAATGTTCGTCAGCCCTGTGCTATATGATAATGCTGGTGTGGCAATGCTTTTTAGGTATATATTACATGGAACCTTGATAGATAGAGAAGAGTGGAGAACGATTATAGTTCCTAAATGAGTGCAGTAAGATGTCAAAGACATTGTAAACCTGGAGTAGGTACCTTACATTAATATTCAGAATGTCCCACAAAAATCACTGACAAAGCTTATTATGTTGTGTGGGATGGGAAACTGATCGGTTTTCAAATAAGAATCATTGTCCAGAAATGCACAGGTTGGACACTCGAGAGAGACAAAGTGTAGGATGGGTATATGATCACATTTGGTCGATACACCCAACATCGAGTTGTCTACATTACAAACTGTGTATATCCTACATCATTGCAGAGCCTATATCGACGGTGGTGAGTCGCTGATGACCTAGAAGTTGAACGCCCTTAAACCAAACCAAAGACGGTGATGAGCCTCATGCACATGGCCCAATACGTGCGGTTGTCTTTGAAGATTTTCAATCGCTCCGTGGACTCAAGCCATAAGGTCCTCCATTGAAGTTACAGGAGTGCCATACACCATACTCTTCACACAAATCCACAGAAAATAGTCGAGAGGTGTCAGATCTGGCGACCATGGAACTGGTCCAACCAATTCCCCAACCGATTTGTGCTCTCCCTGTAGACCACAAGGGAATCTCACAAGAGATAAATGCCCCAAGGGTGACTTACAATTGTAAGTGCAATACAGACATTATCCTGCAGGACATCAACTGCAAACTAAGTTGTTTACTGTAAATTTTAATTAAGAAATAATGTCTGATATGAGGCTGAGATTTAGACATATTCTTTCGGATGTTGGTTCCACAAAAATGCACATGTAAATTAACTTTGCTGAGTGCGCTGGTTATGAACATTTCTGATTTATAGAACATTATTATTATTCAACACTCTGAGAGCAGTGGTGTCATGCTGGTGTGAAGAGTGGTCAGCTCTCTGCAGTAATAAGCTGAGAGCAGTAAAGGAAATTCCATTAAACTGGGTAACCTCCTCTTGTATATCTCATCATGAGGAGATGATCTTGGCACAGTTGTATATTGGCTACTGCAATTTGATGCACAGTTACCTTTTCAAGGGGGACCTTATTACTCTTTGTCCACTGTGTGTCCAACTTTTGTCTGTCCAGGTGTTGCTCGAGTATGTTTCCCTGGCACACCTTCGGAACTATACAACTGCTGGTCAGTCTTGCAGATGTTCTGGCGGCTGATAAAGAAGTGTTAGAAAGAGTTTTGAAGTCTTTATCAACAATAAACATAAACCTATGAATTTAGAGTTTTAGATATCAAGATTTCATACCTTTTATACTTCTCTGTTAATTTGTTTTCACTCTTCTTCTGTTTTTATTCAGTTGTTTGGCAGTTGGTGTGATTAAGTTTTATATATCTCCATTGTGGGTCTTTGTGTCTGTTTAAGCTCTACTTTTACAGTTAGTGAGACTGTTCAGAGGGGTTTTTAATTGTTGGAGGGTTTTAAACTACAGGTTAGTGCCTGCACTTCTCGTTTTACTGTCTTATTTGGGCACTAATGACTGCAGCAGTTGTGCGCCTTAAAGCCCTACTGCTGCTGTTGCTACTGCCACCATCACTGCTGCTCTTCCTCCTCTTGGTACTCTTTATAGTGATGATGGTTTGAGTATAAGTAACTTGAAGCCAACTGCTTAAGAATTCCTAATGCCTGGTTATAAGATGTAAATGAAACCCATAAAGCATACTTTCTGTATCAGATTATCATTGCCTATATATGAGAGGTAGAACTGGAATTGAAATTTCAGTGCCACAGCTGGGATTTGAACCACAGACTCTGCCAGCTGTGGCATTGAATTTTTCAGTTCCAGTTCTACCTCTCAAACATTACCCACACATGGCTTGTGTGTTTAACAACACCAACAGTAAGTTTGTTGGCATAAATAAATAATTGCCTATATATGTACCTAAAGATGGTGGTTTGCTATCATATCTTGATCACACAAACTCTACCAGCTATTGACCAGGCTGAAACTTTTGAACAACATTCTAATGCTGATGCTACTTGACTCATCAGGGAAACAGGAGTGTTGTTTGAAACTGTCATTGGTATTCCATTTCATTATTTTTCATTTTTGTTTTGTGCGACACAGGTTAAGGGAGTCTGAAAACATATTCCCAATGAAATCTCGACATTGAGTTTGTGGGTGGAATACAATACTTCTGCAACTTACTGTACATAGATTACATCGTCATTAGGATCCATAACTGTGATTGGATAGAGAATGTAGGATTCTGTTTCAACTGACTGACAAAAGATATTAAACAAATCACTCTGTTTTTATTTCAGATGATTTGTTATAATCACCTGTTAACGTCAATGGGGTCTTCACTAGAAGAATTACAGAAAGCCAATAAAGGTTTTGTTGTGATGTCATCTGAGCTTGAGGAGATATTTATTGTATGTTTGAAGGCAAGGTTCCCAGTGCCTGGTTAAAAGGTAAGTATATTGTGTGTGTTATCTTCCTTTCCTAGAAGTTTGAAAACAGTGTTGTTGTAATTAAGTTAATTTAAAAGGTGAGTTAATTAATAACACTGAACAACACTTACAGCATATTTTTCCGGGACGCGTTTCGAAGGTTAACTTTCCCCCATTATCAACCGGACAATAACTGGGTTTCCATGGTGTTTCATGGTGCAGATGGTGATGCTTCTTCTGGTGGCGGTTCAATGAAATTACTGAAAATGTCTCTCTGAGGAATGTCGAAATTAAATACTCGATTTCTATTTTTTAAGATAAAGATTTGTTCCCATGTGGACAGTTCTTGTTTTCCGGTTATGTGTTTGAGAAGTTTCGGTTCTAGCTTTATGTCATGATTTTTTGTCCAAAAGTGAAATGCAACCGCTGATTTTTCTAATTGTTTACTCTTAATGTTTCTATCGTGTTCAGAAGTTTTAATGCAATAGTTCCAAAAAGACACATCAGTGACGCATTTAAACTTCTGAACATACAGGACAAAAGTATAAATTTCACAGTGGAAGTAGAAAAAGATAATAAATTACCATTTTTAGATCTAAAATTAATCAAACACAAGGATAGAATAAATTTCGGTATTCACAGAAAGCCAACGCAGACAGACAACTACATAAAAGCTAATAGTTAGAATCCAAGAAGCCACAAACAAGCAATTTTCAATAGTTAACACATAGATTGGTACATCCCTCTTTCAGCAGAAGAATATAAAACAGAATATTACAAAGTAATTGAAATAGCACAAAAGAATGGCTTCCCCAAAGAATTAGTAGATAAAAAGGTAAAACGAGCAGAAAAAAAAAATTATTAAAAGAAACCACAACTCTCACAGCAGCAAAAACAAAAATGATATTCAAAAAATTCACA
Source organism: Tenodera sinensis (assembly GCA_030765045.1). Taxonomy (NCBI): domain Eukaryota; kingdom Metazoa; phylum Arthropoda; class Insecta; order Mantodea; family Mantidae; genus Tenodera; species Tenodera sinensis. The sequence goes on along the minus strand of CM060964.1, from coordinate 360,532,115 downwards.
TATCACCCATGGGCCTTTGATAAATTTAAAAAAGTGTTCAAGGAATACAACATTAGGCTAGCAGCAGTAAACCATTACTCCATTAAAAAACCTACTACTTTCAAACATCAAAGATGCTATTCCACCTAACAAAAAAATCTGGCATACCTATACCAAATTGAATGCAGTGATTGTAATGAAATATACATAGGAAAAACCAAAAGAAATTTAGAAATTAGATCCAAAGAACTCGTTAGAAACATTAAGAGTAAACAACTAGAAAAATCAGCGGTTGCATTTCACTTTTGGTCAAAAAATCATGACATAAAGCTAGAACCGAAACTTCTCAAACACATAACCAGAAAACAAGAACTGTCCACATGGGAACAAATATTTATTTAAAAAAATAGAAACAGAGTATTTAATTTCGACATTCCTCAGAGAGACATTTTCAGTAAGTTCATTGAACCACCACCAGAAGGAGCATCACCATCTGCACCATGGAAGACCATGGAAACCCAGTTATTGTCCGGTTGATAATGGAGGAAAGTTAACCTTCGAAACACGTCCCGGAAAAATATGCTGTAAGTGTTGTTCAGTGTTATTAATTAACTCACCTTTTAAATTAAATATTGTGTGTGTGTTCACGCAAAGGTTGGGATACTCCACAGTTTGTTCACCAGCTCATGGTCCCTGGCAGGAGTGCAGCCAGTCAGTATGTCAGTAAACAATTCCAGGTATAGGGGATACATCTTATCGGCAGTTCCCAAGAGTTCAACATGGCCAACATTACACTAAACAGCAGACGAAGGTACCCCAAAAAGCAGTACTGTCAATGTACATAATAAAGGCATTCCTAACCTCAAGTATCACAGGGTTAAAGTAACATGTTTTCAAACGATAATAATGCTTGAACATTGTTACCACACAACACAAGAACCTACTCACCTATGAAAATCTTGTTCTGCAATAACACTTTTGGATAAAATCACTTCTGAATGCTAAATATCATAATATATATTTAATGCACTACTCTGTAGCAAACACGAAAATAACAGAAACTGTAACTGCATATGCTGTTCTAAAAGAATTCAAGGCAAAATCATGTAAACACAAGCAGTATGTCCACAGATTAATTCATTAATTAATCCAGCGTGTGAACAGAATCTTGTTTTAAAATCTAGCGGTTGGCCTCTCTGCAATGCATTCATAAACATGGGCTTCTGTGGCAACATAAAAGACACAATAACACCAGCTATGGCCATAGCTTTACCATGGCTTTATGTTAAGAACAGTTGTTGGCATTAATGTAACCTAACAGATGGAATATCACCAAATATCACCAGACTGCACCATAATGGGGGGAATATCAAGGTTTTTTGGGGAATCTCAATAAGCTGTGCCTAGTATAAATGGTGATATCTGAAGCAGTTGTGACACTAATTGTGCTTATGATAATGTTGCCAACCTTGGAATGTGTATTCACGCTAGATTAAAGCAAAGAACTAGCTCAAAATAGCACAATTTAAATGTTTCTTTCAGTTCGTGGAGTATTCTTGGCTTATAAAATGTAAAAAAATGTTTTCAAGTACTCAGTCTTTCCTCCACTGATAATTTTATGACTTTTCTATATTTTTCAAAATCCCTGCCAGTCTGTTTTGGTCTTAAGCCTTATATCATGCAATTCTTGTAAGAATAAGTCACCTGTTACATTTAACTATTCATTTTGCCCTGGCTCAAGCTAATTCTATGGGATTGAGATCACACATGCATGGGGGTAAGCAAACAACAGTATGGCCCTATAAAACAAAAAAGGTGCTCACTTTAAGAACCTCTTTAGGTTTGTTTGTTTCAATCATCCTGAAAAGATCTGTCACTCTGAACATCTTTATTCTGCAACTACAATATCATAGCAGGTTTCACAGTACTCCTAGGGTTATCTACTTCTACATTGATTTTGCCATTACTTCCAACATAAAACTAGTGACATGTACAATTTTACAACTGAAATTAAGAGAAATTAGCAGTGAGTAAACATAGCATGAATAACATTGGAGGTAAGTTGGCAATATTACCAGCAGAGCAACGTTACTACTACAACACTTGGATTACACTATGTGGAATGTCTCTCCTCTCCCCTTCATCGCCCTAAGACCATGAGCTGGTGAACAGACAGTATGTTGCATGCCTCATTGCGTGTCATCTCCTGCAGCATACTCTTCATCGCAACTGCTTGGGTTTCATACTGTGATCTTATCCTGCAAGTGCACCACTTCTTTAAATGGGCAGACACAACACATGCTGCATGGTACTCATACTTCTGGCTCTCTGCCTTCACCTTCCTACAGGCTTTCTGACAACAATCCTTCCGGTGAGTGTTGCTGTTGTTGTTGTTAGCTAATGCTGGATTTCTGACAATGAACTCATTAACCCTCTTGCTCTCCAATATGTTTCACTAATGGATGGGGCGCTAGAAGTGGCCGGACATATTTGAAGGTGGTGTCGGTCCATTTCCTCTTGCAGATCACATAGAGGACAGAGTGGTGAAGAATAGATCCCAATTCTGTTCAAATGTTTTGCCAGACCATCATGTCCTGTGATCAACCTGAAGGTTGCAACTGAGGATACCCAGGAATTACTGTTTGAATGTTTGGTAGTTCCCATCTTTTATTCTTTGATTTTTCATAGTAATATTTTGCAGTAATGTTTTTAAATTCAGAGTTGACTAATCTTTTAGCTGCATAAAACGGTAGATTAACTATAGATTTCTGTACACTGCAGGTAAACATCAGCTTTATCATTACCACTCAGTCCACAGTGAGCTGGTATCCATTGGAAGACTAGGTGTTTTTGAAGTGTTGTTAGATGGATAAGAATTTTCCAACATTCTATAACTGTTTGGTTTTTTGGCAACTTGGAAGTAATTGCTATAATTGCTGCCCTGGAATCTGAGAGAATAACTGCTTGATGAAAATGTGAAATTCTATAAAAAGATTTTGTAGGGACATTTGAATTGCTTCAATTTCTCCATCGAAGTTTGTAGTTCCATAGCTTAAAGATTTGTAATGGGAAAAGAGGTGACACATGACTCCAGCTCCTGCTCCATCTCGGTTTAACATCAATGATCCATCAGTATAAATATGGAGCCATTGATGTTCCAGAAATCTAGTATGGATTTTCTCTAATGCCAATAATTTTAGAACACTAGTTGGAGTATCACTTTTCTTAACTTCCTCTGTCAGGTGTAAATAATATGTGATGTGTAATGTTTGTGTCAGATTAACTTTATATATGAAGTTTTCCTTTGAATTAGAAAGGTATACATTCTTCTTGATGTCTTGAATTTTGGAAAGAAAGCTCTCCTTAGTCTTAAGTGTATATGTAAAATTTCTCTTGTTCCATGTATTGAATGGGAGTCTGATCAACTTTTTCTGTTGAATAAGAGCTGCTTTTTCTGTTTCATATTCAATGGGATATTTGTTGGTTAGTATTTGCATAGCTGTTATTGGTGTCATTTTGATAGCACCTGTAATTGTTCTCAGACTTTGGTATTGAAGGATTTGAATGTTTTTTTTTTTTTTGTATTTGCTGTTACAAAAACTTCGCTGCAGTAAGTAAATAATGGCTTTACATATACATTGTATGTTGTGTTAAGAGTTGCTCTGGAACATCCCCACTTCATTCCTGTTAGACGTTTTAACAGTGAAAGGGCCCTAATGACCTAGCTTTCGACAGGCTCTTAAACCCCAGTCACTCACTTTTAACAGTGAAAGGCGCCTTTCTGCTCTATGTATCATATTTTTTATTTGGTCCATGTAAGTTTGGTAACAAATATAATTCCCAAAGACTTTGCTTCCTTTATTTTTTTAATTGTTGGCCCCCAAAATTTAGTTTTATCTTTAGTGGTTTTTGTTCTTGGTGAAAAGATTTGGTAGTTTGATTTTGTTGTATTAAAACTCATTAAATTTCCTTTGGTCCACTTTTGTAGGTTGGTTAAGGATTGTTGCATGGTTTTTACTTTCTCTACTGGTAAGTAGGCGAAGTATTGTATTCCACCTATAAATTTATGTTGAGAAATATATGTTTTGAGACACCCTGAATCCAAAAAAGGCATTTTTAGAAAAAGGTCCGTGTATGTGCCTGTGGACAGTATAACTCAAAAACGAGAAGTCAGTTAAAAACCAAATTTGGTATTTAAGTTTAATGTCTTCTAAGGATGCGACATGAAGATTTTGAAGAAAATAACCCCACCCTAAACTACCCTTTACATGGAAAATTTTTTGAAAATTTTTATTTTCTTGAAAATGGCTCTAACGATTTTGCCTAAAATGTCCTATGTTTGAGACACTTTTATGGCTAATGAAATGTATATCTTGAATTTTCTGGCTATAGCCCCTGTAGTCGTATTTACTCTGGACGACTTTAGCGTAACTGGTAAACCGTTAGAGATAGACCAAATCATACTCTACAAAAAATGTAGATCTTGCTAAAATACACAATTTATGTCTCAACAAATTTTCTTGTGGGATGAACCATTTCAGAGATATTCCTTGTTATGTGTGTAAGTTTCAGAAAACTTAAAACTTTCATGAAATGGATCACTGTTGTTTATTTTTTTATATGTTAAGTGTGCAAAGACAACAGAATCTCAAATCATTAAAACATTTGACTATCGCACAAAGCCTATTGTATTCTAATATTCCCCTTGCACCTCCAAGGAAATAAGTAATAAGCTAATTTGTACAAATGTTTACCTTAACTAACACAAAGAAGATATAGGAATAAGAGTTAGTACGAATGGTTAGTACAAGAGTAGAGAAAGTCATGTGAGTGCAACACATCAGATTTTTCTACTTCATTACTTTTGATTTTTGGTTTTGAAGTCCACATTACTAAGTCATTGGCAGATAGTGCACACTTCACACCTGATTCTTGTATTTGTTGTGGCAAATCGTTAATAAATATATTAAAAAGTGTAGTGCTGAGCACTGCACCTTGTGGTAAGCCACGGTGTACTTATCTTGTTTGTATTTAGATATATTTCTTCCATATCTGGTAGCAATAGAACATTGTGTTAGGAAATGACATAGCCATGAAAACATTGGACCTTGTATTCCTATTCTTTTACTTTCTTTAGTACTTTTGTTCTGCATATAGAATCATATGCACTTTGGAAATCAATAAAAACTGATACATTATGTTATTTTCTATTTTCTTGATTGAGAAGTAAGACTTGTTCATTTGCAGAGTGGAGCTCTCTGAATCCAACTTGACAAGAGGAAATTAAATTTTGTGATTCTAGAAACCAGTTTAACCTATTTGACACCATTCTTTCCATCACTTTTGCTATTATGCTAGTAAGAGCTATTGGTCTATAACTTTTTATTTTTGATGCTGTTTTATCTTTCTTCAAGAGTGGAACAACTATTGCCTTTCACCATTTGGCAGGTACAGTGGTGTTCCAGGATAGATTGTAGAGTTTTAGTAGTTGTTGTTTTGCTGTTTTTCTAAGGTTTTTTATGAACTCTGGATGTATGTGATCTGGTCCAGGAGACTTTGATTTTTAGATTATTAATTGCAATGTTCAGTTCTTGCATATTAAGATTTTGAAAAACGATATTGTATTGAGTGTTAGGATCCCATTCTCTTTCTTGTTTCAAACCTTTCTTAAATTTTAAGAGGTAGAACTGGAACTTAAAAATTCAATGCCACAACTGGGATTTGAACCACAGACCTTCCGCTTGTGGAAGGCATTGAATTTTTAAGTTCCAGTTCTACCTCTTAAAACTTTGCCCACACACGGCTTGTGTGTTTAAAAACACCAACAGTAAGTTTGTTGGCATAAGTAAATAATAATTACTTTCTTAAATTGTTTACATTCGTTTTTATTATTTCTTGGTATTTTATGTGAATTAGCACATTATTTATTGAATGTTTCGGCTATGACTGCATCATTTACTAATACTTTATTGTTGTGTATGATAGGTGTGCTGTTGCTTTCTTTCCTGTCCTTGATATTTTTTATGATCCTGTGGGCTTTGTTGCCAACTGTCCTATAATCCATTTTTTCCAAGAAATTATTAGTGATTCTTTTTAGCAGTATTAATTCCTTTTTTTAGTGAGGCACATTTCTTTCGCCAGATTTGTGTATCCAATGTTTTTTGTTTGATCAGCTGTATTTCTAGCTATATCCCTTTGCTTTTTCAGTTCTAACTGGGGGTTCCAAAACGGTTTGAAATTTTTTATTCTTCCACAAGGAATATGTACTTTTGCAGTTTCTAGGATGACTTTACAGAAATTTTTGTTCATACGATCTGGTTGGTCATGCAGCTGTGAGTTTATTCTTTAAATTTATTTTCCAGTTCAGTTTTATATTTATTCCAATCTGCTTTTTTGAAGTTCCAATACAGATTCATGTGATGTTGACTGACTTTTGGAAAAAGGCGTGTGAATGTGTGTGTGTGTGTGTGTGTGTGTGTGTGTGTGTGTGTGTGTGCGCGCGCATGCCTGTCTGTGAACAGCATAATTTGGCAAAAAGTTTGGTTAAAAACAAAAGTTGGTATTTAAGTTTAATATCTTTTAAGGATGCGACATGAAGATTTTGAAGAAAATTCCTCCACCCTAAACTAACCTTTACATTGAAAATTTTGATTTTCTCAAAATGGCTCTTAACGATTTTAAGGTATTTTTATGGCAAATGAAATGTATATTTTGAATTTTCTGGCTATAGCTTATGTAGTCCTGTTTACTCTGGATGGCTTTTGAGTAACTCATAAACCATAAGAGATAGACAAAATCTTATTTTACAAAAAATGTACATCTTGCTAAAATACACAATTTATGTCTGAATAAATTTTTTTGTAGAGTGAACCATTTCGGAAATATTCCTTGTTATTTGTGTAACTTTTGGACAACTTATACTTCTGTCAAATGGAACATTGCTATTCATCTGTTTATATGTTACCGTGCAAAGAGAATGGAATTTGGAAGCTTTAAGAAAGAATAGACATAATTGGCATTGACAAGCAACAAAATAGGGGATTTGAAAAATATGTAGACCAAATTTATGAGGTTGATAAGGGAAAAGAACATTGTCAGCCTTGCAGTTCTTATTTAAGAGAAATACAAAATTTCAAATTAGGAAGTGATTGGTCTACTTTTTGGTGCTCCTGAAGTGATTACTAAATTTACTGCCAATTTGTTTCCGACATTTTTAATTGCATTTAAGTGTTTTAGAAGATATTGGTTTACAAATTATCCGTTATTCTTTGTACATTTATTTGTATACTACACTAAATTACATAAATAATACGAACTGGTTTGAGAATTTAATGCCATTCTGGCAGTTTGTCACAATAGCTCAGTGGTAGAGCAGATGCCCGGTAAGTGGAAGGTCTGTGGTTCAAATCCCAGTTGTGGCATTGAATTTTTAAGTTCCAGTTGTACCTCTCAAACTTTGCCCACACACGGCTTGTGTGTTTAAAAACACCAACAGTAAGTTTGTTGGCATAAATAAATAACATTTACACTCTGTTGATGGCCTCTTGCAGACAACCCTGTGCATGTGTATTGCACGTGGCGATAAACAACTTTACAGATGGACAAATTTTGAACACAGGACTTAATCTGGAAACATCAAAACAACTTATGCTGAGTCATTAACGCATTTCGAGTAATTCTGCATGTCAATTTGATAAATTATAAATGTTTAGTTTTTCTAAAAAGTTGCTCAGCAAGGAGAATGTCACACATGAAGTTCTTCAGCAGTGAGAAGGTTAAGTATAACACATAAAATAACAAGAATATTGAGTGGTCTCAAGTGGGTGGGTGGGTGGATGAATAGATGGGTGGGTGGATGGGCGGACGGGTGAGCAGGTGGATGTATGTATGTTGTCATGTCATGTATGTATGTATGTGTGTGCCTGTATGTCTGTCTGTATGTGTGCATGCGTGTATGCATGTAGGGATGGACGGACGGGCGGACAGACAGACGGACGGACATGGAGGGAGTGGCAGACAGAGGAAAGAAGGGAGGGAGGGGCAGACGGATGGACAGACAGACAGGCAGATAGATTTTTTGCTCATCAGTTTACAACTTCTACTATATACAAACTCATATTACACTTCAGCATTAAAATCCGCTCTATCCTTTCACCACACCTCTAGCTGTGACACTCTGGTCTTCTTGCTAAAGATCTATCTCTGACCCTTCTCTACACACATCCTCATCTTTCCTCAACCACTTCTCTTGAAGGAAATCCCCATTTCTGTAAAATTTTGCTTACCTTTAACATTCATCATTCTAATAGTCACTATGTTTTTATCTTAATCATTCCAGCTCTTATTTCAAATTTTCTGTGTCCATATTTCTAATTCTTTGCATTGCATTAAACAATTTTTCTTGTTCTCTTCTTCCCCACTCATAATACACATTCTATAGTCATTGGGTTGTAGTCCTTTTAAATAATTTACCCCCTTCCTCATGCAGGCCCATGCCTCTCTTTCCCTTTTATTACAAAAGTCAACATATTTTTCCTTCCCCATTCTCTTTTTATTATTCTATATAACCTCAAAGATTTCTTCCCCTCTATACTTCTCCAAATGTCCTGCCTTTCAATATCCCCTAATCTACCTCTTCTTTCCAAAATTCCTTAACATAAATCCCTCATTCCTATTCTTTGTAACTTGTCCCCTATATTCATCCACCAACTACCTCTCCTGAAGATAATCCATTCTTTTATACATTTTTTAACATCTCCTCCTCACTCCTCAAGCAGGTGTACCAATGTTTCAAAGTTCTCTCAAATGTTATACCTTTCCTTCATACATTTCCTAATTGTATCAATGTTACCTCTCTTGGTGATGATTTTATTAAACCTAGAAGTTACTTGCAAAATAATCTATATTTATTTTTTCTCACCAATTTTGATTAAAATAACAAGGACTGATTTCCTCAACTAATGTTAAATTTTTACATTAGTTAAAAGTGATGCAACATTGAAGTCTGAGGAAATTAAAAATAACAAAACTTAGCTTTAGTGGGGGGATTTCCTTAAAAATCTTTGTCACACAGAATATGCTTTATAGTAATGTTGGCGCTAATCAGTGTGCCCTGTTTCATCAACTGTGGACATTTGTGCAGTTTCCAACCTGGTGTGAGGGTTTGTGAAGTACTTTGAAAGTGGCAACTGACACTGTCAATTGCTAGAAGTCACACAACTTTCATTTCCAGCCCTGAAGCTTTAATTTCCCATGCTATAGTCCACACAGATTTGTTAGAGCGTGTATGATTGTTGTTCACAGGCTAACAAAAAACAGATTGCAGAGGGCCAGTACTGCTGCTATTGCAACAAGGCATACCATGGCAACAAGGAGTACTCCACTATGCAACATTAATGAAGATGTTCAGAAGGGTCAACAATCTTAAAGGCTAGCTTTGGATTTTTCAGTTTTATTCTGCCATTTGCAACATTTTTACAAAGCATCGTCAAGTTTATATAAAATAGAAAACATATTTACATTATCTATTAATCATGTAATTTTACATAAGTTAGGAACATATATGCACGTTATTGATTAGGTTAGTAATTTTAAATACAAAGCTGAGCAGATATAGATACCTAGAATTAATTAAATACCTAAAATTAATTTAACACAAATTTCAGAAGATGAATGTTTTAAAACCAGGTTACGGCTCAAGATTTTGTTTCATTTTGTATTCTTTGATTGAGTAGAAACCATTTTTAATCAGGTAAGTCTTTATTGTATTAATTTTCTTCTGCTCATCATGAGCATCTGTAATGTAAATGTGCATTTACATTTTTAGTTAATGTACTTTAATCCGCAAAGTTATCATGAAGTCAATAAACTTTACATTACACTTCATTATCATATTTGTTCAAGTACTAAGCATTGCATATTATTGCAAACTCTATGGTTTGGATTCAGGCCTGTATATCTTGCACCACGAACAGTAAATAACTTGTAAGTAAACCTCGTTTATCCAGACTAACTGGGACCAAAGACAATCTGGAAAATAAACAATCCAGATAATCTGGATTACGTGGGTAATAATCAAAACAAAATTCTTAAACCCTTAAATAAGCAGACTTGCCATTTATGTTGATAGTAAACTGTGTCTTGTAACAAAATTATCCAAGGTACATAGCATGTATTGTATACAAGACACTAACAAATATAAAATTCTTAATCGCATAAGATCACACCATTTCGAAAGAACTGATCCACATCTGTTTTAAGCACATGAGACATTTGAACAAAGTATGCTCATACAAACACTTTATCATTAATGGTTCAGCTGGAGTGGTGTTGGGCTTTTGCTCCACGTACACCATGATGTTTGTCAGCTGGTGCACAGTAACTCCCAAATCATCAGCTATTTTCTACATGTTTCTCCTTTATCATTTTGTTTAATAGTGTCCAACTTTTTGTCCATTTAAACCATGATCCTCTTTCGCTTTGATATCATTTTAAACTTGTACACTGAATTACACTCCCAAACACTTTGATAAAACACAAAAACAATCAGGCTGAAACACACACGATAAACTTAATGACACATGCTGTTTGGAAACAGTTGGAAAATTGAGGAGATTGAGGGAGGTGTAGTGATGGGTAGGGATCAAGGTCAACACTTAATTCCAGTGCTGTTTATAGCTGGTGAGACATACCGCGTGAGCACCATGTGACGTATTACTAAATCTTTCTTGAACTCAAACAGGTAGCATTTTACAGTTCAGTACCGTACATATTACCATAATTTATTGTACAATTTATGCACAAACCGTACATTGAATCAAACTAAAAGGTGAATATTTGGTGTACTTATAGTTACGTTCCTGCTATTATAGTTAAATTTGTTATGTAATGTGAACATTAAATTTTTAAAAAAATCTACAAATCTAATCTGGATAATCCAGAGATCCAGATAAATGTGAGCCAGATAAATGAGGTTTTACTGTACAATATTACTCCAGCATATAAATCCCAAGTTATGATTCTCAGTCCAAATCACCATTCTTCACCCATAAAATTCAAAATTCATTCACTTACTGACCTGTAGTACCCATTTATTTTAACCTCCTAAATTTCTTATTTAATATGTTGAGCTTTATTACTCTAAAAAATAGATGATGGCAGGTTCAAAACCAGTTGGAAGAGGAGGAAGAATGTGATTCAGTCACATAAATGCTTTTTTTGGTAGTGCGTAATGCTCACTTTTACTACATGTGGCACCACAGCCAATGACACTGATGATACATGGAATGAAGATGGAACACCGATGGAATGAGATGGCAGGGGAAACCAGAGAACCCAGAGGAAACCCGGCCCTGTGCCCACTTGTCCACATCAAATCCCACATGTGACTGCCTGAGAGATCGATCCTGACTGGCTTTGGTGAGATGCGAATGGTCTAACCATCTGGCTATGGCACAGCCCCCACATATAATTGCTGGCAATGAGCATGAATGTCCTAGAAAATGCTTCAGTTTTAAAAAACATTAAATAAAGGTATGCGTAAAGATACCATGGCTCATTTTAAATTCAACAAAAAGTACTCTTATGTGCACATATGAGCATTTGATGCATTAATATCACCATGAAAGTGGAAGAGGTAACATGTCTATGGATTGTCCCAACCTCAATTACACCTGCCATCCCACAAACCCCACATCCCGTCATATTAGTGGTTAAGCTCTTACAAGGCCAGGTATGGGTATGGCTTACCTCAGGCTGTCTTCTGCCTGCCAACATTCCTCAGCCTCAGTCTATGGATTCTGTATTGTCACCATAAATGCCTTAGCCACTTGAGCGATAGCTATTTAAACGCTGTACGGCCGGTAATGGATACCCAATACACAATTCAAGGCATTTAAATTCTTAAATGTAAGTAAATATGCTTTGTACATAAATATTTGTATCCTTGGTACTTATTAAGTTATTTTAATGAAACAAAAGCTGGCTTAAAGCTCATTAAAGGCACTATACATCTATTGTAGACACAAAGAAAGACTGTATTAACAAAATGTTTAAATATCACTAATCTTTTCTCTGTAGCAAAAGTCATTCTGTATGTCGAATGCGCCTAATTTGTGAGTCATGCTTGTGTTATGTGTGTATAAATATTTTTATGTATAGCTAGCTAAGCACAATGAACTCGGCTTCATGGTTTTATTATTCTGTTTATTGCTACAATGCAATAATAGCCAGAAGTGTGTGTCTGTTGAACACCCGAGCTGAAAAGAAATCAAACCGCTCTTGTCAGCGTTTCTTAGAATAAATACACAGCTGAGATTTATGGTACAGCCGTGTAGCTACAGGGTTCATAGTTTTTTGTTTTAGCTATCAGAAAAGCACATTTGAAAATGTTATATGTAAGTTCTAACCATGGCTTCAACTTGCAATGTAGCTAACAAATTAGCTCGTTTATGCAGTGTCTGGGCTTCAGAAATTACTTCAGATAATGTGGAAGACATTTTGCTATGTGACAGTGACTTTGATATTGACGGACAGTTTTCAGATTTTGAGGGGGGCGTGGAGGATATAGGTAACTGTAAGGAAGAAAGTGACTCTCTTCCTTCAGGTATTCGTGAAGAAGCAACATTGTGGAGTAGTCAAAATGACTCCAAAACAACTAGACATATCTTCACAAGCACAGCCTCTGGTGTACAACCCCAGGCTTAGCTGACTTCTGACAGTCAACCAATTGACATTTTCACAAAATTTTTTACTGCTGACTTAGTGTCTCTCATTGTTACAGAAACAAATGCATATGCGAGTAAGGTGAAGGAAGACCTGACTTCTAAAGGCAATTTAGGGCCTAAGAATAGAATTCAGAAGTGGACAGAAGTAACACTGAATGAAATTTACAGGGTAATTGGTCTAATTACGCTCATGGATGTTATTCGTAAACAAACTTTAGACATGTACTGGTCTACAGATGACATGCTAGCTACTCCATTTTTTGGGAAATGCATGTCAAATTACAGGTTTACTTCCATTTTGCAGTTCCTCCATTTCACCAGCACAGAAAATGTAAATGATAAACTACACAAAATTAGGTAGGTTTTGGAATATATTAATTCAAAATTCAAAGAAAATTATTACGTGCCTGGTGATGAGGTCACTGTTGATGAAAGTTTGATGCTTTGGAAGGGCTGCTTAGGTTGGAAGCAATACATTAAAACAAAGAGGTTCAGATTTGGCATAAAGAGCTTTAATCTTTGTGAAAGTAAAATGGGATATCTTTACAATAGCTGCATTTACACTGGTCAAGGAACTGAGAATACTGGAGACAAAGATTTGGGGTTATGTAGCTCCATAGTAATGCACCTGATAGAACCTATACTTGACCAGGATAGGACTGTATATTTAGATAATTGGTACAGCTTCCCTAAATTATACAAGGCCTTATACAAAAGGAAAACAAATGCAATTGTAACAGTACATTCAAATCGTATTGGTTTGCCGAATTACTACATCTAGAATATGCTCTCCATAATAATGGGTACACACACAAAGAAATAGAAAGAGCCTTACACCCCAAAAAGAAAACTCAAACACAAAGGGGACAACACCCTAATGACAGGATAGGCACGGTATACCTCCCTTATTTGCAACACACTACGGACTGTATTTCTAAATTATTGAAGGCCCATGATGTAGAAACAGTTTTCCTTCTGACCAAAAATATTCACCGTTTTCTTCATTCAGCTAAAGATCCCAGAGACCCATTCACGTTGGCTGGAGTGTACGAAATACCTTGCTCTTGCGGGTCAGTCTTCGTGGGTACCACTCAACGCAGTATCAATACCAGGTTAAAAGAACACCTCAGACATTGCCGCCTGGGACAGCCGGAGAAATCAGCAGTTGCCAAACATGCCTTAGAAGCACCTGCTGAACACATCTGCTACGATGAAATAGATATCCTCACTACAACTTCCCATTACCACGCACGCCTATACTGTGAAGCAATAGAGGTTTAGAAACATAAAGACAACTTTAACAAGAAAGAGGAAGCTCTCAAACTTCATAAGACATGGTACCCTGCTCTGCTAAACAGACCCACAGCCAAACCCCGAGGACCAATCATAGGAGATCACAGGAAACAGATGGACCAATCAGGTTACGGGAGGGCGGTACCTACCAGCACATACAAACCCGCTCTTTCTGCCAGCAATTCAGTAGCGACCGAGAGACCTAAGAGAGTTGTACATCGCCACTGATGATGCCTGCCGTAGCTGCAAGCGAAACGTCTGGGAGAATGAAGGAGCCCAGTGGACCACGGCCTCTCAGCCCGGAAGCATATTCTTCTAATTATGACTCCAGCCGTGAAAGCCTTCATTCATTTTTCACAGAATTAACATATTGTTTATTTTTGTTGCTTGCACATTTATTAATTTCTTTGTATTTGTGTCTTTGGGGACATGTCCTGAAAATTAGCCAGCTCATAATTTTAAGTACATGCATGAGGGGCATTTGTAAAGGAATGTATACCCAATAATGCTGTAATAATTACGGAGCAAAGCAAATTGGTAACACTGACTTGGTGTTCTGTGCCCAATTGTCACAGTTGCTTGGAGGCAGCCATGGTGTGACGTTTTAACTCTCAAGAGGACAGACAAATTTGTGCATGGGTCTAAAAAAGCGTGTATTGTTTAGGTCTATTAACAGAACAAATAGTGGAAACTGGTCCTCATTTTAAAAAAAATTATAAAAGTTTTTAATAAAAAAAGGTGATAAGAAGAAAAAACACTTTTGCTCACTGCTTTTTAAGGATTCGTTATTGCTAATAAATCAGTTTAGGAGTAATTATTTATTTATGCCAACAAACTTAATGTTGGTGTTTGAAGCACACAAGCTGTGTGTGGGCAATGTTTGAGAGGTAGAATTGGAACTGAAAAATTCAATGCCACAGCTGGGATTTGAACCACAGACCCTCCACTTACCAGGTGGGTGCTCTAACTTTAAGCTACTGTGACAACCTGCCAGAATGACAAGGAACTTGTATATTTTATTTTCATCTTTCCTATAGTCCATATGTTCTACAAAATTTGTGAAACTGGCCCTCTTTGCTGTAATTAATTCTTTCTTAAAAATGGCTGCTTTTCTTCTCCAGTTTTGTACATCTTCTGGACACTTGGTTCTTTCGGCTTTGACTCTTGCTATATTTCTTTCGTGTTTTAACTTAGATAAAGATGGAGACCAAAAGTAGCTATATTTCTTTAACTTTCCTTTGGGGATATGTGTTTTGACTGCTGTCAATAATATTTCACAAATTTTTTTATTCATTTTATCTGTTGACTTGAACTCTGATTCTAACAGTATATTACACTTCCCTTCTATCTCATTTTGGTAACTGGACCAATCTGCTTTTTTGAAATTCCAAGAAGTTTTAACTTTTGGTTTGTTACTTTTATTTATTAGACCTCTTATGGTGTTTACGGTGATTCTGTGGCCTGAACCTGGGTCTTCTATTATTTCTCTTTTTGTATTGTCAATTATGTCAGATGACACCATCAGAAGATCAGGATTTGTACCTGAACCATTATAATGAAGGTAGGTGGGTGGATCATTTGGATTAAATATTAATTCCATTGTTGATGAGTTTAATAGGTCTTCTATGACTCTTCCTGCTGAATTTATATCTCTGTAGCCCCACCTAGGGGAGTGTGCATTAAAATCACCTATTAAAATACTTTTGGGTTTTATGGGAATAGAATTTAGATCTAGTGTATTGTCTGGAGGATTGTAGATACTGTAAATTCTATAGTGGTAGTTACTTTTCCATACTTCAATTTTAACTATTTCTGATTTATCTTGTTCTTCCATTGTTTTTTGGATTTGGATAGTAGCTTTCATATTTCTTTTAATTCCTGTAAGAATACCACTTGCTATTTGACGAGCCTTTGGAAGTATATGTGTAGTGTACTGATCCATTTCAAAGTATATTTCCTGTTCTTCTGATATATTGACTTCTTGCACTGTGAAGACATCTATATCTTGGTCTTTTAATATTTTCATTAGCTCTTGTTTTTTAGGCTGGGACATGCCTCCTGCATTCCATTGCAGAATTCTTAAAGTATTGGAATTGTTGTGATGAAATTTGCCTAAAGATGTCCCCACCCGGAGATCCGATTGGGGGACAGTTTTAACTCCGGAATGTTTATCTTTAGGACTCATATTCATGTATGTGGCTTTCATGTAACTGTTTTCTTAACGGGCACCAGTTTTACAATGTGGCAGTTACATCACCCGACTTAAACCCCCATTTTGCAAGGGGGACCACACCTATCGTTGGTCAACGGGTCCATCGGACCTAGCCAGGAGGACTAAATAGGTGGTATTTAGATCCACCGACCTTCCCCTAATGTGCCTCTGAGGGACGTTGTTGTGCTGTGATAGGCCAGCACATATGTAAATGATATTTCCTCCATTTTAGATGAAACAGTTATACCGCTGTGATTCGGTCCCCAGAGCCTCATCTGTTAAAAGCAGGGTGCACCACGGGCAGGATGAGGATGGGAATTGGGTAGGAGAGGCTATAGGAGGCGCATCACTACCCCTTACTACTCCGCAACACATATGTCACCGAGTTAAAGGACATGTACCTGATAACAACACTCTTCAGTCACAACACAGCTGCCTATCGACCATGTGACGCCGCACTCCTACAGGATAACCGGAAATTCCTTCCTCATATAATAAAGATACACTTCCTTAACTTCCCTGTTTTACCCCTATCATGGTGCCAGTGGATTATCTTGAATTCCAAGGCTCACATTTTTCTTTTGAATCCAACTTTATTCAAGGTTGGGGATTAGCCCAATGTTTAAGGTCCCTGTTTTATTCCCAGGGTACTCGGGTAGATCCTCAGTTCTTGAAGTAGAGATTGGGCATTTCCTCCCAAACCCGAAAGGTCTTGGTTTTCCTGCCAGTACTCGGGAGGCGATTTGCAGTGGTTTCCCACTGGGCAATGGGTCACCACTTCCCTGCACCAATGATGAAGATACAGATGCTGCCTAGTTGCATCCTTTTTAAATGCATCAAGTGAAGTTTTAGGGTTGTCTCGTTGCCTTGTTTCCTGGGAGTATGCAGAACTGCAGAGAGCATAATGAAATCAAATGGGCACTTCTCCTTGGTCACACATTTCACGGTGGTTTTTCCCACTATCAATATTTCACAAATTATCACCTTGGTAAAACCTAGAAGGGATCTATCACTGTCCCTCACCTTCAAAAAGTACTCACACAGCTTGAATATAAATTTGCGGCTTTGGCTCTTATAACAGCCCAATTTTTCTTCAATTCGGACAAACCAGTAGCCATGTTATTACAATAACAATGCAAGAAACCCTAACATCAAATTCATGCATGCACAAAATAGCTGACAAACTTGACCTGCATAAACACCAAAGAAACTGAAACCTCATGGTTCTTATAAAACAGAGTTAGTAACTAGGTGCTAGATTTGGGAGTCACGTCCAGCAGCGAGACTGCTGATTGGTACTAGCAGAAGGTTTTAACATCCAGTGCGCTAGTCACTTCCAATATTGCCAACAGCAGGCAGTACTTTCCATAACAGATGTAAAACTAATATTTGAACAGAATGGTGTCCTAATGAAGATATTGCATGACAAAACCAAAAACTTGGATTTCAGTGTCTTGGACTTAATATACACCACATTCTTAATATCATTTTGAGAATCTATTTTCTGAAACGTATTATATTGGCAATGTTAACCTTCCCCTCCAACTCAACACAACTGCAAAACATTAGGGCCGGAGATCCACTGGTCATACTGTAAATTAGTGACTTTGATGCAAAGAGCATTCTAATTCTTTAGTTTCTGGTAAATATCATTCCAGGTGGTTATAATGAGTGACAAATAATCTTAAAACCTTTTTCTTGGGCTGGAATTAGAATATTCAGAACAAGCCGACCAACCTTCTACACATCTTGCAGCAACCACGGGTATTTACTGTTGTCTTAGAAAATTTAATATTCAGATTGCATATCTGCTAAAAATGCAGTTTCCTCAGAAATACTTATGTTAGCAAATCCTAGGTAGGCACAAAATTATCCTGAGTCAGAAAGTTGTGGTTTAAAACAATATTGCCTCGTTCAAGTCCTTGGGGTCACCCACTGTCACTTTTAAGTCACCTCACTTTTTCAGTCATATATGTCCTTCTATAATTACATACATAACTGCAAGTACCGTAACCCGAGTGTGAATGATTGTTAATTACATGTAATACTACAAGTTGTAGAATAAAGGGGTGCACCAATATAATGCTACATGTGTGAAGTAAGCAATGTTGAATGTTAACCTCAATATGCAATTTGGGCAGTTCCTGCTTTATTTCAAGTATATACATATTTATAAACTACTGTATCCTGAGTGTGGGTTATCATCAACTATGTCTATTACTACAAGTTGTAGGATAAAGGGGTGCACCAATATGTTACATGTGTGCAATAAGCAATGTTGGGTGTTATCCCTGAAATGCAATTTAGACAGTATTTTTTGTTGCTGTTCTTAACGTCCTCCAATGTACTGTCATATTGGATGGTGAATGAATGAAGTGGGTAAAATGATGCTCAAATGAGCCTGAGTTCCATTGAGCTTTGAGTTACCCAACATTCATCTTCTCAGGATAAGAGAAAATCATGGAAAAAATCATATCCGAATAACTCACCCTAAGTGAGATTCAAACTAGCAACCTCTTGGATGTGAGGTAGACACACTACAGAGGTGCATTTGGACAGCATTACTGCTTTTTTTTCAAGTATATATTGCCTACTGTATCCTGAGTATGACTTATTGTCAATTATACGTATTACTACAAGTTGTGCAATAAACGAGTGCAATATAGTGCTAAATGTGCACAATAAGTAACATTGAGCATCTTAGCAGATATGCAATGTTAACTGAATTTCAGTCCTAACACTTTTTGCCAAAACTTATGTATAATTACAATAATGTCAGTCCACATGTACACACTAAACCTAAGGCTAACCTCTGGTTAATTATAGGAAACATAGGACCTCTTACATTCACTTTGGCTCACTACAGTCTAACCAACTATCCTTGCATCCTATTCCTGCTAATGCTAAGTGTCAGCACTATCAGTCCCTGCTAAAGATGTTAAGGTTGGTCAGCTTATTATGAATAAATAAAAGGTTTTAAGCATTCTTTCTTAATTGGCCTGGGATAATCCTGCTATCTCTTTTGTTTATATTACTCATTCACATTACAGATGCCATTGCTGACATGACACTAACAAACACTGCCAACCCAATGGCAGAGCTGCCACCAAACGCTTATCATGTGCTTGGGCTTTCACAGCTGGTGTCCATTTGGAATAAAATATCTTCCGGGCTTGCAGGCCGTGGTCGATGTGTAGGAATTGCTCCTGACGTTTCCTAAGTTCTCATTGTTGGGTCCTCAGAAGAATCAGGACTGAAAGATTCAATGCCGTAGCCAAGATTTGAACCACAGGTCTTCCACTTCACTCACGGCTACTCTAGCCACTGAGCTACCATGACAACTTGCCAGTATAACATTAAACTCCCCAACCGATTCAGTCCTGATTCTACCTTTCAGTGTCCACCACAGCTTGTGTGTTTAAAAACACCAGTCGCATAAAATAATAATTGCCATCTAAAGGTTATTTAAACCCGGAACAAAAGTACTTATGATTGCAAGTTGCCCTTGGGGTACATATCTCAGATGTGAGATTCCCTAGTGGTCTACTGGGAAAATATAAATCTGTTGGGGATTTTAGTGTCATACTGGCAAGCTGCCACAGTATCTCAGCTATTAAAGCAGCTGCAAGTGAAGCACATTCAAATCCCAGCTGTGGCATCACATTTTTCAGTCCTGATTCTATCTTTTAAGTATCTATTGTAGCATAATATATGTGTTGCTTGACTGTCAATAGCTTCAATTTTTACACATCAGTTATTTAGTTTTGAAGCATTCCTTTTAAGTTACATTATATTTTAGGTTACAGCATGCAAGGATAATATTTTCTCAGTTTTAATGCTATTAAGCCTGAAATGAAATTATACTAAAAACTGCAAGAAGAAACACTTAGGAATTTATATTATAAAAACGGAACTGAAAAATTCAATGCCACAGCCAGGATTTGAACTACAGATCTTCTTCTTCAGGCGCGGCTGCTCTAACCACTAAGCTACCATTGCCAACTTTCCAGCATGACATCAGTCGATTAGTAACATTAAACAACACTCACTTTTAAATTTTCCTGGTACATGTTTCGGAGGCTATCTTTCCTCCATTATCAACCGGACATCGACTGAACTTAAGAGGTTGGTTCCCAGGGCTGGTATCTCCTGTAGACTGCTCTGGTGGTGGTTTTAAGAACTTGTATAATGGATCGCCTAGCAGTATATCAAAATTGAAAACTTGGTCTTTGTTTTTTCCAGCTTGAAGATCTGTTCCCATGTTGACAATTCTTGGTTTCCTGATATGTGTTTTAATAATTTTGGATATTTGTATATTTGGTAGAATCCAAATAGAATGAAATAACTGCAACAAGGTGTATATAGGAAAAACTAAGAAGGATTTGTGAACGAGAACAAAAGAATATTTCAGATGTATAAAACACAAACATTTAGAAAAATCAGCTGTTGCCACCCATTTTTGGAAAGAAAATCACATTAATCTGGATCCAGTCTACAGGAGATTATTTTATCGACATGTTATATCCAACTCTCTGTTGCACATGTATTACTAGGTTGTCCACAACACGCTCGTGAGCGCCAGTCTATTGGTCTGGGGTCTACAGTAGCCTCTATTGTGGATTTAATGAGAATTTAATGCTATTCTGGCAGTTTGTCACAATAGCTGAATTTAATGCCATTCTGGCAGTTTGTCACAATAGCTCAGTGGTTAGAGCAGCCGCCCGGTAAGCGGAAGGTCTGTGGTTCAAATCCCAGTTGTAGCATTGAATTTTTAAGTTCCAGTTCTACCTCTCTTACCCAGATAATTTACCCTAAAGGACATTTCAACTCGCGACCTCTTGAACATGAGGCAGACATGCTAACCATCATGCTACCCAGGCAGGCAAGTACTTCTAAAGGCTTCACCTACCAACTTTAAGAAAGGAGATGCTGAAACTGGCAACTGTCGTCCATACATTTTGGCACCTCTTTAGGAAACTATCCATCACTTGCTGTACTTCACATTGAGAAATGCTGGCAATTTCCTGGAGGATATTTTAATTCTGGGTGTGTGGCTTTGTCTTGCACACCTTATGTTTCAGGTTACCCTAACGATAGAAATCACTTATTGGAGCTCTGAGAAACCTTTCTCCATTAATGGTGCACCATACATGAATATTTTCATCATGAAGGGTTACTTCATGTACAATATTTGGTTATGGGTAGGGACCACAGATTTTCGCAGTCACGATAAACACGACAAATTGTTCATTGAAAAGAAAAGAAAATTTCTTTACAAATAGCATGGCAATATTACCGAAAATTGCAATATTTTCGTGATAAAGATGTTTTATAGCAAAATAAACTATTTCAGCGAACAAAACGTGAAATTTATTTATATTTGTATTCATTACTATTTTAATATCCCATGTGGCCATATAGCCCTTAAATATTTGAACATGTGGGCAGCTACTTTTTTTTACAAGCCGAAGCTAGCAGTGATGTTACTTGGCAGAGGGTAGCTATTGTCCCTGTCACATTCCATAGGTGGTCGCTGACACTTGGGGGAGGGTGACTACTGTCCCTGTGACATTCCAAATACTGACACTTGGGGGAGAGTAGCTATTGTCCCTGTGACATTCCAAAGGCAGTCGCTGACACTTGGGGGAGGGTGACTGTTGTTGTTGTGACATTCCAAAGGCTGTCACTGACACTTGGGGCAGAGTAGCTATTGTCCCTGTGACATTCCAAAGGCAGTTGCTGACACTTGGGGAGGCTGACTATTGTCCCTGTGACATTCCAAATGCTGCCACTGACACTTGGGGGAGAGTAGCTATTGTCCCTGTGACATTCCAAAGGCGGTCGCTGACACTTGGGGGAGAGTAGCTATTGTCCCTGTGACATTCCAAAGGCAGTTGCTGACACTTGGGGGAGGGTGACTATTGTCCCTGTGACATTTCAAAGGCGGTTGCTGACACTTGGGGGAGGGTGACTATTGTCCCTGTGACATTCCAAAGGCGGTCGCTGACACTTGGGGGAGGGTAGCTATTGTCCCTGTGACATTCCAAAGGCGGTTGCTGACACTTGGGGGGGAGTAGCTATTGTCCCTGTGACATTCCAAAGGCAGTTGCTGACACTTGGGGGAGGGTGACTATTGTCCCTGTGACATTCCAAAGGCGGTCGCTGACACTTGGGGGAGGGTAGCTATTGTCCCTGTGACATTCCAAAGGCTGTCACTGACACTTGGCAGAGGGTAGCTATTGTGCCTGTGACATTCCAAAGGCTGTCACTGACACTTGGCAGAGGGTAGCTATTGTCCCTGTGAGATTCCAAAGGCTGTCAGACACTTGGGGGAGAGTAGCTATTGTCCCTTTGACATTCCAAAGGCTGTCACTGACACTAGGCAGAGGGTAGCTATTGTCCCTGTGACATTCCAAAGGCGGTTGCTAACACTTGGGGAAGAGTAGCTATTGTCCCTGTGACATTCCAAAGGCTGTCACTGACACTTGGCAGAGGGCAGCTATTGTCCCTGTGACATTCTAAAGGCTGTCAGACACTTGGGGGAGAGTAGCTATTGTCCCTGTGACATTCCAAAGGCTGTCACTGACACTTGGGGGAGGGTAGCTATTGTCCCTGTGACATTCCAAAGGCTGTCACTGACACCTGGCAGAGGGTAGCTATTGTCCCTGTGCCATTCCAAAGGCGGTCGCTGACACTTGGGGGAGAGTAGCTATTGTCCCTGTGACATTCCAAAGGCTGTTACTGACACTTGGGGAGGAGTAGCTATTGTCCCTGTGACATTCCAAAAGCTGTCACTGACACTTGGCAGAGGGTAGCTATTGTCCCTGTGACATTCCAAAGGCGGTCGCTGACACTTGGGGAAGAGTAGCTGTTGTCCCTGTGACATTCCAAAAGCTGTCACTGACAGTTAGGGGAGGGTGACTATTCTCCCTGTGACATTCTAAAGGCTCTCACTGACACTTGGGGGAGGGTGACTATTGTCCCTGTGACATTCCAAAGGCGGCCACTGACACTTGAGGGAGAGTAGCTATTGTGCCTGTGACATTCCAAAGGCGGTCACTGACACTTGGGCGAGGGTGACTATTGTCCCTGTGACATTCCAAAGGCTGTCACTGACACTTGGGGGAAGGTGACTATTGTCCCTGTGACATTCCAAAGGCTGTCACTGACACTTGGGGGAGAGTAGCTATTTTGTCTGTGACATTCCAAAGGCTGTCACTGACACTTGGGGGAGAGTAGCTATTGTCCCTGTGACATTCCAAAGGCAGTTGCTGACACTTGGGGAGGCTGACTATTGTCCCTGTGACATTCCAAATGCTGCCACTGACACTTGGGGGAGGGTGACTGTTGTTGCTGTGACATTCCAAAGGCTGTCACTGACACTTAGGGGAGGGTAGCTATTGTCCCTGTGACATTCCAAAGGCAGTTGCTGACACTTGGGGAGGCTGACTATTGTCCCTGTGACATTCCAAATGCTGCCACTGACACTTGGGGGAGAGTAGCTATGTCCCTGTGACATTCCAAAGGCGGTCGCTGACACTTGGGGGAGAGTAGCTATTGTCCCTGTGACATTCCAAAGGCAGTTGCTGACACTTGGGGAGGGTGACTATTGTCCCTGTGACATTCCAAAGGCGGTCGCTGACGCTTGGGGGAGGGTGACTATTGTCCCTGTGACATTCCAAAGGCGGTCGCTGACACTTGGGGGAGGGTAGCTATTGTCCCCGTGACATTCCAAAGGCGGTTGCTGACACTTGGGGGAGGGTAGCTATTGTCCCTGTGACATTCCAAAGGCAGTTGCTGACACTTGGGGGAGGGTGACTATTGTCCCTGTGACATTCCAAAGGCGGTCGCTGACACTTGGGGGTAGGTAGCTATTGTCCCTGT
The DNA here is from genome assembly GCA_030765045.1 of Tenodera sinensis. Taxonomy (NCBI): domain Eukaryota; kingdom Metazoa; phylum Arthropoda; class Insecta; order Mantodea; family Mantidae; genus Tenodera; species Tenodera sinensis. Next base: position 360,508,022 of record CM060964.1, on the reverse strand, counting down.
GACATTCCAAAGGCTGTCACTGACACTTGGGGGAGGGTAGCTATTGTCCCTGTGACATTCCAAATACTGCCACTGACACTTGGGGGAGAGTAGCTATTGTCCCTGTGACATTCCAAAGGCTGTCACTGACACTTGGCAGAGGGTAGCTATTGTCCCTGTGACATTCCAAAGGCGGTTGCTAACACTTGGGGAAGAGTAGCTATTGTCCCTGTGGCATTCCAAAGGCGGTTGCTAACACTTGGGGAAGAGTAGCTGTTGTCCCTGTGACATTCCAAAGGCTGTCATTGACACTTGGCAGAGGGTAGCTATTGTCCCTGTGAGATTCCAAAGGCTGTCAGACACTTGGGGGAGAGTAGCTATTGTCCCTGTGACATTCCAAAGGCTGTCACTGACACTTGGGGGAGGGTAGCTATTGTCCCTGTGGCATTCCAAAGGCTGTCACTGACACTTGGCAGAGGGTAGCTATTGTCCCTGTGACATTCCAAAGGCGATCGCTGACACTTGGGTAGAGTAGCTATTGTCCCTGTGACATTCCAAAGGCTGTCACTGACACTTGGCAGAGGGTAGCTATTGTCCCTGTGACATTCCAAAGGCTGTTACTGACACTTGGGGAAGAGTAGCTGTTGTCCCTGTGACATTCCAAAAGCTGTCACTGACACTTGGGGGAGGGTGACTATTGTCCCTGTGACATTCCAAAGGCTGTCACTGACACTTGGGGGAGAGTAGCTATTTTGTCTGTGACATTCCAAAGGCTGCCACTGACACTTGGGGGAGAGTAGCTATTTTGCCTGTGACATTCCAAAGGCTGTCACTGACACTTGGGGGAGAGTAGCTATTGTGCCTGTGACATTCCAATGGCGGTCACTGACAGTTAGGGGAGAGTAGCTATTTTACCTGTGACATTCCAAAGGCTGTCACTGACACTTGGGGGAGAGTAGCTGTTTTGCCTGTGACATTCCAAAGGCTGTCACTGACACTTGGGGAAGGGTAGCTGTTGTCCCTGTGACATTCCAACAGCTGTCACTGACACTTGGGGGAGGGTGACTATTGTCCCTGTGACATTCCAAAGGCTGTCACTGACACTTGGGGGAGGGTGACTATTGTCCCTGTGACATTCCAAAGACGGCCACTGACACTTGGGGGAGAGTAGCTATTGTGCCTGTGACATTCCAAAGGCTGTCACTGACGCTTGGGGGAGGGTAGCTATTGTGCCTGTGACATTCCAAAGGCTGTCACTGACACTTGGCAGAGGGTAGCTATTGTCCCTGTGACATTCTAAAGGCTGTCAGACACTTGGGGGAGAGTAGCTATTGTCCCTGTGACATTCCAAAGGCTGTCACTGACACTTGGGGGAGGGTAGCTATTGTCCCTGTGACATTCCAAAGGCTGTCACTGACACCTGGCAGAGGGTAGCTATTGTCCCTGTGCCATTCCAAAGGCGGTCGCTGACACTTGGGGGAGAGTAGCTATTGTCCCTGTGACATTCCAAAGGCTGTTACTGACACTTGGGGAGGAGTAGCTATTGTCCCTGTGACATTCCAAAAGCTGTCACTGACACTTGGCAGAGGGTAGCTATTGTCCCTGTGACATTCCAAAGGCGGTCGCTGACACTTGGGGAAGAGTAGCTGTTGTCCCTGTGACATTCCAAAAGCTGTCACTGACAGTTGGGGGAGGGTGACTATTCTCCCTGTGACATTCTAAAGGCTCTCACTGACACTTGGGGGAGGGTGACTATTGTCCCTGTGACATTCCAAAGGCGGCCACTGACACTTGAGGGAGAGTAGCTATTGTGCCTGTGACATTCCAAAGGCGGTCACTGACACTTGGGCGAGGGTGACTATTGTCCCTGTGACATTCCAAAGGCTGTCACTGACACTTGGGGGAAGGTGACTATTGTCCCTGTGACATTCCAAAGGCTGTCACTGACACTTGGGGGAGAGTAGCTATTTTGTCTGTGACATTCCAAAGGCTGTCACTGACACTTGGGGGAGAGTAGCTATTGTCCCTGTGACATTCCAAAGGCAGTTGCTGACACTTGGGGAGGCTGACTATTGTCCCTGTGACATTCCAAATGCTGCCACTGACACTTGGGGGAGGGTGACTGTTGTTGCTGTGACATTCCAAAGGCTGTCACTGACACTTAGGGGAGGGTAGCTATTGTCCCTGTGACATTCCAAAGGCAGTTGCTGACACTTGGGGAGGCTGACTATTGTCCCTGTGACATTCCAAATGCTGCCACTGACACTTGGGGGAGAGTAGCTATGTCCCTGTGACATTCCAAAGGCGGTCGCTGACACTTGGGGGAGAGTAGCTATTGTCCCTGTGACATTCCAAAGGCAGTTGCTGACACTTGGGGAGGGTGACTATTGTCCCTGTGACATTCCAAAGGCGGTCGCTGACGCTTGGGGGAGGGTGACTATTGTCCCTGTGACATTCCAAAGGCGGTCGCTGACACTTGGGGGAGGGTAGCTATTGTCCCTGTGACATTCCAAAGGCGGTTGCTGACACTTGGGGGAGGGTAGCTATTGTCCCTGTGACATTCCAAAGGCAGTTGCTGACACTTGGGGGAGGGTGACTATTGTCCCTGTGACATTCCAAAAGCGGTCGCTGACACTTGGGGGAGGGTAGCTATTGTCCCTGTGACATTCCAAAGGCTGTCACTGACACTTGGGGGAGGGTAGCTATTGTCCCTGTGACATTCCAAATGCTGCCACTGACACTTGGGGGAGAGTAGCTATTGTCCCTGTGACATTCCAAAGGCTGTCACTGACACTTGGCAGAGGGTAGCTATTATCCCTGTGACATTCCAAAGGCGGTTGCTAACACTTGGGGAAGAGTAGCTATTGTCCCTGTGACATTCCAAAGGCGGTTGCTAACACTTGGGGAAGAGTAGCTGTTGTCCCTGTGACATTCCAAAGGCTGTCATTGACACTTGGCAGAGGGTAGCTATTGTCCCTGTGAGATTCCAAAGGCTGTCAGACACTTGGGGGAGAGTAGCTATTGTCCCTGTGACATTCCAAAGGCTGTCACTGACACTTGGGGGAGGGTAGCTATTGTCCCTGTGGCATTCCAAAGGCTGTCACTGACACTTGGCAGAGGGTAGCTATTGTCCCTGTGACATTCCAAAGGCGGTCGCTGACACTTGGGTAGAGTAGCTATTGTCCCTGTGACATTCCAAAGGCTGTCACTGACACTTGGCAGAGGGTAGCTATTGTCCCTGTGACATTCCAAAGGCTGTTACTGACACTTGGAGAAGAGTAGCTATTGTCCCTGTGACATTCCAAAGGTGGTCGCTGACACTTGGGGAAGAGTAGCTGTTGTCCCTGTGACATTCCAAAAGCTGTCACTGACACTTGGGGGAGGGTGACTATTGTCCCTGTGACATTCCAAAGGCTGTCACTGACACTTGGGGGAGGGTGACTATTGTCCCTGTGACATTCCAAAGGCGGCCACTGACACTTGGGGGAGAGTAGCTATTGTGCCTGTGACATTCCAAAGGCGGTCACTGACATTTGGGGGAGGGTGACTATTGTCCCTGTGACATTCCAAAGGGTGTCACTGACACTTGGGGGAAGGTGACTATTGTTCCTGTGACATTCCAAAGGCTGTCACTGACACTTGGGGGAGGGTGACTATTGTCCCTGTGACATTCCAAAGGCTGTCACTGACACTTGGGGGAAGGTGACTATTGTTCCTGTGACATTCCAAAGGCTGTCACTGACACTTGGGGGAGGGTGACTATTGTCCCTGTGACATTCCAAAGGCTGTCACTGACACTTGGGGGAAGGTGACTATTGTCCCTGTGACATTCCAAAGGCTGTCACTGACACTTGGGGGAGGGTGACTATTGTCCCTGTGACATTCCAAAGGCGGCCACTGACACTTGGGGGAGAGTAGCTATTGTGCCTGTGACATTCCAAACGCGGTCACTGACATTTGGGGGAGGGTGACTATTGTCCCTGTGACATTCCGAAGGCTGTCACTGACACTTGGGGGAAGGTGACTATTGTTCCTGTGACATTCCAAAGGCTGTCACTGACACTTGGGGGAGAGTAGCTATTGTGCTTGTGACATTCCAAAGGCGGTCACTGACACTTGGGGGAGAGTAGCTATTTTGCCTGTGACATTCCAGAGGCTGTCACTGACACTTGGGGGAGAGTAGCTATTTGTTCTGTGACATTCCAAAGGCTGCCACTGACACTTGGGGGAGAGTAGCTATTTTGCCTGTGACATGCCAAAGGCTGTCACTGACACTTGGGGGAGAGTAGCTATTGTGCCTGTGACATTCCAATGGCGGTCACTGACATTTAGGGGAGAGTAGCTATTTTACCTGTGACATTCCAAAGGCTGTCACTGACACTTGGGGGAGAGTAGCTATTTTGCCTGTGACATTCCAAAGGCTGTCACTGACACTTGGGGAAGGGTAGCTGTTGTCCCTGTGACATTCCAAAAGCTGTCACTGACACTTGGGGGAGGGTGACTATTGTCCCTGTGACATTCCAAAGGCTGTCACTGACACTTGGGGGAGGGTGACTATTGTCCCTGTGACATTCCAAAGACGGCCACTGACACTTGGGGGAGAGTAGCTATTGTGCCTGTGACATTCCAAAGGCTGTCACTGACGCTTGGGGGAGGGTAGCTATTGTGCCTGTGACATTCCAAAGGTGGTCGCTGACACTTGGGGAAGAGTAGCTGTTGTCCCTGTGACATTCCAAAAGCTGTCACTGACACTTGGGGGAGGGTGACTATTGTCCCTGTGACATTCCAAAGGCTGTCACTGACACTTGGGGGAGGGTGACTATTGTCCCTGTGACATTCCAAAGGCGGCCACTGACACTTGGGGGAGAGTAGCTATTGTGCCTGTGACATTCCAAAGGCGGTCACTGACATTTGGGGGAGGGTGACTATTGTCCCTGTGACATTCCAAAGGGTGTTACTGACACTTGGGGGAAGGTGACTATTGTTCCTGTGACATTCCAAAGGCTGTCACTGACACTTGGGGGAGGGTGACTATTGTCCCTGTGACATTCCAAAGGCTGTCACTGACACTTGGGGGAAGGTGACTATTGTTCCTGTGACATTCCAAAGGCTGTCACTGACACTTGGGGGAGGGTGACTATTGTCCCTGTGACATTCCAAAGGCTGTCACTGACACTTGGGGAAGGTGACTATTGTCCCTGTGACATTCCAAAGGCTGTCACTGACACTTGGGGGAGGGTGACTATTGTCCCTGTGACATTCCAAAGGCGGCCACTGACACTTGGGGGAGAGTAGCTATTGTGCCTGTGACATTCCAAAGGCGGTCACTGACATTTGGGGGAGGGTGACTATTGTCCCTGTGACATTCCAAAGGCTGTCACTGACACTTGGGGGAAGGTGACTATTGTTCCTGTGACATTCCAAAGGCTGTCACTGACACTTGGGGGAGAGTAGCTATTGTGCTTGTGACATTCCAAAGGCGGTCACTGACACTTGGGGGAGAGTAGCTATTTTGCCTGTGACATTCCAAAGGCTGTCACTGACACTTGGGGGAGAGTAGCTATTTTGTCTGTGACATTCCAAAGGCTGCCACTGACACTTGGGGGAGAGTAGCTATTTTGCCTGTGACATTCCAAAGGCTGTCACTGACACTTGGGGGAGAGTAGCTATTGTGCCTGTGACATTCCAATGGCGGTCACTGACAGTTAGGGGAGAGTAGCTATTTTACCTGTGACATTCCAAAGGCTGTCACTGACACTTGGGGGAGAGTAGCTATTTTGCCTGTGACATTCCAAAGGCTGTCACTGACACTTGGGGAAGGGTAGCTGTTGTCCCTGTGACATTCCAAAAGCTGTCACTGACACTTGGGGGAGGGTGACTATTGTCCCTGTGACATTCCAAAGACGGCCACTGACACTTGGGGGAGAGTAGCTATTGTGCCTGTGACATTCCAAAGGCTGTCACTGACGCTTGGGGGAGGGTAGCTATTGTGCCTGTGACATTCCAAAGGCTGTCACTGACACTTGGCAGAGGGTAGCTATTGTGCCTGTTGAAGCTAAATAATCGTTCTTCGCTTCTTGTTGTCTCGTTGATACTTAAATGTCGTTGGTGACGTGGTGTTGCCCTTTGATGTGTTTCGCTCCGGCTAGTTCTGCAAGAGATCTCTTTATCTCGGGTTTGCGTAAGTGTAATGGACAACCCAAGAACAACTTTGCATATCATTTATTTCCTTTTAAATATTTTCAGGAGCTATGCCGACTGTATATGTAGAGGAATCGCGCTCAGGTCCATACAGCACAACCTCCCGTACTGGTCTCTGGTTGAGTAGTGCCGCTTTCTAGCTTACCCACGCTAAGAAGACCGTTCTCTTCCAATTTGAATGTCATGACGTCATCCAAGAAAGCCTCGTATCCAAAATGCTATTTCCTTTTCCCGCAATTTAGAAATGTCCCTTTCTATTATAACATGTTCTTTTATGAATTTCGAATATATAATTACCTTTTTAGGATTAAACGATGTTTACTTTATATTTTATTAAATATATCGCGCGACTTTTAAGGTTAGTAGACTTGACTTTCGAACGTGTATTTAAACTATGTGGTATGACGTCATGACTCGCTAATTTCAAACCAATAATGTGTTTATCCTACAAATTTAACGACTATTATTTACTCATATCTTGCTCACCTTACAACACTTCCTGCTCTATTATCTATTTATGTTATTACTTAACACTTATCGCAAATCTCACATCCCGCAATTAAATTAAAACGTGTCTTTTTCAAAAGCCCATTCGATCGGAAATCTAAATTTCGGTATCAAATGCCCCCATTTATATTATTTTTATTATTTCATAATAAAATAATGTAAATGTCTTGCCCGAAAGAAAAATTAAAAATTACTCCTGTATTTTGAATAATCGGCAACACTCCCATTATATACAATTTTCAATTACACTGTTTCGAAATTGGTTATTAACATATTTTCTCATTAATCTTTTTAACATGACAAACAATTGTACACTTGACTAAACATTAATCCTTAAATACTAATTACAATATGTTATGGTTTCTTCTGTGAAGCTTTTATATAAAGGTTAAATTTCAAGAGTCTTTCTTTATACTTCCTTCTTTCAGTTCATGTTTGCTCACTTCGCTCTCACTATCACTTGCACTGTGATTTTACACTTTTGTTATTGTAACACATATCTGTACTATATCCTTTTAAGCACTAAAATGTACATATCTTTATATAAATCCATTACGCTCTTCAGACAAGTTCTTTCTTTGTCTTGCTGTGATAACTATCTATACATCTAAATATTTTAACAAATGTTTACAAAGTAAATATTCTGTTTTCTCTCTATGCGGAGATGAACAGTTTAACAATCTTTCTGAAGCTGTTATTGTGAGCTCTATACAATATATTTTTAAGCTCTTGGTAGTAGATAACAGTTCACATTCTGTATTTTTCATGAATATGTAAGTACCTGACCAATATATGGTTTTCAAGTAAGCTAACATTTAAATTTTATCTCAAAGCTGATTGGGCGCCAATATACAAATGACACTTCCAATTTTTCTTTTACATTAAATCAAGGTTCCAAGGCACCACACGGTTTCTTGTATGGTCGAAGGAGTTGTTTATGCCATCTTCCCAGACATTTTTCATTTTTAACATCTCTTAATTCATAGGTATGATAACCAAATTTTGATATAATTTCTGCAGGACCTTTATATAACAATTCCATCCTTTTGTTCCTACCTCGCAATGCACTTGATAACTTATGGTCTTTAACTAGTACCCAATCGCCTATCTTAGGTTCCCATTTATGTTTTCTACTCTTTTTCTTTAATTTTCGCTTCTCTGCCTTTTTCTTGATTCGTTCAAAAGCAATTTTCGCTCTTTCTTCTTCACTTAACTGAATGTCATTAATTTTCAGTGTTTTTGGTACCCCGATCAATATTGGTTCTGGTTCAATTCCTAACATTAATTTTATTGGTGCAAACCCAGTAGTTACATTAATGGTGTGATTGATAATCTTTTCTATCAATGGACAATATTTCACCCAATCCTTGTGATTATGATGTGTAAGTACACGTAAATAAATTCCTATATCTCGGAGGACACGTTCTGTTGGATTCCCTGATGGAAAGTATGAGGAACAATAATTTAGTTTTCTCGCATCTAATGTCACCCTAATCTTTCATTGGCCTTATTTACAATACATAGGGGATTCACAAATTCTGAATTCGAAATCTCAATAACCTCATCTTCTAACATTGACTTTATAACTGCATCTACCTCTTCTCTTATTGTACTAGGGATAGCTCTCGCTTTATGTGTAAAAGGTTTGATGGGTATCATCTCAAACGAATGAATATAAATATTACATTTACCAGGTTTCTCAGAGAATACTTCTTTATTTCGGATTAATATTTCAAGCAGTTTATCCCTCTGTTGTTCATTTAGTTGATCAGCCTGAGTTACTTTTTTTTTTTTCAACAATTCTTCTAAGTCTTCACTACTCTCCCTATCATAGTACCTAGTTGCATCAGAAACCCTCAAATTGTCTATGAAATCATTTTTATCCCATTCTACATTTTCTTTATTATCGACTCTGTACTCTTTGACATTTTCTTCAGTTAATTCCATAGCTCCTACTTTAACATATTCTACAAAGAATGTATCCCCTTGGATTTCTTCTTCCTCTTTTTCTCTTACAATAGTTTCTGAACTACTATCTTCCACAAAAGGTACTATAATGGTCTCATCTTCAACTTTCATTTCTAGAATCATGTTTTTAAAATTCACCACAGCTTCCCAGGCATAAAGACAATCACAACCTATTATAATATCTGTAACAAGTCTTCCTACAATCAGAAATAAAATTCCAAGTATTCTCCCATTTATTTCAATATTTATCATTGCTTGAAATTTTACTCTCTCTTTTCGTTTTCCCACAGCTAGCGAGCAATATATCCCATTAACTGGTAAAGACATTACTTTAAAACCACTACTTTGTAAATTATCATAAAAATTTTGTGAGCATACTGTGCTATTTGATCCCGTATCTATAATTGCATTGTATTGTTTTCCATTTACTCCAATTTTGATTTTAGGTGGATCTCCTACTTTTTCGTTTTCGTCGATTCTATTTTTACATTCTCTTTTCTTTTGTATCATCATTTGCCTTCCAGGACTATTTATTTCCGAGTACTTATCACAATCATTACTAGGATACCCAGTTCTCACTGAAGGCGCGTTTGACCGGGTCTGGCGTTTCCCTGATTTTTAGGTATTGCTCCTGTACTATTTCCCAAATTATTACTTCTGTTTTCCTGCATTAAATCGGGGTTACTTCCTACCATGTTTTTGACCGTGTTAATGGCCTCGACCATTTCCGCATTTTCGGGGGAATTTCGTCCATTAGAATACCTTTCTTCCTGTCTTGGTGACCTCGGTCTAAACTCATTATCTCCGTTTGTCCAATACCCATCATTTGAATTTCTACTATGTCCAAAATAACGTCCCCGTCTACCTCGATCAAATCTATTTGTATTCATATAATTCACCCTTATATTTCTTCCCCTTTGATTACCATTTCTATTTTGGTGACGCCCTTCCTGGTTATATCTACCTTGATTTTCCCACCGGAATGATTCCATCCTTGGTACTGGTCCTTTATATCTTTCCCTAATCTCACTTCTATTCTGATAATACTGTGCCCCTTGCCCGAAAGAATTGACAGTTTCTTTTCCTTCATATTTATTTCCAAATGCGTGTTTTGGCTTATTGACTTCTAAGGCTGATAATAATTCGATCATAGCTGCAATGCTATCGGGTCGGGCTATGATTAGGTAATGTTGAAGTGTTTCCGGAAAATGTGGAGTAACTATATTTATTAGATCTTTTTCGTCTAAGGGAGGATCCAACATCTTCGATTTTCTCGCTATTCTCATAAAATAGTTGACCATTGATTCCTCCGATCTAGGATTAAATTTTCCATTGCTTAATTCAACTCTAATATTAGCCTGCCTACTAGCTCCCCAATATCTGGTTAAAAAGATGTTCCTAAAGGTCCTGGAGTCATTATTGTTACCCATAGAAAGGCCTAGCCAATTGGCAGCATTACCCTTTAGACATTTTCTTACTATCACCATCTTGTACTCCTCTGGTATACGTTTCACCGTGAAGTACTCTTGCAACCCTTATAAAAAGGCTTTAGGATCATCTGAATCTTCATTTTCAAAAACTGGAGGTGTCATTTCATTTAAGACATGGTTAGGCCAATGTAAATTTGAATTGTCACCTGTCCCTGCACTATTTCTGAGATCAGAATGGGAATTACTGTTACCTCTATTTTGCATCGAAATGTCAGCTGATACACCTGGTATTGCCTCGTTTCTTGCAACTTCATTACTAAGATTGTTGTGATTACATGCATTTTCATTCAATTTCAAATTTTCTAAGGCCTCTTTTACCTGAGTAATTTCTGTTACTACCCCTTTTATTTGGTCTGTAACATCCTCCAAATTTCTAGCCTGCCTTTCACTTTCTACATCAGATCTTTCTATTCTAACTTTACACCCCTGTAACTCTTCTCTAATTTCTTCCCTTTGTTTGTCTAATCTATATGTTACTTTTTCCCTTTCTTTATCTAATTTTTCACTCACTTGTTGACCTAATTTCTTTTCAGAATTCTTTACTTCTTGCCTTATTGTCTCTAATTCTCCCTTAACCTGTTCTACCTGTTCTCTATTTTCTTTTACTTCACTACTAACTTTATTAATTTCCTCCCTAACTTCTTCCCTAAAGGTTTCTAAAGCTCTCTTCTGATTCTCCAATTGCATTCCCAATTCCTGTTGTCCCTTCTCTAATTTCTGTCCTAACTCTATACTAGTTTCATCTATCTTTTGACTTAACTCTGTACTCATCTTTTGACTTAACTCTGTACTCATCTTTTTCACTGTTCTTAATTCTTTACTATTTTCATCTATCTTTTGACTTAACTCTGTACTCATCTTTTTCATTATCGTTTGAAACATATTCTCTATTTCTGACATAAATGCTGGCCTTTCTGAATTACTACTAAACATTTCTGAACTACCTCTAGGTGATTCTCTAACGTTCTGATCTTCTACTTCTTGGCATATTCTGCTACCAATTACATTCTGATTAAATTCTTCCATCCTACTTACACTTTTCTCAATTTCCGGACTCTCAAAACCATGAAAATCGCTATCACTGTCTTCCATTTCTAAGCTATTTACATGTGTTTTTCTACTCACCAAAATTTTCAATATTTTCACTATTTCACTTTAACTGCACTTAAACTTGTTCACTACACGTTTCACAGATGTTGACACGCTGGGCACCTTCTTGTCTGCTGGTTCGATGCTGGCTCGGTCGTCTTGGGGTTGGTCCATTCTTTCGATGCCACACGTTGGGATGCCAATTTGAAGCTAAATAGTCGTTCTTCGCTTCTTGTTGTCTCGTTGATACTTAAATGTCGTTGGTGACGTGGTGTTGCCCTTTGATGTGTTTCGCTCCGGCTAGTTCTGCAAGAGATCTCTTTATCTCGGGTTTGCGTAAGTGTAATGGACAACCCAAGAACAACTTTGCATATCATTTATTTCCTTTTAAATATTTTCAGGAGCTATGCCGACTGTATATGTAGAGGAATCGCGCTCAGGTCCATACAGCACAACCTCCCGTACTGGTCTCTGGTTGAGTAGTGCCGCTTTCTAGCTTACCCACGCTAAGAAGACCGTTCTCTTCCAATTTGAATGTCATGACGTCATCCAAGAAAGCCTCGTATCCAAAATGCTATTTCCTTTTCCCGCAATTTAGAAATGTCCCTTTCTATTATAACATGTTCTTTTATGAATTTCGAATATATAATTACCTTTTTAGGATTAAACGATGTTTACTTTATATTTTATTAAATATATCGCGCGACTTTTAAGGTTAGTAGACTTGACTTTCGAACGTGTATTTAAACTATGTGGTATGACGTCATGACTCGCTAATTTCAAACCAATAATGTGTTTATCCTACAAATTTAACGACTATTATTTACTCATATCTTGCTCACCTTACAACACTTCCTGCTCTATTATCTATTTATGTTATTACTTAACACTTATCGCAAATCTCACATCCCGCAATTAAATTAAAACGTGTCTTTTTCAAAAGCCCATTCGATCGGAAATCTAAATTTCGGTATCACTGTGACATTCCAAAGGCTGTCACTGACACTTGGCAGAGGGTAGCTATTGTCCCTGTGAGATTCCAAAGGCTGTCAGACACTTGGGGGAGAGTAGCTATTGTCCCTGTGACATTCCAAAGGCTGTCACTGACACTTGGCAGAGGGTAGCTATTGTCCCTGTGACATTCCAAAGGCGGTTGCTAACACTTGGGGAAGAGTAGCTATTGTCCCTGTGACATTCCAAAGGCTGTCACTGACACTTGGCAGAGGGTAGCTATTGTCCCTGTGACATTCTAAAGGCTGTCAGACACTTGGGGGAGAGTAGCTATTGTCCCTGTGACATTCCAAAGGCTGTCACTGACACTTGGGGGAGGGTAGCTATTGTCCCTGTGACATTCCAAAGGCTGTCACTGACACCTGGCAGAGGGTAGCTATTGTCCCTGTGCCATTCCAAAGGCGGTCGCTGACACTTGGGGGAGAGTAGCTATTGTCCCTGTGACATTCCAAAGGCTGTTGCTGACACTTGGGGAGGAGTAGCTATTGTCCCTGTGACATTCCAAAAGCTGTCACTGACACTTGGCAGAGGGTAGCTATTGTCCCTGTGACATTCCAAAGGCGGTCGCTGACACTTGGGGAAGAGTAGCTGTTGTCCCTGTGACATTTCAAAAGCTGTCACTGACAGTTGGGGGAGGGTGACTATTCTCCCTGTGACATTCTAAAGGCTCTCACTGACACTTGGGGGAGGGTGACTATTGTCCCTGTGACATTCCAAAGGCGGCCACTGACACTTGAGGGAGAGTAGCTATTGTGCCTGTGACATTCCAAAGGCGGTCACTGACACTTGGGCGAGGGTGACTATTGTCCCTGTGACATTCCAAAGGCTGTCACTGACACTTGGGGGAGAGTAGCTATTTTGTCTGTGACATTCCAAAGGCTGTCACTGACACTTGGGGGAGAGTAGCTATTGTCCCTGTGACATTCCAAAGGCAGTTGCTGACACTTGGGGAGGCTGACTATTGTCCCTGTGACATTCCAAATGCTGCCACTGACACTTGGGGGAGGGTGACTGTTGTTGCTGTGACATTCCAAAGGCTGTCACTGACACTTGGGGGAGGGTAGCTATTGTCCCTGTGACATTCCAAAGGCAGTTGCTGACACTTGGGGAGGCTGACTATTGTCCCTGTGACATTCCAAATGCTGCCACTGACACTTGGGGGAGAGTAGCTATGTCCCTGTGACATTCCAAAGGCGGTCGCTGACACTTGGGGGAGAGTAGCTATTGTCCCTGTGACATTCCAAAGGCAGTTGCTGACACTTGGGGAGGGTGACTATTGTCCCTGTGACATTCCAAAGGCGGTCGCTGACGCTTGGGGGAGGGTGACTATTGTCCCTGTGACATTCCAAAGGCGGTCGCTGACACTTGGGGGAGGGTAGCTATTGTCCCTGTGACATTCCAAAGGCGGTTGCTGACACTTGGGGGAGGGTAGCTATTGTCCCTGTGACATTCCAAAGGCAGTTGCTGACACTTGGGGGAGGGTGACTATTGTCCCTGTGACATTCCAAAGGCGGTCGCTGACACTTGGGGAGGGTAGCTATTGTCCCTGTGACATTCCAAAGGCTGTCACTGACACTTGGGGGAGGGTAGCTATTGTCCCTGTGACATTCCAAATGCTGCCACTGACACTTGGGGGAGAGTAGCTATTGTCCCTGTGACATTCCAAAGGCTGTCACTGACACTTGGCAGAGGGTAGCTATTGTCCCTGTGACATTCCAAAGGCGGTTGCTAACACTTGGGGAAGAGTAGCTATTGTCCCTGTGACATTCCAAAGGCGGTTGCTAACACTTGGGGAAGAGTAGCTGTTGTCCATGTGACATTCCAAAGGCTGTCACTGACACTTGGCAGAGGGTAGCTATTGTCCCTGTGAGATTCCAAAGGCTGTCAGACACTTGGGGGAGAGTAGCTATTGTCCCTGTGACATTCCAAAGGCTGTCACTGACACTTGGGGGAGGGTAGCTATTGTCCCTGTGGCATTCCAAAGGCTGTCACTGACACTTGGCAGAGGGTAGCTATTGTCCCTGTGACATTCCAAAGGCGGTCGCTGACACTTGGGTAGAGTAGCTATTGTCCCTGTGACATTCCAAAGGCTGTCACTGACACTCGGCAGAGGGTAGCTATTGTCCCTGTGACATTCCAAAGGCTGTTACTGACACTTGGAGAAGAGTAGCTATTGTCCCTGTGACATTCCAAAAGCTGTCACTGACACTTGGCAGAGGGTAGCTATTGTCCCTGTGACATTCCAAAGGTGGTCGCTGACACTTGGGGAAGAGTAGCTGTTGTCCCTGTGACATTCCAAAAGCTGTCACTGACACTTGGGGGAGGGTGACTATTGTCCTTGTGACATTCCAAAGGCTGTCACTGACACTTGGGGGAGGGTGACTATTGTCCCTGTGACATTCCAAAGGCGGCCACTGACACTTGGGGGAGAGTAGCTATTGTGCCTGTGACATTCCAAAGGCGGTCACTGACATTTGGGGGAGGGTGACTATTGTCCCTGTGACATTCCAAAGGCTGTCACTGACACTTGGGGGAAGGTGACTATTGTTCCTGTGACATTCCAAAGGCTGTCACTGACACTTGGGGGAGGGTGACTATTGTCCCTGTGACATTCCAAAGGCTGTCACTGACACTTGGGGGAAGGTGACTATTGTTCCTGTGACATTCCAAAGGCTGTCACTGACACTTGGGGGAGGGTGACTATTGTCCCTGTGACATTCCAAAGGCTGTCACTGACACTTGGGGGAAGGTGACTATTGTCCCTGTGACATTCCAAAGGCTGTCACTGACACTTGGGGGAGGGTGACTATTGTCCCTGTGACATTCCAAAGGCGGCCACTGACACTTGGGGGACAGTAGCTATTGTGCCTGTGACATTCCAAAGGCGGTCACTGACATTTGGGGGAGGGTGACTATTGTCCCTGTGACATTCCAAAGGCTGTCACTGACACTTGGGGGAAGGTGACTATTGTTCCTGTGACATTCCAAAGGCTGTCACTGACACTTGGGGGAGAGTAGCTATTGTGCTTGTGACATTCCAAAGGCGGTCACTGACACTTGGGGGAGAGTAGCTATTTTGCCTGTGACATTCCAAAGGCTGTCACTGACACTTGGGGGAGAGTAGCTATTTTGTCTGTGACATTCCAAAGGCTGCCACTGACACTTGGGGGAGAGTAGCTATTTTGCCTGTGACATTCCAAAGGCTGTCACTGACACTTGGGGGAGAGTAGCTATTGTGCCTGTGACATTCCAATGGCGGTCACTGACAGTTAGGGGAGAGTAGCTATTTTACCTGTGACATTCCAAAGGCTGTCACTGACACTTGGGGGAGAGTAGCTATTTTGCCTGTGACATTCCAAAGGCTGTCACTGACACTTGGGGAAGGGTAGCTGTTGTCCCTGTGACATTCCAAAAGCTGTCACTGACACTTGGGGGAGGGTGACTATTGTCCCTGTGACATTCCAAAGGCTGTCACTGACACTTGGGGGAGGGTGACTATTGTCCCTGTGACATTCCAAAGACGGCCACTGACACTTGGGGGAGAGTAGCTATTGTGCCTGTGACATTCCAAAGGCTGTCACTGACGCTTGGGGGAGGGTAGCTATTGTGCCTGTGACATTCCAAAGGCTGTCACTGACACTTGGGGGAGGGTATCTATTGTGGCTGTGACATTCCAAAGGCTGTCACTGACACTTGGGGGAGTGTGACTATTGTCCCTGTTACATTCCAAAGGTGATCACTGACACTTGGGGGAGTGTGTCTATTGTCCTCCATCTGAAAGGGTGCTGATGTTAACTCCAAGGCCAACAAGAATGAATGAAAGTCGCTGTTAATTTTACGAGCTTTTCCAATATTCAGTCGTAGTTGAGAATTTGAGATGGGTTGAAGGTCAACTGTGATGGTTCATTCCAGAGCCAAAGAATTTTCGAATGAGGGTCTTTATGTAACCGATTCAAAAATTTTAATGTGCAAATTTTGTAATGTGCAGGTAGATAGGGAGAAACGGGACACAGAATCTAAGCATTGCTTCAAGAATAAAGAACAATTGCAGCTTAAATTAAACAGTGTAGCTATTAAAAGAGAGGCTTCTATTGATGGTTCCTTTGATCATCAGAAAAAAGCAAAACAAGACAAAACAGAGTTTGTAATGGATACTACAAAACTGTTCTTGAGTGCAAATATTCCAATTGAAAAGGTGGATCACCCAGCAGTTAGAACTTGGCTTCAGGAGTATGTTCCAGGTGAGTATTAGCGGCATTAATTTATTGCATAAGTAATATTTCAAACAAATTCATTTTAATAATTATCAATTCCCATGTGTTATTAAATCAAATTACATTACATAAATAAATAATCAATATGAAATATGATTTTAATAAAGCAAAATAAGTCCATTAAAATAAATTTTTTTTTTTAATTATTGTATTTCAATATAGTTTTTACAATAAGTTTCAGATCTGGAGAACTCCCCACGTCTAATCAACTCAGACAGAAATATGTCCCTCGCTGTGGCAAAGAGATGGTTTAAAAAATAAAGGAATCTTTGGATGGCAAGTAAGATTTAGCCATAGTTTGTGATCAAACAGATTCTGCAGGTCGTTGCGTATTTTACGTCTTAGTTAAAACACAGGATGCTTGATTTAATCAGGAAATCTATCTTTTAGACTGTGCCTTTTTTGACTCTGCTAATAGTAGAACCTGTTCCCAGACTGTCTTGAAAACGTTAGAAGCATTTTCAATTGATTATAAAAATGTAAAATATTTTGTAACAGATTCAGCACCATACATGGTAAACTGTTTTGAATTATTGAAAGGAATCAAGGGGAATCATTTGGTGCATGTGACTTGTTGGGCTCAGAAATGCAGTATTTTTGGGGAAATTTTACAAAAGAATTTAAATGAGCTCAACTCAATTGTAGCTAAAACCAAAAATTGTTTTCACATGTCCAGGAAAATAAAGTACTTGTACTGCTCATATCTAAATGAAAACCATGGTGAAGAATTGATTCCTTTGTACCCAGAGCCAGTGCTAACTAGATGGGGCAGTTGGTTTAAATCTGTATACTATGTGCACAAATATTTTGATGTCCTGAAAATATTTTTCCTTCAGTTGGCTTCCAAAAGTGCCCCTGTAACAAATTTGTAGCTTAGTATAAGCACAGGCTGCTTTTGTTCATGAGAACTGTGAATTTATTGCAAATGTAGTTTTAGATTTAGAAGGGAGTGATCATCTTTACAGTCACGTTCTTGTTTCTAAAGTAAATGAACTGAAGTGTAGAATGAATATTGCTATTTCTAGTAATATAGGAGAATTAGCAAGTGAAATAATTAACAACTTGAGTTTGGACTTAAAGATTGAAATAAAGGAATTAATTATCCATGTCAGTAAACTTGTAGTTCAGAAAATAGAAAAATACGAGTTACATGATCCTTATTCATTGTTTGTAAATTTCAATGATTTATTTAATCCAGCAAATATTGTACAGATAAATGTTGACAGTGTTAATAAAATCACAGAAAGGTCTAACACAATAAGTTACTTCAAGGGCATAAAAAGTACTGATTGCAGTGTAGCATTTCTTACTTTAAAAGATATACTTTTGAAACAATCATCACATAATTCCATTGTTAAAGTTGATGTGATTGAGGCATTAAGAGCCTTCATGTTGAATTACCCTGAATTTACATCTGCTGTATTGAAATGTGTCTGGGTTCCTTGTGCATCTGTTGATGCAGATATATTTTATTGGAATAATCAGCAACTTCCCACATTTGTGGGTTGCCAAATTGACAAAGTAAACTAAAAGACAAATAACATTATTAAGTCATTAGAAAAATGGAGTTTAGGGTTAACAGGGTCATAATATGGTGATAGAATTAATTATATAGTTTTATGGAATTAAAATATTATTAATATTAAAATATTTTTCTGAAATTGTTAGTGACCAAAGAAAGAAAATAATATAGTGACATCTGCTATGCTTTGATTTCATAAATAAAGAACATCTTAAATTTCTGTTTCCTCTCAGTGAAGTAAAACTGTGTATAACTGTAATATGTATTTTGAATAAATTTTTGTTTTGTTAAATGTTTGTTATAATTTGCACACCTAATGCTGTTCATTCGATATATATAGCGTCATTCACTTTACCTAAATTCCCTTTCAAATTTACATGAAGTTATTGTGAGTAACTTACAACTATTTTGCAATAAAATGTGAAGTCGCAGATCTATATTGCAACTTTTTTCGAAATTATTGCAAATTTCTATGGTATCTAGTTATGGGGCCAATTTTTTTTGAGTCAACAGTTGATGCCCGTACATACATGAAAATAATTTTGCTCCTCTTTTTTAGAGAATTAATACAGGTAGTGTGATTTTGCCATTTTTCAACAATTCTGCAACAGCTCACATGGTCAATCTTTTTGATGAGAACAATCGAAAGTGTATTTCAGGACAGACTTGTCATTAGAGATTTGTGGCTCCCTTGGTCACCTGACCTAACCCCCTGCGTTTTTTATCTCTGGGGTAACTTAAAACATAAAGTGCACAGAATAAACTCACACACCCTCAAAGAATTATAACAAAATATCTGCCAGGAAATTGCCAGCATTTTTCATCATGAAGTACGGCAAGTGATGGATAGTTTCCTAAAGAGGTGCCAAAAATGTATGGCCGACAGTGGCCAGTTTCAGAATCTCCTTTCACAAAGTTGGTAAGTAAAGCCTTTAAAAGTAGTTTTAAAAATGTTGTAAGGTTTCATCATGCTTTTCTATGACAGCAGCAGATGGCAACGAGCACTGAGGATGCGGACAGGCAAAACAATGTGCAGCCCATTTGGAACTGTTTTGGTCTCCTGGTATTAACCAACTCGAACACAATTTCATACTGTATTAGGTGTAATGTATTACATGTAACATTATATCATTTAATACCTGGTTAATAATGAAACACTGTATATTAACCAAACAGCTTTACTCCATGTTAATCAATAAAATACCTTGTGATATTGTATTTTAATACACTATACTTTGTTCTTTCCTACCATGTATGTAAATTTCAGCTTCTTTGTAGCATTAAGGATTCCAGAGCTTAAAAAAAGTATCGATTCATACTTTGTGAGAAGTTTTGAGGTACTGGATTTGTAACCTTATTACAAATGAACTGTTATTCTGTATTAACTGTGTCAGTGGAAAAACAAGAATAACATAATATGTTTAAAGTGTGGTTTAGTTAGTTATCAGAGAAATATACCTAAACCATAATGGCTAATTAAGGTTTGTGTCAAATCTCCTGCATATGATCTTCAGAGGCTCCATGGCTGTAGTGAATAACAGGCCTGCAATGCTGCCTAGTGATAACTAGCTTCATCTCACTTGTGCTTACTACATTAACACTCAGACATTAATAGCTTATTGTAAGTTTGAGATGGTAATAACATCCATACTGAATATTAAATATAAATGCTGTCTTCGCTAGGTCATTTTATGTTAATTGCAATATTTGTTCTGTTAAATATTCATGTTGGGTTATTTCCTGCACAATTATAATGTTTGCACTGTATTTAAAAAATAAATTATGAAAAATTTGTATATTTTGAAAAGGAAAGAAAGTTTGAAGCTAGAAGATGCAAAACTTCCAACGAAAAATAATTTAAATTGAAAAAGAGATGCTAAAGAGTGATTTGCCAAGAAGAGTAGTATGTTCGCTCTGAGCCAATCAAAACAGCCAGAAGGACGCCATATGTATAATCAGTAGAACTAAGAGGCAATACAGTTGTGACACCTTAGCCGTCAGACACAATGCATGTTGTGTGCGTCAAGCTGGAGAAAGTCTTACAAAATTATATAAAAGTGCATGTACAGTGCTAACATATAATCTATATCACATGTTGATATGGTCAATATATTTCTGCAGTTGAGTTAATCTTTGTGTGTCATTAGTTCTAGCATTATGTCTTACGGCCCTTAAGAATCCATGCTCTACGTAAAAGTCAGCCGAGGCTTATAATTGTAAAGTTATTTCACAACATAAACCCTTTATCTCCAAAGCAAAAAAACACGCACAAATGTAGTATCCAGAGTTCATCAGGGAAACTGAGCTACTTGACTTCATGCAACTAGGAATTCTACAAGACGACCAATGAGAGAAAGGACTGCAAACTTAAAACTTATGTGAGATATAAACAAAATGGTTATGCAACTATGTACGAAAGAGCAATGTATTTATACGCAATTATATTTACATGCATTTTGCCAGAACTGACCTTGAGCTGTTAACAGAGGTGTGAATAACCTTTGTGAATAAGTGTACAGGTTATGCTTCCACCTTTCCTCTAATACACCCCTAATTACTCTGACCAGGGGACAGAACAAGTAGATAATGTGCAGTTCTATGAATTTGTAGAAGCATGTAACATGTCGCTAAGTAAAGCAAGTGATCAGGTTAGTAATAGAATAGTAAAAAAATAGTGTTTTACATAGCCAAGCATGACAAGTTGTTTATAGGGTGCATGAGTTAAAAGAAACTCAAGTGATGACAAAAGGTGCAAACTTGATTTTAAAAGTGCCAAGAGTTAGCTGCTGCAGCGTGTGGAATATATCAATCCATTTTTATTGCAGTTTATTTGCTTTAACTGATTAGCCAAATTTTACTTAGGTTTTGATCTACAGTTCCACTTATAGCTCTGTAATACACAAAAATACACGACATGGCTACCTTGTAGCAGGCTCCTATTGGCTACTGCCAGATGCAAGAGATTTGACACAGATAATAAATATGTGGTGTGTAATTCCACAATAGTCTTTTACTTCAGCCAGTGGCTAACCCAGAAAAAAAAAAACAAATGCAGAAACTACAACCCATGGGCTTCCATCATACAATTCAAGGTATGTCTGTATTAAAGATACGAAAAACCCTGTTCTCATCTATAGCAACATTACCTGAGAGCTCAAGAAAAGTGTGCGAGTGGCAATTAACCTATCAATTCATTAAATTCAAAGGGAAGTTGATTAATAACACTAAACAACACAGACCACAGACTTTATAATTCTCCAGAACATGTTTCAGAAGTCCATTTTCCTTCATTATCAACCGGACATAGACAGGCTTTCTGTGGGGTGGCTGGCAATGTTTTTTCTGAGGTTTCCTCTGGTGGTGGTTCAGGGAACTTGCTGAACACATCTTTCTAGGGGATGTCAAAATTGAACAGTTTCTATTTTTCAAAATGATTTGTTCCCGTGTGGAACACCCAACAGGAAAACAAGAGCTGTGCAATAGGCCTCCAAAACATGTTCTGGAAAATTTTAAAGTGTTATTCACAAACTTACCTTTGAACTTAATTGATTACAACAGTTTTCAACACTTCCAAGAAAGATAATATAAATTCATGTTATTTCCAATGTATTCCTTAACTGTGATATGATTTCATGGGTTATATGTGAAAATATTATGACATTACTTAAAGAACAATATTTCATTGCAAATTGTTCTACATACATGTGATAAAATAATAGGATTCTAAGAGGATTTAGTCTAGCAAAGATATAACATGTAAATATACATTTATGGCGTTGTCAAGTCTTGTTCAATCTTGACAAATTTCAATATTTGACAATTATTCTTATAAACTCATGAAATAAAGAGAAAGTTTGATCATGTACGAGAGGCTTTGCAATTGTTCTTCCACACAATAGGATAAGCTTGGAAAGGATAGAATGAGACTGAAAAATCAATGCTATAGACAGGATTTCAACCACAGTTCTTCTGGGCTCCACCCAGGCACCTTAACCACTAAGCTACCATAGCCAATGTGCAACACGACATTAAATTCTCCAACTCACTCGCATTTTACTGGTAAACCACACAAGTTGGAGAATTTCATGTTTTGTTGGCACTTTGGCCATGGTAGCTAGATTAAAGTGCCCGGACAGAGACCAGAAGATCCACGGTTCAAATCCCATCTATAGCATTGAATCTTTCAGGCTCATTCTACGCTAACAACGGGCTTTACTTATGAAAGACCTCAACTTGTATCCTAGATAGGATAAGTCCACACTCACCTGAAGGACTGCTGTCTGAAAGCCTGTAGGAAAGGTGAAGGCAGAGAGCCAGAAGTACGAGTACAATGCAGTATGTGTATTGTCTGCCCATTTAAAAAAGTGCTGCACTCATAGGACAAGGTCACAGTAAGAGACCAAGCAGTTGCTATGAAAAGTATGCTGCAAGAGATGACATACAATGAGGCATGCTACATACTGTCTGTTCACCAGCCCATGGTGCTAGGGGAATGAAGGGTAGAGGAGAGACATTCCACATAGTGTAATCCAAATGTTGTAGTAGTAATGTTGCTCTGCTGGTAACATTGCCAACTTACCCCCACTGTTATTCATGCTATGTTTACTCACTGCTAATTTCAGTTGTAAAATTGTACAAGTCACTAGTTTTATGTTGGAAGTAATGGTAAAAGTAATGTAGAAGTAGATAAACCCCCACCTAGGAGTGTTGTGAAATCTGCTATATTGGGGGTGCAGAATAAAGATATTCAGAGCGGCAGATCTTTATAGGATGATTGAAACAAACGAAGCTACAGAGGTTCTTAAAGTGAACACCTTTGTTTTATGGGGCCACACTGTCGTTTGTTTGCCCCCATACATGTGTGATCTCAATCCCATAGAATTAGCTTGGGCCAAGGTAAAATGAGTAGTTAAATGTAACAGGTGACTTATTCTTACAAGAACTGTGTGATATATCGCTTAAGACCGAAACAGACTAGCAGGGATTTTGAAAAATATAAAAAAGGCAGAAAATTATCAGTGGAGGAAAGACTGAGTACTTGAAAACATTGTTTACGTTTTATAAGCCAAGAATACTCCACGACCTGAAAATAACATTTAAATTGTGCTATTTTGAGCTAATTCTTTGCTTTAGTCTACGGTGAATACACATTCCAATGTTGGCAACATTATCTAAGTACAATTAGCTGCGCAACTCCTACTTCAGGTATCAGTATATTAGGCACAGCTTATTGACCTTGACATTTTCCCCCTTTATGGTGCAGTCGGATTATATTTGGAGATATTCCATCTGCTAGGTTGCACTAGTGCCACCAACTGTTCATAATATATAACCATGGTAAAGCTACAGCCACAGCTGGTGTTGTTGCATCTGTTATGTTGCTACAGAAGCCCTTGTTTATGAATGTGTTGCAGAGAGGCCAACCGATAGATTTTAAAACAAGATTCTGCTTGGACGCTGAATTAATTAATTAATTTGTGGACGTACTGCTCATGTTTACGTGATTTTGCCTTGAATTCTTTTAGAGCAGTATATGCAGTTAAAGTTACTGTTATTTTTGTGTTTACTACACAGTAGTGCATTAACGTTCAGAAGTGATTTTATCCAAAAGTGTTATTGCAGAACAAGATTTGCCAAAGGTATGTTCTTGTGTTGTGTGGTAACGATGATCAAGCATCATTACTTATCGCTTGAAAACATGTTACTTTAACCCTGTGATATTTGAGGTTAGAATTGACCAATTTGAGCCTTTGTGTCACATCCTTGAAAGACATTTAACTTAAATACCAACTTTGGTTTTTAACCAACTTTTTGTTTTTGAGTTATGCTGTCCACATACTGACACACACAAACATGTTTCAAAAAATACTTTTTTTTTTAATTCAGGGAGCCTCAAAACATATTTCTGGTGAAATCTCAATATAAAATTTTTGGGTGGAATACAATACTATTTATTAGTAGAGAAAGTAAAAGTGTGCTTCCAAGAGTACACAAAAATTCCAGAGAATGGCCATGCTTCAAATGAAAAATGGGAAGAAATGAAAACAAGTTTGAAGGATTGCACACCACTTGAGATTCTGCAAAAAAAAAAGTGTGATGTAACACTTCCACAGATGTTTTAACCCTTACCACACTTGATAATACACTTTTACCACACCAAATGTTTCATTTAAGAGGTTTGGCTTTAAATGATTTGTAATTGCTTTAAGAAATAAAGTTTTATCATAAAATACATGAACTTGATAGAAATGTATCTGTTCATCATTACAGTATGTTTTGATACTGTTAACGCCCAGCGATCTATTTATAGCAGTTCTGGATCTTGCCTGGATAATATTGTAACCTCAATTCACCCTGATAAATGTAGGGCCAGTGTACACAACACCATTCTGTCTGATCATAATGCTATTCTTTTTTATTTTAATAATAAGTATGATTTTAATAATGACATGCATAATTACCTAAATCTTATGCGTCCTTTAAATGATTTTAATGCATATAATTTTATTTGTCAATTGAGACATATATGTTGGATTGAGTTGTATAGCACTACCAATTTTAGTGAAAAGGTCAAGCATTTTTTTAATGCTTTTTTAGAAATAGTAGAAACACATTTTCCCTTAGTATCTCGCACTGTTAAATCCACAAAGAAATCCACAAGTAAATGGTACACCCTTGAACTCAAGAACTTGAAACATGAATGTTTATATTACTATGATATGTATGCACATTTTGGTTTCACTGACTTAAAAAGCAAATATATAGAAATTAAAAAGAAATATAAAAATATGCTTAAATGTACAAGAATGAGGTATTATTCCTCACTAATTGAAAACACTTCAAATAAACCAAAATGCATATGGTCCATTGTATCTATGTTTATAAACAATAGTTCCAAAAGCAATTATATTCCGTCTGATTTGACTGCTGTTATTTTTAATTCATTTTTTATCAGTAAGGTTCAAGATATTGTTAACTCTCTACCTCAAAGTAAAAATAGGGCACTCCTTTTTTTGGACAATCTGCCTAAAATAGATTGCAATTTTAAATTTCATCACTTGAAGGTTGAAGATGTCCATTCAACTATTCTGACCCTAGATAATAGTACCTGCCTTGATATATATGGACTTAACTCAAAAATACTTAAAATAGCATCTACATATATTTCTGAACCTTTAGCTTATATATTTAATCTTTGTTTGGATACTTGCAAGTTTCCTGATGTTTTTAAATATGCAAAGGTTATACCTGTACATAAGAAAGGGGACAAACATGATCTGGTAAATTATAGACCTATTAGTATATTGCCAATTATGTCCAAGGTCTTTGAAATTTTGTTAAGTAAACAAATTACCAAATATTTTGAAGATAACTCACTGTTTTCAAATAGTCAATTTGGATTTCGAGCCAAACGAAGTACCATTGATGCTGTGGTTTCTTTTTTAACCAGGTGTTATTCCAGCCTTGAAAGGGGAGATATTGTACACAGCCTATTTTTCGATTTGACAAAGGCCTTCGACACTATTTCACATGATACTTTGCTCAAGAAACTAAAATACTATGGTTTTAATAATGGTAGTCTGAAATTGATCAGATCGTATTTGTCACACAGATACCAATCTGCATATGTTAACGGAATATTTTCTAATTTTGTGATGGTGAAACATGGTGTCCCACAGGGTTCCATACTTGGACTCTTGTTTTTTATCATATATATAAATGATCTACCATACAATATTCAAGAAAACTGCCTAAGGACATACCTCTATGCAGATTATTTGGCAATTAATATTGCTTTAAATGACAGAACTCTGGTCTGTTCTAAAATAACTGATTTGTCTAACAGAATTGAAAATTGGTGTAAGCTTAATAGCCTATTAGTTAATAATAACAAAACTGCTGATGTTTCTTTTAAAATTAATTCAGCCGATCCTGGCTCTCTTGAATCTGTGAAGTTTTTGGGCATTAGCCTTGAATCTTGTTTGGGTTGGCGCACTCATATTGAGAATGTTGCTGGAAAATTAAGCAGAGGACTTTTCCTATTACGAATTTTAAAGAAATATTTATCCTTGAACTCTCTAAAAACTTTGTATTTTGGATGCATTAATAGCCATTTGAGTTATGGCATTTTACTTTGGGGAAACCATGCTTCATCCAATAAAATTTTTGTACTTCAAAAGAGAGCTATTCGACTGATGTGTGGAACATCTTCTAGGACACACTGTAAACCGTTATTTATTCAGTTGGGCATTTTAACTATGCCCTCTTTGTTTATCATGAATTGTCTCTTGTATGTTAAGATGAATATACATTTATATACATTGTGTTCTTCAGTCCATAATTACTCCACAAGAAATAGTTCGAATATTTATGTTGCCAAATGCAAATACAGCAAAATTCAACATTCTTTTGAAATTACATCTTTAAATCTATTTAATATTCTTCCTAACAATGTCAAAGCACTGCCATTAGTGCCATTTAAAAGAAAAGTTAAATTTACATTGCTCTCAAATCCTGTGTACAGTATCACAGAGTTTTATAGCAGTAACATTTTTCTGTAATGTTTTAATGTTATTTTTATGTATGTTTTCTTGACGTTGCTATACAACCTATGTATTGTTTTGGCAAATAAACCATTTCTATCTATCTATAGACCAGGTGAATAAAAAGCAAAAACGTATATTGTTGACATGCTGATACCGTTAACGCCCAGCGGTCTATTTATAGAATGGGTGATTAAAAAGCAAAATAGTATATTGTTGACATACTGATACTGTTAACGCCCAGTGATCTATTTATAAACCAGGTGAATAAAAAGCAAAAGAGTATATTGTTGACATACTGTATATGCTAAACGAATACAACACACAATTTTTTTTAATTTTTGAAAAGAAAAAAGATAAGTTGGGTGTTAATGGGTTAATGTTATTCGTGTACACATTTGTCATAGGATCTATAAAGTACACAATGATTCACTGAGAGTTGGGCAGCAAATCCTCAAATTATCAGTCCATAGTAGCCCCTCCAGGCATTGGTGTGTATCATACAATCAAACTGCAGAGCATGTTTGCATCCCTGTCATCACCAGGGCATATCTTCTGCATCTGATAGTACACAATAATTGTACAGATGTAAGGGGAATTTTTTTTCAGAGGTGGGCTACAGTTTCAAATGAAGCACACGTCAACTGCTATGCAATGGCTAGTAGTTATCACTTTCTGCTTGCTCATGCACACCGGAGAACCTTCAGACTTAGAACATTTGTTGCAACCCTTGCATCACATGTTTGAAAGTATCCCCAAAAATCTTTTATGGTCAGTAAGATGGGATGATGCATTGTATTGTGTTTGCACATTGAATATATTCAAACACAGTATATCCTTGAAAAAGGAATGTGATGGGTAGAATAGCTTCCACGCCTACATTGCAAGGGAATACTGCTTCCAGTTAGCCAAATGCATTAAGTATTTCTAAAAGTTACTTCCTGACATATTCATGCTTATATTCTCTAAATTTGGTGTCATAAAATATCAACTTTTATGCTTCAATTATAGTAACTATAAATAACCAAGGACTGTAGGCTTTCATGGTAGTATAGTATACTACTACTGCGGGAGCAAAAAACTCTCTGAACGGGCTGAGCTGTGTTTAGCCTGTCGGCTTCCTCAGTGCTCGTTATCATCTACCACTATAATAGAAAAGTGCGGATGAAACTACTTTAAAAAGCTTTACTTACCAATTTTATGAAAAGAGATGCTGAAACTGTCCACACATTTTTGGCACCTCTTTAGGAAACTATGCATCACTCGTCATACTTCACATTGAGAAATGCTGGAAATTTCCTGGCAGATACTTTGTGTTAATTCTTCCAGGGTGTGCAAGTTTGTTTTGTACTCTTTATGCTTTAAGTTACCCCAGAGATAGAAATTGCAGCGGGTTAGGTCGGCGGGCAGAGGGGGACACAAATCTCTAATAATCCTGTCCTGAAACACACTCTCAATTGAGATTCTAAGGCTTTCACGGCTGGTATCAATACTAGAAACAATATATTCCAGGTTTATGGGCCGTGGTCTACTGAGCTTCTTCTTCTTCCCAGACATTTCGTCTGCGACTACAGCAGACATCATCAGTGGCAGCGAGGTCGAAGTATCCTAGAGGAGATTTCAACAGTAAATGTGCTGCTTTCTCCATGGGATGTGGTATTTATTTTTTTTAATTTTTTTTTTTTTTTTTTTTTTAAGTAGGTGTGGCCCCGCCTCCGCCACACCTGGTGACGATCATCCGAAAGGGATATACATCGCCTCCCCTACCATGCACTAACTACGCTACAATGGAGGGGGAGGAGTGGGTAAAGTGGAGTCAGGTACCGCCGAAGCAAACCTGATGTTAGTGGGTGATTACTAAAAAGAGCGCCTGCCTGCAAGAGAGTAGACAGACTGAGAGTGGGGTTAGGTACTGATCTTGATGCGGGCGCCCAGACCAGTACCTAGGTGTCAGTAGAGGTGTACATGCATAAGGCAGGATGCGGGGTGAGGTACATGCTTAAAAGATGGTTGATACTATACCGTGTCCTGTGGCTTCAGCTGGAGATGGTGCTGATTGCAGCAGTGCTGCTGGTCCTAAAATCATAAAAAGAGGGTTCATTAGGTTCTGTGGTGTATCCTTGGGATTGCTGGGTCATCATATGGTCATCCTGAGGGGGGGTTCCCAAGCCTGTTAGTTATATTAAGATGTTGTCTATAATGGGACTAGGCTTTGTAAGTATTGTTGTATTTCCTGATTGGTGACAGTGTCGTGTTTGTTAACTGGCATGGTGCGGTCAAATAGGGAGAGAGGGCGCTTGTGCTTATCATTGTTGGTTTCGTAGTTACCAAGTTGCTGTATGAGAGGATTGTGGTGGTTCTCAGTTGCTTTGTACATATTATAGGCTAGTCTTTTAATAAACTCGTGTACTGTGTCCATACGCAGGTCTTTATGCAATAAGTCCAATGGGACTGTTCTGGGAGATTTTGTGATGATTCTGAGCACCTTGTTTTGGAGCAGTTGTAGTTTTTGAAGGTGTGTTTTTGCGCAGTGTCCCCATGCTGGGGCTGCGTATGTGAAGATGGGTCTAATCAGTGACTTGTATAGGGTTAGGCCCATCGGCATGCTAAGGGCCGATCTTCGGTTTAACAATGGGTATAGGCGGCCCAGTTGGGCATTTGCTCTTTGCCTTACTGTGGCTGCATGTTCAGCAAAGGTGAGCTTGGAGTCCAGTGTCACCCCGAGGTACTTGGTGCTGTCAGACCAGGTTATGTCTGTGCCATATAGTTTGAGGGGGGCGGCCCGATTCGTGTGCTTTGGTCGTCTGGAGAAGAGCACTGCCTTGGTTTTCAGAGGGTTAACTTTTATACGCCATTTTGTTAGCCATGGCTCAAGGGTTGATAGGGCTGTCTGTAGCCTCTGGGCTATTAATTCGGGTTTCCACGACTGTGCTGCTATGGCAGTATCATCAGCATAGATGGACAGGTGTGTATTTTCACATTTGGGAATGTCATTAATGTATAAGTTAAAGAGAACCGGGCCCAGTAAACTACCTTGGGGTACACCGGCTCTTATTATTCGACTGGGGGAGGTTGTGTCCCTGATGGAGACGGTGAATGTTCTGTTTGTAAGGTAATGGGCCACTAGCCGGACCATTGAGTCATTGAACCTCATTTCCTTAAGTTTCCTGATAAGTGCGGGGTGGTACACTGTATCAAACGCCCGCTGGACATCAAGAAAGATGACACCTGTTGATCGATTTTGGTTGAAGCCCCGAGTAATGTGTTCTACGGTCCGAGTCACCTGAAGGGTGCTCAAATGTTGAGCTCTAAAGCCGAATTGCTCGTCAATAAGTAAGTTGTTTTTTACTATGTGAGTGGTTATGCGTTTCAGGATTACTTTCTCTGCAACCTTGCTAGTTGTTTTTAAGAGGCTAATGGGCCTGTAGTTTTTGGGGTCTGACCGCTCTTTCCCGGGTTTTGGGAACATGAGCACATTTGCGCTCTTCCAGCAGTTTGGGAAGTAGCCTTGCTGCAGGCAGTAGTTGCAAATTTTGGTAAGGCAGCGTAGGGCTTTATCCGTAAGATGTTTGAGTACCAAATTTGGTATTTGATCTGGTCCTGGAGCTTTCCGCAATGGCAGGTGCTTAATTATCCAGCGAAGTTCTCCTGGATTGGTTTGCCTGTTCTTATTGTGCATTGGACCTTCGAGAATCTCGAATCTCGAATCTCTGGTATTCATATCAGTGGCTGGAGGGGAGGTCTGTTGTGACTGTTCCGAATGGCCAAAGGGCTGGACCAATGTTAGTGGCGTGTTGTGATCTGCTGGCATCTGATTGGCTTGTGTGGAGTTCTTGATTTTTGCTTTAGTTAGTGCTGTTTGCCATAATCTGTTAAGTTTAAGGCCTTCCTCCTTGCGATTGAAGTTGTTTTTATGCTTTTGTATTTCGTTTATTCCGTGAAGCCATCAAAATACAAAAGCATAAAAACAACTTCAATCGCAAGGAGGAAGGCCTTAAACTTAACAGATTATGGCAAATAGCACTAACTAAAGCAAAAATCAAGAACTCCACACAGGCCAATCAGACGCTAGTAGATCACAACATGCCACCAACATTGGTCCAGCCCATTGCCCATCCGGACCAATCACAACAGACCTCCCCTCCAGCCACTGATATAAATACTGCATCCCACAGAGAAAGCAGCACAGTTGCTGTTGAAATATCCTCTAGGTTTACTTCGACCTCACTGCCACTGATGATGTCTGCCGTAGTCACAGACGAAATGTCTGGGAAGAAGAAGCCCAGTAGACCATGGCATTCGCACCGAAAGATGGGCCGTAGAGCTGTTACAGTGTCTTGTTGAAAAACAGCAAAATCACTCTCCCTGTCAATTCTCTAGAAAAAGGGGGCAAAATTATATTCTGGTATGTACAGGCATCAACCATTGAGTCAAAACAAATTGGACCTATGACGTAGAACCTAATATTGTTCATGAAGTAATGAAAAATTTGGTGTATAGTGCACCATTAGTGTAGAAGGGTTTCTCAGAGCTCCAATAAGCGATTTCTATCTCTGGAGTAACTTAAAGTGTACAAGACAAACCCATATACCCTGAAAGAGTTAAAATAAAATATCTGCCAGGAAATTGCCAGCATGTCAATGTGAACTACAGTGAGTGATGGATAGTTTCCTGAGGAGCTGCCAAAAATGTATGGACAGCAGTGACCAGTTTCAGCATCTTTCATAAAGTTGGTCAGTAAAGCCTTTAAAAGTAGTTTTAAAAATGTTGTACAGTCATCCGTGCCTTTCTATGATTGTGGCAGATGGCAACCAGTGTCGAGAATAGACAAGTAAAACATTGCATAGCCCATTCAGAGGTTTTTTGCTCTCCCGTTAGAAATATGTCGGTATGTGTGATGTCTGTTGTTTCTATTTCTTCATTTCTATGGTAAGTATTATAGTTATGCTTCATAAGATTGCAAGAGTGCACCTCTTTATAATAGCGTATTTAAGAGGTACAATTGAAACTGAAAAATTCAATGCCACAGGTGGGATTTGAACCACATAACCTTCCAGTTCACGTGCGGCTGCATATTTGATTTTGTATAAACTACGACATGGATTCTTCTGTGATTTAAACAACTGCCATCTTCTGGAGGCATTTGAGGTAAAGGGTAACACTAACAGGAGACATTTAGGGCGTGTGGAACTTCAACTTGACCATTGCTTGTATCTATTTGACTCCACACAGATTGAAAAGCTTATACATTTTGCCCAGATTCTTAACATTGCTTCTCCATCCTAAGGTCTTCGAGACTTCACTAATGAAGGTATTACTGACAAGCATCTCCGCCATTTCCTACACAGTTGTCAAATGCCCTCTGATAGCGTTGTTGTTGTTGTAGTGTTTAACGCCCGCTTTTACTACTACGGCACCGCAGGCCCCTCTGATAGCCCAATACAGTAATTTAGAGTACAACTAGTATTTTGTGACACTGCAATGCTGCCTCAGAAAGTCTCCTCACGAGAGGTTCTATTGTATTCTCTAATGACCTTGCATTAGAGTGGGGTGGAAGGTAGGCAAATGCTTACTTCTTGGAAATAAGCTTGTTAAGAATCTGGACAGACTATAGTGGATTGCAAAAGGGACAAAGATGTGAGATAAAAGATGATAGATGTATCACAGTGGTGTTGTATTTCAGAAAAGTTTACAATTAACAATTTGTATTTTTTTGGTCACAGTTCATTTGTAGCTATTCTATTTTTCACAAACAGTTCCCTGTAGAATCCTTTCTGATCCCTTGCAGTAGCTAACTGCTCAGTTAAAACCACTCTTTGGAGCGCCTCAGTAGTTAAACCTCTGCTTTTCTCAGTTTCATAATGTTCTGTCTTGAGCTTCTTATTATAAAGGTGTTACAAGTTCATCAACATCTTCATCTGCAGAAATTGTAATATTCATTCCTTCTGTTGAGCCATCTTCCAACTTGAAACATATTGGAAAGTCCACAGTACCTGTATCAAAGGAGATAAATTATTTTACATCATTAATTTTTTAACCATTCATTGAGTCTGAGGAAGAAATTAAATAAATTAACACCACTGATTCCAAAACCTGTTTTGTGCATTACACTCATTTTCACATTGCACACAAAAACACATGTGGAACATAATATCTCACCTTTGTATGTAGCATTTTCAAATGACACTTCTGTATATAACAATAATAGCAACAAATTTACTTGGTAATCTGCACCAGCTGATGATGTGACGTAATACTACAGTAAGGGGTAAAGTAATACTTTGCCCTAATTCGCCCTCTCTCCTTCAAACATGCATTTAAGGGTACTCAAACAGTGATGTGACCACCTCCGTAGCACAGTTGGTGTGTGCTTGCCTCTGGTGCAGAGGACGTGGGTTCGATCCCCAGCACCAGCATGGGGATTTTATCCCTCTGGGAGGTCTAGCACGGGGTGCACTCAGCTTTGTTAGTCCCGGGGTGCCCAATTGAGGAGCTACTTGATGGAAAAGTAACAGTACCAGGTTGTGAAGACCGCATAACTGGCTGGGATCGGGACACTGACCACGTACCACCCTCCCGTACTGTACCCCACCAATGATGCCTGTAGTGGGCCGAGGTGGGGGACGCAGCAGCTGGATGGTAAGGCTTGGCTCTTCATGGGCTGTTGTGCCAGGGCTTAATTTTAGTTGGGCAAACAGTGGTGTAAACCACATTGATACGACATGGCTATTCAAAAACCATGAACACACAAAGGAACCTTCTTACATATTTAAGTAGATATTTTGGCAAAGCCATAGTATTCTATCACAAAAGGTTTTATGACCTCAAAGCAATGAACCATGATTTTAACTTTTTGCAAAAACTTTCACATGGACATAAAACAGTAAACCAATGACAAATTGAGGTTGTGAATCTATGGACAAACAAAAATGAAATCACAATTACAAAATAAGGCCGGTTTAGATTTATTTAGACGGACAACAGTGGCCAGTTTCATCATCTCCTTTCGTAAAGTTGGTAAGTAAAGCCTTTAAAGTAATTTTAAAAATGTTGTAAGGCCTTTCTATGATAGCGGCAGAGGACAACGAGTGCAGAGGTTGTGGACAGGCAAAACAATGTGCAGCTCATTTAGAACTGTTTCGGTCTCCTGGTATTAACCAACTCGAACACAATTTCATACTGTATTAGGTGTAATGTATTATATTATTTTATACCTATTTAATAATGCAACACTATATATTAACCAAATAGCTTTACTCCATGTTAATAAAATACCTTGTGATATTGTATTTTAATATGGCATGCTTTGTTCTTTTCTACCGTGTATGTAATTTTCAGCTTCTTTCCAGCATTTAGGATTCCTGAGCCTAAGAAAAGTATCCATTCATATTCTGTGAGAAGTTATGAGGTACTAGATTTGTGTGTAAGTGGCAAACTGTTATTCTGTATTAATTCTATCTAGTGGTAAAACAAGAATCACATAATGTGTTTAAAGTGTGGTTTAATTAGTTCTCACAAAAATAAACCAAAACCATAATGAATAATTAAGGTTTGTGTCAAATCTCCTGCATATGACCTTCAGAGGCTCCACGGCAGTAGTGAATCTCACAGGCCTGCAATGTTGCCTAGTCACAACTAGCTTCGTCTCACTTGTACTTACTAGATTAACACTCAGACATTAATAGTTTATTACCAGCTTAAAACTTATGTCAGATATAAACAAAATGGACATGCAAGTATGTATGAAAAAGAGTGTAATGTTAGCTTCAACCATTCTGTATTTATACGCAATTATATTTATGTATATTTTATCAGAACTGAAGCAGACCTTGAGCTGTTAACAGAGATGTGAATAAGTGTACCGTTATGCTTCTCCCTTTCTCCTAATACACCCTTAATTACTCTGACAAGGCAACAAAACAAGTAGATAATGTGCAGTTCTATGAATTTGAGAAGCATGTAACATTTCGCTAGGTAAAGCAAGTAATCATGTTAGTAATAAAAGAGTATAAAAATAGTGTGTTACATAGTCAGGCATGACAAGTTGTTATAGGGCATACAAGTGGTTTAAAAGGAACTCAAGTGATGAAGAAAGGTGCAAACTTGATTTTAAAAAATGCCCTGCTGCAGTGTGTGGAATAAATCACTCCATTTCTATTGCACATTTATTTAATTCAATTGATTAGCCAAATTTTACTTAGATTTTGATCTACAGTTCCACTTAATAGCACTGTAACATGCACAGTGAAACACTATTCTTACACTGCATGCATGCTACTATGTCTATCTCTTTCACGTACAAGCACACGTTATGGCTACCTTGTGCGCGCATCTATTGGCTAATGTTAAATGCAAGAGATTTGACACCAATAATAAATATGTGGTGTGTAATTCCACAATAGTCTTTTACTTCAACCAATGGCAAGCCCAGAAAAACACAAATGCAAAAACGACAACCCACAGGCTTCCATCATACAATTTAAGGTACACATTAAAGATATGAAAAACCCTGTTCTCATCTATAGCAACATTATCTGAGAGCTCAAGAAAAAGTGTGTGAGTGGCAATTAACCTATCAATTCATTAAATTCAAAGGTAAGTTGATTAACAACCTTAAACAACACATACTTTAGAATTCTCCAGAACATGTTTCAGAGGACCATTGTCCTCCATTATCAAATGGACATAGACAGGTTTTCTGTGGCATGGCTGGCAATGTTTTTCCTGAGGTCTCCTCTGGCGGTGGCTCAAGGAACTTGCTGAATATACCTTTCTGGGGGATGTCAAAATTGAACACTGTTTCTATTTTTCAAAATGAAGATTTGCTGCCATGTGGAACACCCAATGGGACAACGAGCTGTCCAATAGGCCTCTGAAACATGTTCTGGAAAATTCTAAAGCGTTATTAATCAACTTATCTTTGAATTTAATTGATTACAGCACGGTTTTCAACACTTCCAAGAAAGAAGATACTATAAATTCATGTTATTTCCAATATATTTATTAACTGTAATCTAATTTCATGGGTCATAATATGTGAAAATACTATGAAATATTACTTCAATAACAATATTTCATTGCAAATTGTTCTACCATAACACTAATAGTAATTACTTTAGATGTGACAAAAGTATCAGCGTGTTCTAAGAGGATTTAGTTTAGCAAAGAGACAACTTGTAAATATACATTTGTGGCAGTGTTAAGTCTTGTTCAATCTTGACAAACAACCTTCAATATTTGACAATTATTCTTACAAACTCATGAAATAAAAAAAAAACGTTTGATCATATACAAGGGGCTTTGCAATTGTTCTCTCACACAATAGCTGCATGTAGGATAGATAAGCTTGGAAAGAGTAGAATAAGACTGAAAAATTCAATGCTATAACCAGGATTTGAACCATGCATCTTCTGGTGTCTGTCCGGGTGCTTTAAGCATTAAGCTACCATGGCCAACATGTCGACGGGACATTAAATTCTCCAACTCACTTGTCTTTTCCCGGTAAACCACACAATGAGATCTTCTCGGGTGGTTTACTGGGAAAAATGCAAGTTGGAGAATTTAATGTCCTGTCAGCATGTTGGCCATGGTAGCTTAATGGTTAAAGCACCCGGACAGAGACCAGAAGATCCATGGTTCAAATCCTGGCTATAGTATTGAATCTTTCAGTCTCATTCTAAGTTTTACAAGAGGCTTTACTTATGAAAGACCTCATCTTGTATCATGGATAGGATAACTCCACACTCACCTGAAAAAGCTTTGATGTAGGGGGTTTAGACAAAGGCGGTATAACTCAAAACTGAGAAGTTTTGTAGATACTGGTTTTAGCACTTAACCCTTGAGTGAAAACTATATATAGATGTCCTGTGCAGATCCTCATGAGTGAATTCCCATGGGTCTGCAGTAATAGAGCCATTCTGATCAGTTCTTCTCATTCAAATAATGCAGATATGCTGCCAGCAGCCGAAAGGAAATATTCTTCTAGATGGTGGTCAGTAAATCCCCAAATTTTCTTTGTCTGGAATTCCTCTAGCAGTTTTCATCAGTGAAACAACAAACCTTAAAACATTTGTAACTAGTAAGCCAGATTTTATTTCATTCTCCGACAATGGCAAAAAAGAAAGGATTGACACACAAATAAATTGAAACTTTGTTGAACAAAAGGGATAATGTGCAATTTTGTGTTCATTAATAATGAAAATGATATATGTGAAAATTTTTGTATAAGTGCATGTGAGAGTGAGTAACAGAAGTGGCACTGCAGACAACTTCGCACCTACTTAGACAGAGGTAAGTAATTTTGATTCTGGCCTCATGTCTATTATACCAGTGCACAATATCCAACAGGGACCAATAATTGCTTCTCATTTTGGCGAAAATACTCTTCCCATAGAATTTTTCTGCCTATTTTGTGTGATGAAGTTATGCCAATAATTACTAAGAAATGACCTGCATTTCTGAACCTCTCCTTCATTCAGATATCTGTTACAAAATATATCACAAAATAACATTTGGGAAAAGAGTGCACATCCTTGAATATTATATGTCGCACATTTACTGCCCTGTATAAATAATATCCTGATAAAAGAACAACTTTCAAATTCCATATTAAAGTTTAGGTATCCTGCCACAGCTAAGTGCAACCCCATACTCTATAAAAATTATTATTTATTATCGTTACTGTTATAAATGAAAGCATTACATATTATGTGACTGAACAGTGTGACTTATTGTGAATATATGTGTGAACTATGTTTCACAAAATAAAAAAGTGCTATGCCATTTTTGGAGCAACATTTTTATGCAGGTTAACAAAACTTCACTTCTGGATGACAAAAATGACAGAGTTCAACAAAAACCAAGCTGTGCTATGTTTTTTAATACATTTGAGCATAAAATAAGATTTGTAGCTTTCCTGGCGATGAACATATTCAAGATGCTCTCGGGCTTCGAGCCAGGTGTAGTGATGAAAAGACATCAACGTTTCGGGAGTGTACATCTCTCCCTTCACTCTTGCTAGTCATTCATCCTGAAGATGGGAGAGATGTACACTCCCGAAACGTTGATGTCTTTTCATCACTACACCTGGCTCGAAGCCCGAGAGCATCTTGAATACATTTGAGCATGATTATCTACATTTAGTTTATTTTACAGAGTTACAAATATTTTATAAAATTGCCTTCCACTAAGTTGTAAAACACGCTCGCTCAGGAAGGGTCATTATGGATTATATTAAGGATGTAAGGCAAAAATTTTTCCAACCACATAACCATTTAGGATGGAAACATTTTCTTAATATTCTATTTTCTGAAAAAGGCCCAATTTTGTTTCCGATATTACTACCATCAAAGAAACAATTCATAGCAACATGACATTTTAATGGCTTTTATACATAGTCATTGGCTATATTGACCACCAAGAGCATTGTCAACAAAGACGGATGAGGACACTGATTGTCATTAAAGAAGTGAATTATAACGACGAAAAAAATGTGTTTTTGACATAAGGATGTCAGGGACAAAAAATAAAAAGGAATCAATTGGGATGACAAAGATAAAATATTTTTGACACAAAGGTGTTGAGGGTGAATTGAGAAGAAAA
This sequence comes from Tenodera sinensis, assembly GCA_030765045.1. Lineage (NCBI taxonomy): Eukaryota > Metazoa > Arthropoda > Insecta > Mantodea > Mantidae > Tenodera > Tenodera sinensis. The sequence goes on along the minus strand of CM060964.1, from coordinate 360,469,837 downwards.
ATAATACAATCACAGAATAATTATACGTATAGGAGTTTTCTCTTATATGTTGGTTATTCTGTAATCGTTTATACAACTTTTGTGTTTTGTTTTTGTAGCTTGGCAACTCTGTTTATTCTTCTGATAGCTTGCCCATGTAACGGTGAAAGTGTTAAAATAAATATCCAGTTATCTTAATTGTGTCGTATCTTTTATACATATTAAAGCTTCCAGTCCGAGAGAATACAAACAACAGGTTATGGGCCCAGGCATATAAGTATAAAAATTAAAAATTAAAAATTAGTTCATTTTCCACCACGGCTTTGTTATTAACGTGTTACTCCTTTGTTCTCTCTCCACGCCTGTCACCTCGTGTCCAAACCCTTATGTAAGAAATGTTTACGGTATTTCCCCTGTCTATTGTAATCGAATTAATTATTATCAGTGCATGCTAAAGAAAATTTAATAAGCAAGAAAAATTGTGTCCAACATAACATAAACATTGTTTTATAATTATTAACAATTGAGAAGATTATTTTTCTTGGTTACAGAAAATACTCCGAATTGTGATCATTGTGTATGTTCCATTCTTAAACGGAAAGTCGTGTTAAAGAGTTGTAAACAACTTGAAAATAACTGTAGTATTGCAGAATTTGCTATAAACTTAAATTAAAAGCGTCTAGGGGATATGTGAATAGCGACCACAAGGTACCCAAGCTGAGCAGAACATTACTTCCACTTACTGGTGTTTTGCTCCTCACTGTAACTTTTCTATCTGACCTTACCTTGGTCATCTCTTGTTCTCTTCTGACCCCGATGCTATTAGGGTTCCCAAGGGCTAGGGAGTCTCTATTTTTCCAACCTCTCCATTTCTCTATAAAATCTTAACCCCTAACATGCTGACCTGTCATGGCATGTAATACGTCCTCTGATTGGTAACCAGAGGATATGGTCGGTGAATTTATTTTGATAAGTCTCCCGGTCAGGTCAGTGAGACCCGTAAACCAACGACAGGTGTGGTCCTCCAGACTTTCTGGGGGTTGTGAGAGAGCGATGTGACCACCAAAACATAAAAATATGGTGCTCTCTAAAAATCGGTTACTATTACTGCTAAGTCTCTTCAGTATTTATGTTGAAAAATACTGGAGAGCAAGAGGATTAATGACTTTATTGTCAGAAATCCAGCATTAGCTAACAACATATAAGTATAAAGTGCGATACGCGAAGCGGTTTATTTTCAGTTTCGTTACATAAGGTTTAAGTAACAAAATGGCTGACTTTCGAAGTGACATCGTAAAGTTGAATAATCGTAATTATTCAAACTGGAAATATAAAGTACAACTGCTTTTAATGAAAGATAACTTGTTTAAGAAGGTAATTGAATCTGAAAGACCGATAGATACAGGTTCAAACGAAAGGTTAATCGCCGATTGGGATACAGCTGATAGCAAAGCACAAGCCTACATCGGACTTACGGTGGAAGATGATCAACTTATCCACATCAGGGGTAAGTCCACAGCAAAGAAAATGTGGAATGCTCTTAAGGAATATCATGAGAAAAGTACGTTAACGAATAAAGTTCATTTAATGAGAACAATTTGTTCTTTGAAACTCGAAGAAGGCGGTAATATTCCACAACATATTACTCGCATGCAAGAATTGTTTTTAAAGCTTCGAGACATAGGTGAAGAATCTTTATCGGATAAATGGAGTGTTGCAATGTTGTTGAGCAGTTTGCCTAGAAATTATGATCCATTAATTACAGCACTGGAAACACGTCCAGAGGATGAACTAACGTTTGCCATAGTACAGCAAAAGGTGATTGCTGAATATGAACGTAAATAATATGCAGAAGGGGCTCCCTGTAATTCTTCAGATAAAATGATGAGGACAGTATCCAGAAAAGATTTTAAAAACACTTCCGTGAAATGTTATTGTTGCAAAAGGTATGGACACATGAAAAAGGATTGCAAGAAATACTCAAGTTGGAAAGAAAAACCAAATAAAGTGAATGTAGTTGAACATAAAGGGCATATATTTACATTTGACATTCCGTCAAATAGTTGGATTTTAGATTCAGGTGCCACTCGGCATGTAACCAGTGACAGAGTTTTTCACATCCTTGGATAGATCCTATGTTAATAAAATTGAAGTTGCAAATGGTGAACTAGTTGATGTTATTGGCATCGGGACAGGAAAATTGATGTTTAAGAATAAAAAGGGAGAAGTGACAACAGTTATTGTTACCAATGTGCTTTATGCTCCTAAAGTTGTTGAAAATTTAATTTCTGTTCGACAGCTAAACTTAAGCAATTTTTCTGTTAACTTCAGTAAAGACTGTTGTGAAATATGCAAAGATGGAAAACATTGGATTTGCTAAGTCCACTGGAAACTTGTACAAATTGTGTGAGCCATACAAAATCCATGCAGTGTTGGAACACAACAGCAATTGTATTCATACATGGCATCGGAAAATGGGACATCGTGGCCCAGAGGCCATAAGGAAAATGTATGCTGAGGGTCTCTTAGATGATTTGAAGATAGTTGATTGCAGTATCCAAATGTCATGTGATACGTGCATGAAAGGAAAGCTGACCAGATTACCATTCCCAAAACAATCTTCAAGCGAGTCTACCAGATCACTTGATTTGATCCATACAGATGTTTGTGGACCAATGCAGACTATGACACCAAGTGGTAAGCGATTTATAGTCACATTTATAGGTGATTTTTCAAGGTATACTCCTGTATATTTATTGGCAAACAAATCTGAAGTTCCTGATACTTTGAAACATTATGTAGCACTTGTGAAAAACAAGTGTGACAGAAAAGTCAAGATTATTCGATCTGATCGTGGAGGTGAATATCTAAATAAACAATTAAGAACATATTTGGGCAATGAAGGTATCCAGACTCAGTTAACTGCAACTTATTCCCCACAGCAGAATGGCATAGCAGAGAGGAAGAATAGAACTCTGGTAGAAATGGCACGTTGTATGCTGATTGATGCAGGCTTACCAAATCAATTTTGGGGTGAAGCTGTGATGACTGCTAATTTCATACAAAACAGAGTCCTTACTCGAGCAAAGAAATTAACACCATATGAACTGTGGAATAATGAAAAGCCTAAAGTAAAGAATTTACAGATTTTTGGTTCCAAATGTTTTGTTCATGTTCCAACCCAGAAACGCCAGAAATTGGATACTACAGGAACAGAAGCAATATTTCTTGGATATGATGAAGAATCAAAAGCTTATCGTTGCTACAATTTAGCTTCACAAAAGGTGATAATCAGTCGAGATGTCAAGTTCAGTGTGGAAGCATATCAAGGGAAACGTGATGATTTAAATAGATCTGAAATCGACATAAATGTTGATTCCAAAGTTAAAATATCACATCGAGAAGTAGAAATTCAGGAGGAGAGTGATAAAGAAAATGAATCAGTTAAAGACTCTCAGACTCGAGTTTCTCAGAGATCAACAAAAGGAATTGCTCCGCAAAGACTGATTGAAGAGTGTAATACTACAAGAGAAGTTATTAAAGAACCCAAATCCTACAATGAAGCAATTTCCAGAATATTCAAAGAAAGTTGTACTGGTGGTGCCAGTGGAAGTGGTGGTGGCAGTGTCAGTGCCATTGGCAGTGGTAGAAGAACTCATAGTGGCAGTGGCAGTGAAAAAGGAAGTCATAGAAGCAGTTTATTGGCTAGAGGGTCCTCAGATGTGATGCGTGAGTTGGTAGCAGTGAAGAAAATCCTAGTAGAACACATGGAAATCATTACAGAACTCTGTCAGAGAATAACCATATTGGAGGACTGTGTGTCTAACCTCCGAGCACAAGCTGGGGATAAGAGGGTAGAAATGGAGCAGGTGAGTGGTGAGATTGAGTACCTGGAAGAGGAGCAGGGTCAGATGGAGGCATACATTTCAGCATCACAGGAACTCACTCATGCCTATGTGTGACTTGAGTTGCAGCCACTGGAGATGACCAGACCATGGAAAGTGTCAAGAAGCTCTGTGGTTGCAGCATTTGTTGAAAGACATGCACCAAGATGTGAACAGTGCCACAATAATTTACGAGGACAATCAGAGTTGTTTATCTTTGATTAAGAGAAAAATGTAAGGTTGTGTAAACGAGGAGGAGTGTTGGTTATTCTGTAATCGTTTATACAACTTTTGTGTTTTGTTTTTGTAGCTTGGCAGCTCTGTTTATTCTTCTGATAGCTTGCCCATGTAACGGTGAAAGTGTTAAAATAAATATCCAGTTATCTTAATTGTGTCATATCTTTTATACATATTAAAGCTTCCAGTCCGAGAGAATACAAACAACATTATAGAGATAAGAGATAAAGAGGTGACAATTAGTGAAATAAGAAAAACCATAGTCAGAAAAGCAACGCCCATGAATTAAGATGGATATAGCCAATGCTAAGCTTGAAGAAATGTCAAACTAAACAATAGTGAATAAGAACCCAATTAAAAAATGGTACTATTAGTAACATCAGAGTTTAAGAAATGACTCAACGACCTGCCTATACATAATAAGCTTACAAGACAGAAGGCAAAGAACTGAATAAAATATTGCCATAAATATGATCATAATCATTAGCTCAAGATTTGTATCCTGTTTTTCTCTCCTCATAACAAGGAACATAAGTCAAAAGCCACACAATAGACCATGATACACTTAAATTATATTTGTGTCAATGTCAAATGTATAATAACTGAATATGTATTGTACAAGAAGTGAATATGTGTTGTATAATAACTGAATATGTGTTGTATAATGACTGAATATGTGTTGTATAATAACTGAATATGTATTGTATAATAACTGAATATGTATTGTGTAGTAACTGAATATGTGAAATTTATAGAGACATGCTGTGTCATGCCAAAACAAAAGACAAAAACATACAGCGAAGAAGACTGTAAAGAAAAGAGAAAAAAAAGTATTGTACAAAGTGATTGTATCAGAGAAATAGGGAGGAATTTTTATTGTGTTTCAAGATTGTAAATATAGGTGACAACTTGAAAAACAAAACAAGGGGCATGTGAGACAGAATATTAGAAGACCCCAAAAGAAAATCGTTTATGTGAATATTTGTTAGGATAATCTAAAGTCTTTCCACTTTTCCAAAAAGTGGAACAAAAGCTTCATGAAACATTCTACAATGTTCACACGCTACCCAAAACACGTTCTGAGATGTATTGCACAAGAGAATTTACTATCTGCAATTATACATTGGTGCTGTTTTTATTGTTGAGTTGCTTCAAGTTTGAGCGATGTGACTCTTCTTTCCCTCAGGGCGTGGTAACAGATGGAATGAAAAATCACACGATGTTTCTTCACCACAATGTATTATTTTATTAACACTTGTTATTATGTTTATAAGAACGTTTACCAGACTTTAGATGTTAATAATCTAAAATGGTGCTAAGAGAATTTATTTAAATGTAAAATAGAGAAAAAGTGTTAATAAAATAATACATTGTGGTGAAGAAACATTGTGTGATTTTTCATTCCATCTGTTACCACGCCCTGAGGGAAAGAAGAGTCACATCGCTCAAACTTGAAGCAACTCAACACTAAAAACAGCACCAATGTATAATTGCAGATAGTAAATTCTCTTGTGCAATACATCTCAGAATAATTTTCAGCAAACAATTTCAATTACAGATTGCCAATGCGTAGTTCATTATGTGCAATCACTCAAATATATGTCTATATTGCACAACATTTTGATTAGTAGTGTCTGGTATTTACTCTTCCTAGTTACATGGCCAATAACCATTGTTTCTCTTTTGTTACCGATCATAACTTTCTTACAGTCGATGATGTAAATGTTTCCCATTGCGGAATAGCTTCGGATTTGATAGTGATGTTTACGAAATAGATACAATATTCATAAAGAAAAAAATTTACACATATTCAATAGATATAAGTTGACATGGAAATATTAGTCTGAATTTTCTCATCAGTGAAGCGAATTATAAGTAAATGCATAATCTGTAAGATGACTCCGTCTAGGGGATATGTGAATACCAACCACAAGGTACCCAAGCTGAGCAGAACATTACTTCCACTTACTGGTGTTTTGCTCCTCACTGTAACTTTTCTATCTGACCTTACCTTGGTCATCTCTTGTTCTCTTCTGACCCCGATGCCATTAAGGTTCCCGAGGGCTAGGGAGTCTTTATTTTTCCAACCTCTCCATTTCTCTATAAAATCTTAACCCCTAACATGCTGACCTGTTATGGCATGTAATACGTCCTCTGATTGGTGATCAGAGGATATGGTCGGAGAATTTATTTTGATAATCCTCCCAGTCAGGTCGGTGAGACCCGTAAACCAACAACAGGTGTGGTCCTCCAGACATTCTGGGGGTTGTGAGAGAGTTATGTGACCGCCAAAACATAAATATATGGTGCTCTCTAAAAAGCGGTTACTATTACTGCTATTGCTCTCTTCAATATCATCAGTGAAAAATATTGGAGAGCAAGAGGATTAATGACTTCATTGTCAGAAATCCAGCATTAGCTAACAACAACATACTTTTATGATGGTAAGCTGGGAAATTCAAGTGTGATCTACAGTAATTAATTTGTCCTTTCTTTTTTAACCAGTGAAATATTAGCTCAATTCTTTTCTTACTTTTTCTACCATTTAACCATAATAGGTAGCGGAATTATTCCCTACACAAACTATTTTATATTAAATTTCATTTGTAATGCATATTGAGATTTTTGTAACTGAAAAATCTGATGTATTACACTCAAATGACTTTCTCTACTCTTAACTATTCCTATAAACACTTATTCCTCTGTCTTCTTCATGTCAGTTAAAGATAAATGTTTGCAGAAATTATTACTAGTATTCTTATAGGTGAAGGGAAATATGAGAGAAATTTGAGTAGTTGGATAGCTCTCATATTTAGGGTTGTAATAAAGACACACCTGCTAATATATCTGTAGAAAAAGACAATTTTAAACATGAATGATAAAAGATAAAAACTGTTATGATGTAGAAATATTTGATAGATTTGTAATGTAAAAAATGATTATAAAATTTGGAAATAGGGCAGCTAACCATTTCAGAATTATTTATGTAATTTAGTGTAGTATACAGATAAATGTACAAAGAATCACGGATAATTTGTAAACCAATATCTTCTAAAACACTTAAATGCAATTAAAAATGTCAGAAACAAATTAACAGTAAATTTAGTAATCACTTCACGAGCACCAATAAGTAGGCCAATCACTTCCTAATTTGAAATTTTGTATTTCTCTTAAATAAGAACTGCAAGGCTGACAATGTTCTTTTCCCTTATCAACCTCATAAATTTGGTCTACATATTTTTCAAATCCCCTATTTGCTTGTCAATGCCAATTATGTCTATTCTTTCTTAAAGCTTTCAAATTCCATTCTCTTTGCACGGTAACATATAAACAGATGAATAGCAATGTTCCATTTGACAGAAGTATAAGTTGTCCAAAAGTTATACAAATAACAAGGAATATTTCTGAAATGGTTCACTCTACAAAAAAATTTATTCAGACATAAATTGTGTATTTTAGCAAGATCTACATTTTTTGTAAAATAAGATTTTGTCTATCACAAATCATGACTGCTTGGCAAGTCATCTCTACAGAATAGGTATCTCAGCCTCACCGATATGTGTCCTGTGTAACGATCCAGCAGAAATGAATGAAGAACACTTGAAGACCTGTGAAGCATTAAGATCAGAAGAAACTACAGTTCAAAAGTATTGGAAAGCACGAATGCTAATGGCTTCATTGCCAGATGCAAGGCACTAGAAAACAACAACAACAACAACAGATTTTGTCTATCTCTTATGGTTTATGAGTTACTCAAAAGCCATCCACAGTAAACAGGACTTCATAAGCTATAGCCAGAAAATTCAAAATATACATTTCATTTGCCATAAAAATATCTTAAAATTGTTAAGAGCCATTTCGAGAAAATCAAAATTTTCAATGTAAAGGTTAGTTTAGGGTGGAGGAATTTTCTTCAAAATCTTCATGTCGCATCCTTAAAAGATATTGTGACTTTTTGTATGGTGTGGGTGTGAAGTAAAGTAGACAGATGTAGTCGAGATAAACACTTTTATTTCCGTAAACAGCAACTTTGTACACTCGTTGCAACAACAGGAAAGTCTTTTCCGATTCTCCAACAGCACGGCTTCGAACTCGTAACACAAAGAACTAACTCTTCTCCGTCGGCACAACTCTCCACATCGTCTGTCCGTCTCCGTCGGCACGACTACTCAACCTTCACCTACGTCTGACTGTCTGGACTGTCCCTTCTCACACTTTACCGCTATTTATATCTCCCAGGCACTATTCTGGAAGCTTCAAGAACGTTCACTTATTGCGCTGGAGTACAAAGTAGAAGATTCCAGTAGCCTCTATCCTTTTCTCTCTTTCGGCAAGCGCCCCAACAATGCGGCCATTCTCTGTCTCTTTCCTTCGGCTCCTTTGCGGTAGTGCCGACAATAATGCGATGGGTGACAATTGCGGCTGTCGGCAATTAGATGCGGCGGGCGCGGTGACACTGCTCCCTCTTCAGAGCTGGTCGTCCCGACCAGCACTATCACTGTGGCATCTCCCTTGCGCCCCGGTGGACTAACCCATCGAACCTCTTCTCCAGGAGGCACGATCCTAGGTATCGCTGTTGGATAGTGTCCCTTGGTCTGGGTAGGACGATGTATGCCATCCTGCTTCGAAATTCTGCAACAGTACCGCCGGTCTTGACGGTCCCTCGTCCAGTTGCCCTTCTTCCTGGTGTGTTGACGGGCCATCCTGCGCACTTGGAAACGGCTCACTGGGTACCATGTCCGCCGACCTCTCTGGCTCACCTTCGCAGCCACCTTGCTTCCGATGGGTCTGGCAACAAACCCCACCACATCCGCGCGAGTCGCGTCCACCGCTGCACTCGTGTTCACTCGTGCTCGGCACGGCATCTCCTGTATCCTGCCGTCCACGATGATGTCCACCATTCTTCCGTTCACGGCACTATGCGTCAGGTGATTGGATGGCTCCGACGGTCCCCCCATGTCACACGCCAAGTCGGTTCTCGCGTGATGCTCGTTTGCTTGTGCGCTTCCCTGCTGATCGTCCTCCACGTCGTATCCTGGTTGGTTACGTACCCGACACACTCCTCCAGAGGATCCCCGACGACGTCCCTGAACTGCCCCTTTGTCTTCCCCGAGACGTACACTTTCGTTATCTGAAACGGGCACAACTGTCGCCTCGGCCACTAGGTGCTCCCTCCCCGGGTCTGTGCTATTCCGTCTGCCCCTGGCATCCAGTACTTTGACGTTCTCGTCAACTCTTACTACCAGGGCGCCAAGACGTTCCCCGTCGTCCTCCACGACGTCCACATGCTGGCAGAGGTCTTCCACCTTTTCGCCGAGTTGTTCCACGTCTTCCGTCATGCCAATCAGTTCACCGAGTTGTTCCACGTCTTTCGTCACGCCAATCCGTTCGCCGAGTTGTTCCACGTCTTCCGTCACGCCAATCCGTTCGCCGAGTTGTTCCACGTCTTCCCTCGCGCCAATCAGTTCGCCGAGTTGTTCCACGTCTTCCCTCATATCATCCGAAACGGGCGCAACTGTCGCCTCGGCCACTAGGTGCTCACTCCCCGGCTCCGCGCTATTCCGTCTGCCCCTGGCATCCAGTACTTTGACGCTCTCGTCAACTCTTACTACCAGGGCGCCAAGACGTTCCCCGTCGTCCTCCACGACGTCCACGTGCTGGCAGAGGTCTTCCACCTTTTCGCCGAGTTCTTCCACGCCTTCCGTCACGCCAATCAGTTCGCCGTCAATTTTCGCCGATAGCTCCGTCTTCATCTCTTTCAGCTCGGCAGCGAGGTTGTTTCTCGTCTTTATTTCTTCTTTCAGCTCGGCAAAGAGGTTGTCGTTTGCCGTCTTCATTTTGGCAGCGAGGTTGTGGTTTGATGTTTCCATTTTGGCAGTGAGGTTGTCGTTTGCCGTCTTCATTTCAGCCATTTCCGTCTTCATTTCAGCCATTTCCGTCTTCATTTCGGCGAATAATTCTTTCATCATTGCTATCATCCTGGTTTCCGAATCTCCCTCCATCTTGGTTCTAACGTTGCAACTTCTGACGATGTAATGAAACTAGAAGCAATTCGACGAATCCCACTTCTGACACCAGTGTGACTTTTTGTATGGTGTGGGTGTGAAGTAAAGTAGACAGATGTAGTCGAGATAAACACTTTTATTTCCGTAAACAGCAACTTTGTACACTCGTTGCAACAACAAGAAAGTCTTTTCCGATTCTCCAACAGCACGGCTTCGAACTCGTAACACAAAGAACTAACTCTTCTCCGTCGGCACAACTCTCCACATCGTCTGTCCGTCTCCGTCGGCACGACTACTCAACCTTCACCTACGTCTGACTGTCTGGACTGTCCCTTCTCACACTTTACCGCTATTTATATCTCCCAGGCACTATTCTGGAAGCTTCAAGAACGTTCACTTATTGCGCTGGAGTACAAAGTAGAAGATTCCAGTAGCCTCTATCCTTTTCTCTTTCCTTCGGCTCCTTTGCGGTAGTGCCGACAATAATGCGATGGGTGACAATTGCGGCTGTCGGCAATTAGATGCGGCGGGCGCGGTGACACTATTAAACTTAAATACCAGCTTTTGTTTTTAACCAAACTTTTTGCCAAATTATGATGTTCACAGACAGGCATGCACGCACTCACACACACACACACACACACACACACACACACACACACACACACACACACACACACACACACACACACACATCCACACACCTTTTTCCAAAAGTCAGTCAACATCACATGAATCTGAATTGGAACTTCAAAAAAGCAGATTGGAATAAATATAAAACTGAACTGGAAAATAAATTTAAAGAATAAACTCACAGCTGCATGACCAACCAGATCGTATGAACAAAAATTTCTGTAAAGTCATCCTAGAAACTGCAAAAATACATATTCCTTGTGGAAGAATAAAAAATTTCAAACCCTTTTGTAACCCCCAGTTAGAACTGAAAAAGCAAAGGGATATAGCTAGAAATACAGCTGAACAAACAAAAAGCATTGGATACACAAATCTGGGGAAAGAAATGTGCCTCACTAAAAAACGAAATTAATACAGCTAAAAAGAATCACTAATAATTTCTTGGAAAAAATGGATTATAGGACAGATGGTAACAAAGCTCATAAGTTCATAAAAAATGTCAAGGGTAGGAAAGAAAACAACAGCACACCTATCATACACAACAATAAAATATTAACTAATGATGCAGCTATAGCCGAAACATTCAATAAATATTATGCTAATTCACATAAAGTAACAAGAAATAATAAAAAGGAACGTAAAGAATTTAAGAAAGATTTGAAACAAGAAAGAGAATGTAATCCTAACACTCAGTGCAATATCTTTTTTCAAAATTTTAATATGCAAGAACTGAACATTGTAATTAATAATCTAAAAAACAAAAAGTCTCCTGGACCTGATCACATACATCCAGAGTTCATAAAAAACCTTGGAAAAACAGCAAAACAACAACTACTGAAACTCTACAATCTATCCTGAAAAACCACTGTACCTGCTGAATGGCGAAAGGCAATAATTGTCCCACTCTTGAAGAGACATAAAACACCATCAGAAATAAAAAGTTATAGACCAATAGCTCTTACTAGGATAATAGCAAAAATGATGGAAAGAATGGTGTTAAATAGGTTAAATTGGTTTCTAGAATCACAAAATTTAATTTCCCCATGTCAAGCTGGATTCAGAGAGCTCCACTCTGCAAATGAACAAGTCTTACTTCTCAATCAAAGACTCCTTCAATAGAAAATAACATAATGTATCAGTTTTTATTGATTTCCAAAGTGCATATGATTCTATATGCAGAACAAAAGTACTAAAGAAAGTAAAAGAATAGGGATACAAGGTCCAATGTTTTCATGGCTATGTCATTTCCTAACACAATGCTCTATTGCTACCAGATATGGAAGAAATATATCTAAATACAAACAAGATAAGTACACCGTGGCTTACCACAAGGTGCAGTGCTCAGCGCTACACTTTTTAATATATTTATTAACGATTTGCCACAACAAATACAAGAATCAGGTGTGAAGTGTGCACTATCTGCCAATGACTTAGTAATGTGGACTTCATAACCAAAAATCAGAAGTACATAAGTAGAAAAATCTGATGTGTTACACTCACATGACTTTCTCTACTCTTGTACTAACCATTCGTACAAACTCTTATTCCTATATCTTCTTTGTGTTAGTTAAGATAAACATTTGTACAAATTATCTTATTACTTATTTCCTTGGAGGTGCAAGGGGAATGTTAGAATACAATAGGCTTTGTGCGATAATCAAATGTTTGAGATTCTGTTGTCTTTGCACACTTAACATATAAAAAAATTAACAACGATGATCCATTTCACAAAAGTTTTAAGTTTTCTGAAACTTACACACATAACAAGAAATATTTCTGAAATGGTTCACCCCACAAGAAAATTTGTTGAGACACAAATTGTGTATTTTAGAAAGATCTACATTTTTTGTACAGAATGATTTGGTATATCTCTAACGGTTTACCAGTTACGCTAAAGTCGTCCAAAGTAAATAGGACTACAGGGGCTATAGCCAGAAAATTCAAGATATACATTTCATTAGCCATAAAAGTATCTCAAACATATGACATTTTACTCAAAATCGTTAGAGCCATTTTCAAGAAAATCAAAATTTTCAAAAAATTTTCCATGTAAAGGGTAGTTTAGGGTGGGGATATTTTCTTCAAAATGTTCGTGTCGCATCCTTGAAAGACATTAAACTTATATAACAAATTTGGTTTTTAACTGACTTCTCGTTTTTGAGTTATACTGTCCAGAGACTGACACACAGACACATACACGGACCTTTTTCTAAAAATGCCTTTTTGGATTCAGGGGGTCTCAAAACATATATTTCCGGTGAAATCTCGACATCAATTTTTAGGTGGAATACAATGCTTCGCCTACTTACCAGTAGAGAAAGTAAAAACCATGTAACAATCCTTAACCAACCTACAAAAGTGGACCAAAGGAAACTTAATCTTATATAATTATTATTTATTTATGCCAACAAACTTACTGTTGGTGTTTTTAAACACACAAGCCGTGTGTGGGCAAAGTTTAAGAGGTAGAACTGGAACTTAAAAATTCAATGCCACAACTGGGATTTGAACCACAGACCTTCCGCTTGCCGGGCGGACGCTCTAACCACTGAGCTATTGTGACAAACTGCCAGAATGGCATAAAATTCTCAAGCCAGTTCGTATTTCTCCTGGTAAACCACAAAGGCAGTCTCACATCAGAGACAATTACCCCAATGGTGACTTACTATTGCAAGTACTTTATATCCCAGGATTAAATAGCCTTCACATGGTAATTATTATTTATTTATGCCAACAAACTTACTGTTGGTGTTTTTAAACACACAAGCCGTGTGTGGGCAAAGTTTAAGAGGTAGAACTGGAACTTAAAAATTCAATGCCACAACTGGGATTTGAACCACAGACCTTCCGCTTGCCGGGCGGACGCTCTAACCACTGAGCTATTGTGACAAACTGCCAGAATGGCATTAAATTCTCAAGCCAGTTCGTATTTCTCCTGGTAAACCACAAAGGCAGTCTCACATCAGAGACAATTACCCCAATGGTGACTTACTATTGCAAGTACTTTATATCCCAGGGTTAAATAACTTTCACATGGTAATTATTATTTATTTATGCCAACAAACTTACTGTTGGTTTTTAAACACACAAGCCGTGTGTGGGCAAAGTTTAAGAGGTAGAACTGGAACTTAAAAATTCAATGCCACAACTGGGATTTGAACCACAGACCTTCCGCTTGCCGGGCGGACGCTCTAACCACTGAGCTATTGTGACAAACTGCCAGAATGGCATTACATTCTCAAGCCAGTTCGTATTTCTCCTGGTAAACCACAAAGGCAGTCTCACATCAGAGACAATTACCCCAATGGTGACTTACTATTGCAAGTACTTTATATCCCAGGATTAAATAGCCTTCACATGGTAATTATTATTTATTTATGCCAACAAACTTACTGTTGGTGTTTTTAAACACACAAGCCGTGTGTGGGCAAAGTTTAAGAGGTAGAACTGGAACTTAAAAATTCAATGCCACAACTGGGATTTGAACCACAGACCTTCCGCTTGCCGGGCGGACGCTCTAACCACTGAGCTATTGTGACAAACTGCCAGAATGGCATTAAATTCTCAAGCCAGTTCGTATTTCTCCTGGTAAACCACAAAGGCAGTCTCACATCAGAGACAATTACCCCAATGGTAACAATTTTACTACACAATATATTACTTTCACATGGTTTTCTACTCACTTTTCCTTTACGTAGCGCATTCATGTATCCTCTGTTTGCCCTTCAACATACAATTCATATAATATTCTAGGATTGAAATATAAATGCAGCGTATTACATTAACACGATTTCCTCTACTAATTTTTCCTTTACGAGACACAATCAGTCTTCTTTCGCTCTTCGCCCTTCAACATATAATTCATACAATTTGCTATATGTTTGAAACAAATACAACGTATTACATTCATACTACTTTCTCTACTCACTTTTGTTTTACGTAACAATTCACATGTTATTCCCTATGGTTTATCAACTTCATACATACCAAGGCCTATACATATCTTATGTTGAAGAGTGATTAAATTCCAAAACAGGTTGACCGATCGCCATGAAAAGTGACATGTCTAATTTTTTTCATGGCGAAGGTTTTTATGCAATCCATTTTACCACGCAATGTATAACGTTCACATGGTTTTCTCTACTCCCTTTTCTTTTACCTAACATACTACTCCTTCTTCTACAAACAATCCATACATTTTCCCATACACTTGAAATATAAGTGCAACGTACAACATTCACACGGTTTTTCTACTCATTTTTCTTTAGTAAAACACAATCACATTACTTTCACTACTCCCGCTTCGACGAACAATTACGAACAATTCATACACTTTTCTATATGTTTGAAACATAAATGTGTAGTACATTCACATGGCTTTATCAAGCACCTTTTCTTTCTGTAGTATTTGATATTCTTCAACATTGCTTTTGTTTAGTGTCACTACGGTGTTTTAATAAAAAATAAAGAAATGGCTAAAAAAGTAAAGTAATTACAACTGGTGTCCGGAGTGCGACGAAAAGCACGATATGCAACAGTTGATGAAACAAATGTTAGCCAAGATGGACATAATGGGAAATGAAATGAATTCTGGATGCGGCAGAGGAAAAAAATATGAAAACCGGATTGGAAAAATGTAAACTACGAATAGAAAATATGGGAACAAAACTGGAAGGCAAATTGAAAATGTAAACTCCAAAACAGAAAAGATGAAGACAGGAATTCCAATATGAAGACGGGTCTATCGAAGAATACTAACGAGCGACTGGCCGGGGTTAAGGAACCCATGGAAGTATGAAGGACCTTGGTCAACGTGTTAACGTTCTAGACTCAATCACAGCAGCAAAGAACTGAACTCCATAATGGAACAAATGCTCGACGAAAACCTCAAGCTGTGTGGATATCTATGGGGGAGGCCTGCGTTCAGCAGTACACATTTTACAGCTGAAATGATGGTGTTTATGCAATATTTTTATGTATTTCTATAGCTCTTGTATCTCGGACATTACTCTTACAATTGCAACAAGTAGTTTTATATAGTTAACGTTTTGCCTTTAAGGTTTGTGTAAATAAGTATCTTCTCCCACAAAAAATAAGATTTCACAAAAACAGAGGCGAAAAACGCCGAGCAAACCTCGGTCGCCCAGGTACTGACTGTTAATACAACAAAATCAAACTACCAAATCTTTTCACCAAGAACAAAAACCACTAAAGATAAAACTAAATTTTTGGGGCCAACAATTACAAAAACAAAGGAAGCAAAGTCTTTGGGAATTATAGTTGATACCAAACTTACATGGACCAAATAGAAAATGTGATACAAAGAGCAGAAAGGTGCCTTTCACTGTTAAAAGTGAGTGACTGGGGTTTAAGGGCCTGTCGAAAGCTAGGTCATTAGGGCCCCTTCACTGTTAAAACGTTTAACACGAATGAAGTGGGGATGTTCCAGAGCAACTCTTAACACAACATACAATGTATATATAAAGCCATTATTTACTTACTGCAGTGAAGTTTTTGTAACAGCAAATACAAAAAAAAACAAAAAAAAAAACAAAAAAAAAAAACATTCAAATCTTTCAATACCAAAGTCTGAGAACAATTACAGGTGCTATCAAAATGACACCAATAACAGACTCCCATTCAGTACATGGCACAAGAGAAATTTTACATATACACTTAACACTCAGGAGAGCTTCCTTTCCAAAATTCAAGGCATCAAGAAGAATGTATACCTTTCTAATTCAAAGGAAAACTTCATATCTAAAGTCAATCTGACACAAACATTAGACATCACATATTATTTATACCTGACAGAGGAAGTTAAGAAAAGTGATACTCCAACTAGTGTTCTAAAATTATTGGCATTAGAGACAATCCATACTAGATTTCCGGAACATGAATGGCTCCATATTTATACTGATGGATCATTGATATCAAACTGAGATGGAGCTGAGGCTGGAGTCACGTGTCACCTCTTTTCCTATTACAAATCTTTAAGCTATGGAACTACAAACTTCGATGGAGAAATTGAAGCAATTCAAATGTCCCTACAAAATCTTTTTATAGAATTTCACATTTTCATCAAGCAGTTATTCTCTCAGATTCCAGGGCAGCAATTATAGCAATTACTTCCAAGTTGCCAAAAAACCAAACAGTTATAGAATGTTGGAAAATTCTTACCCATCTAACAACACTTCAATAACACCTAGTCTTCCAATGGATATCAGCTCACTGTGGACTGAGTGGTAATGATAAAGCTGATGTTTACCAGCAGTGTACAGAAATCTATAGTTAATCTACCGTTTTATGCAGCTAAAAGATTAGTCAACTCTGAATTTAAAAACAATATTGCAAAATATTACTATGAAAAATCAAAGAATAAAAGATGGGAACTACCAAACATTCAAACAGTAATTCCTGGGTGTGCTGAGTTGCAACCTTCAGGTTGATCACAGGACATGATGGTCTGGCAAAACATTAGAACAGAATTGGGATATATTCTTCACCACTGTCCTCTATGTGATCTGCAAGAGGAAATGGACCGACACCACCTTCAAATATGTCCGGCACTTCTAGCGCCCCATCCATTAGTGAAACATATTGGAGAGCAAGAGGGTTAATGAGTTCATTGTCAGAAATCCAGCATTAGCTAACAGCAACAACAACAACAACACTCACCTGAAGGATTGTTGTCAGAAAGCCTGTAGGAAGGTGAAGGCAGAGAGCCAGAAGTATGAGTACCATGCAGCATGTGTTGTGTCTGCCCATTTAAAGAAGTGGTGCACTTGCAGGATAAGATCACAGTATGAAACCCAAGCAGTTGCGATGAAGAGTATACTGCAGGAGATGACACGCAATGAGGCTTGCAACATACTGTCTGTTCACCAGCTCATGGTCTTAGGGGGATGAAGGGGAGAGGAGAGATATTCCACATAGTGTAATCCAAGTATTGTAGTAGTAATGTTGCTCTGCTGGTAATATTGCCAACTTACCTCCAATGTTATTCATGCTATGTTTACTCACTGCTAATTTCTCTTAATTTCAGTTGTAAAATTGTACAAGTCACTAGTTTTATGTTGGAAGTAATGGCAAAATCAATGTAGAAGTAGATAACCCTAGGAGTACTGTGAAACCTGCTATGGTATTGTAGTTGCAGAATAAAGATGTTCAGAGTGACAGATCTTTTCAGGATGATTGAAACAAACAAACCTAAAGAGGTTCTTAAAGTGAACACCTTTTTTGTTTTATGGGGCCATACTGTTGTTTGCTTGCCCCAGTACATGTGTGATCTCAATCCCATAGAATTAGCTTGAGCCAAGGTAAAATGAATAGTTAAATGTAACAGGTGACTTATTCTTACAAGAATTGCACAATATAAGGCTTAAGACCGAACCAGACTGGCAGGGATTTTGAAAAATATAGAAAAGTCATAAAATTATCAGTGGAGGAAAGACTGAGTACTTGAAAACATTTTTTTACATTTTATAAGCCAAGAATACTCCACAAACTGAAAGTAACATTTAAATTGTGCTATTTTGAGCTAGTTCTTTGCTTTAATCTAGCGTGAATACAGATTCCAAGGTTGGCAACATTATCATAAGCACAATCAGTGTCACAACTACTTCAGATATCACCATTTATACTAGGCACAGCTTATTGAGATTCCCCAAAAAACCTTGACATTCCCCCCATTATGGTGCAGTCTGGTGATATTTGGTGATATTCCATCTGTTAGGTTACATTAATGCCAACAACTGTTCATAGCATAAAACCATGGTAAAGCTATGGCCATAGCTGGTGTTATTGTGTCTTTTATGTTGCCACAGAAGCCCATGTTTATGAATGCATTGCAGAGAGGCCAACTGCTAGATTTTAAAACAAGATTCTGTTCACACACTGGATTAATTAATGAATTAATCTGTGGACATACTGCTTGTGTTTACATGATTTTGCCTTCAATTCTTTTAGAACAGCATATGCAGTTAAAGTTTCTGTTG
This sequence comes from Tenodera sinensis, assembly GCA_030765045.1. Lineage (NCBI taxonomy): Eukaryota > Metazoa > Arthropoda > Insecta > Mantodea > Mantidae > Tenodera > Tenodera sinensis. The sequence goes on along the minus strand of CM060964.1, from coordinate 360,451,102 downwards.
TTTTCGTGTTTGCTACAGAGTAGTGCATTAAATATATATTATGATATTTAGCATTCAGAAGTGATTTTATCCAAAAGTGTTATTGCAGAACAAGATTTTCATAGGTGAGTAGGTTCTTGTGTTGTGTGGTAACAATGTTCAAGCATTATTATCGTTTGAAAACATGTTACTTTATCCCTGTGATACTTGAGGTTAGGAATGCCTTTATTATGTACATTGACAGTACTGCTTTTTAAGGTACCTTTGTCTGCTGTTTAGTGTAATGTCGGCCATGTTGAACTCTTGGGAACTGCCGATAAGCTGTATCCCCTACACCTGGAATTGTTTACTGACATACTGACTGGCTGCACTCCTGCCAGGGACCATGAGCTGGTGAACAAACTGTACCTTTGCGTGAACACACACACAATATACTTACCTTTTAACCAGGCACTGGGAACTCTGCCTTCAAACATATAATAAATATCTCCTCAAGCTCAGATGACATCACAACAAAACCTTTATTGGCCTTCTGTAATTCTTCTAGTGAAGACCCTATTGATGTTAACAGGTGATTATAACAAATCATCGGGAATAAAAACAGAGTGATTTGTTTAATATCTTTTGTCAGTCAGTTGAAACAGAATTCTACATTCTCTATCCAATCACAGTTATGGATCCTAATGACGATGTAATCTATGTACAGTAAGTTGCAGAAGTATTGTATTCCACCCACAAACTCAATGTCGAGATTTCATTGGGAATATGTTTTCAGACTCCCTTAACCTGTGTCGCACAAAACAAAAATGAAAAATAATGAAATGGAATACCAACGACAGTTTCAAACAACACTCCTGTTTCCCTGATGAGTCCAGTAGCATCAGCATTAGAATGTTGTCCAAAAGTTTCAGCCTAGTCAATAGCTGGTAGAGTTTGTGTGATCAAGATATGATAGCAAACCACCATCTTTAGGTACATATATAGGCAATTATTTATTTATGCCAACAAACTTACTGTTGGTGTTGTTAAACACACAAGCCATGTGTGGGTAATGTTTGAGAGGTAGAACTGGAACTGAAAAATTCAATGCTGCAGCTGGCAGGGTCTGTGGTTCAAATCCCAGCTGTGGCACTGAAATTTTCAATTCCAGTTCTACCTCTCATATATAGGCAATGATAATCTGATACAGAAAGTATGCTTTATGGGTTTCATTTACATCTTATAACCAGGCATTAGGAATTCTTAAGCAGTTGGCTTCAAGTTACTTATACTCAAACCATCATCACTGTAAAGAGTACCAAGAGGAGGAAGAGCAGCAGTGATGGTGGCAGTAGCAACAGCAGCAGTAGGGCTTTAAGGCGCACAACTGCTGCAGTCATTAGTGCCCAAATAAGACAGTAAAACGAGAAGTGCAGGCACTAACCTGTAGTTTAAAACCGTCCAACAATTAAAAACCCCTCTGAACCGTCTCACTAACTGTAAAAGTAGAGCTAAAACAGACACAAAGACCCACAATGGAGATATATAAAACTTAATCACACCGACTGCCAAACAACTGAATAAAAACAGAAGAAGAGTGAAAACAAATTAACAGAGAAGTATAAAAGGTATGAAATCTTGATATCTAAAACTCTAAATTCATAGGTTTATGTTTATTGTTGATAAAGACTTCAAAACTCTTTCTAACACTTCTTTATCAGCCACCAGAACATTTGCAAGACTGACCAGCAGTTGTATAGTTCCAAAGGTGTGCCAGGGAAACATACTCGAGCAACACCTGGACAGACAAAAGTTGGACACACAGTGGACAAAGAGTAATAAGGTCCCCCTTGAAAAGGTAACTGTGCATCAAATTGCAGTAGCCAATATACAACTGTGCCAAGATCATCTCCTCATGATGAGATATACAAGAGGAGGTTACCCAGTTTAATGGAATTTCCTTTACTGCTCTCAGCTTATTACTGCAGAGAGCTGACCACTCTTCACACCAGCATGACACCACTGCTCTCAGAGTGTTGAATAAAAATAATGTTCTATAAATCAGAAATGTTCATAACCAGCGCACTCAGCAAAGTTAATTTACATGTGCATTTTTGTGGAACCAACATACTGAAAGAATATGTCTAAATCTCAGCCTCATATCAGACATTATTTCTTAATTAAAATTTACAGTAAACAACTTAGTTTCTTGGGAATATTTTCTTGTCTAATTGACAACTGCAAATGACACTCCGACCTTTCCCCTAGTTGGGCGAACTGCCCATGCCAGGCACTTCTCCACCACAGCCGCATCAACAGCTTGCAATAGAACTTAGAGAAGGCAGCTTGACCCAAGAGTCAAACTCTTACCTGGCAAGTGATCACGTACACAGTAGTGGAAGTATCCTCGCCATTTCCTGCATATGACACTAAATTTCATTAAAATTGTTCTTTACATTAAAATTAAAATAATAGTTTAAGAGTCAGCCCATTAAATTCACTAATTCCCAGGGGGGGCGGCGCGGTCCCCCTTTCCCCCCCTTCGCGACGCCCATGTCTTCAAGGTGAATAATGAGAACCATAATGATAATAGTAATAACAGTAACGATGATATAATAATAATAATAATAATAATAATAATAATAATAATAATAATAATAATAATAATAATAATAATAATAATAATAATAATAATAATAATAATAATAATAATAATAATAATAATAATAATAATAATAATAATAATAATAATAATAATAATAATAATAATAATAATAATAATAATAATAATAATAATAATAATAATAATAATAATAATAATAATAATAATAATAATAATAACAAGAAGAAGAACAGTAATAGTAATAATGATGTTAATAATAATAAATAACAACTAGACTAACTACCTTAATTCTGGAGCCTATGATTCTCACGACATCTTGCTGCTATAGTGCATGCGCGGACGCGAGTATAAACCTAATGGAGAGATTGAAATCCGCTAGATTGGCAAGGTTTTAAACCAAGTGTTAGATTTTTTCAATAAATAGGTTCCTGTTGTTATACTCAACACATGCCTGACTTTCGATCTGTATTTCTTTTATGAATTGGATTTAACAAGTGAATATGTGCATCTTTGTATTTTTCCTGTCAAAAAATTGGGTAGTATGTATATTTGAACAGCCAAATATTGGACATTAATCAAAGGAAATACAATAGTTTGCCACACGATCTTGTTCTTGCACACAGAGTTGAGAATGTGTACCTACCTATATGAAACGGCCCCGTGCTGTCCACGTGTAGCCCATATTAGGTAAGCACACCTAGGTTAGTGTGAGTATATGAACAGGATGACAGGGACCTGTGTTAGAGACATCTACTCCTACTATCAATAACCAGGTATGTGTAAACAATGTCTCAACGCTTTCTCCACTTCTACAAATTGATACAGGTATAATTACTTGGTCAAAATATATTTACTGAAGTTATACATTACTTGTATAATTTAGAAGCCTAAATACAGTAGTATCGCAAGGATTATTTTTATACACTAATAAATTTTTCAATGATACCGGCTTTGATTTGTAACTGTTAAGTTCCATCACATATATCTGTCTCCACCTCGTCTTCGGCCACTGGACCTACGTCGTCTTCTTCTTGAGCAACTTCTCCTTCTCCTCCTTCTCGAACAACTTCTCCTTCTCCTCCTTCTCGAACAACTTCTCCTTCTCCTTCTTCTTGAACAACTTCTCCTCATCCTCCTTCTTGTACAACTCCCCCTTCTTCTTGAACAACTTCTCCTTCTCCTTCTTCTTGAACCACTTCTCCTTCTCCTTCTTCTTGAACAACTTCTCCTTCTCCTTCTTCTTCTTGAACAACTTCTCCTTCTCCTTCTTCTTGAATAACTTCTCCTTCTCCTTCTTCTTCTTGAACCACTTCTCCTTCTCCTTCTTCTTGAATAACTTCTCCTTCTCCTTCTTCTTGAACCACTTCTCCTTCTCCTTCTTCTTGAACAACTTCTCCTTCTCCTTCTTCTTGAATAACTTCTCCTTCTCCTTCTTCTTCTTGAACCACTTCTCCTTCTCCTTCTTCTTGAATAACTTCTCCTTCTCCTTCTTCTTGAACCACTTCTCCTTCTCCTTCTTCTTGAACAACTTCTCCTTCTCCTTCTTCTTCTTGAACAACTTCTCCTTCTCCTTCTTCTTGAACAACTTCTCCTTCTCCTTCTTCTTCTTGAACCACTTCTCCTTCTCCTTCTTCTTGAATAACTTCTCCTCCTCCTCCTTCTTCTTGAACAACTTCTCCTTCTCCTTCTTCTTGAACCACTTCTCCTTCTCCTTCTTCTTGAACAACTTCTCTTCCGGCATGACGATCTTCTTCTCCGACAAACGGAACCGACAGCTTTTATAGAGCCCCGATCTTTTAATGCCTTTAGAAATGTTTTCCGTTGGTTTTCATCCATAGTAAACAGAAACAGTTTCTCTTCGTTCGTGTCAGTTGGACAGCTCATAAGAGTTCTCGACACATCGTCGAACGCTCTTAACATACACTGCTTTTTATGGATATTTCTTAACTTAACGCTTTTTCTGATTTCGGGTGCCGGTGGCTTCCCCATTTTCGTATAGAATTTAGATTTTCGTGTAGAATTTAGATTTTCTTTGCGAATTAGATTACTTGAAGAATTTTGCTTTCGCTTGGAAACCACACCAAATGTTGAAATGCTATGGCAACGTGTATTTCAGTTGAACAAAAGCGAGTGAAACATACCGAAAACAAAAGTCCCACCGTGCCAATGTACAAAAGCTAAACTACCTACTATATTTATATTCCTATATAGTTAAATGAGTAATTCTTACGATTTCGATCAAATTTTGTATTCAGACAGGGTTTTGCTTATTAAGTTTATCTATATAGGCGTCATTCCTGAAAAAAAAAAACACCAACAACAACAACGCAATTTTACGAGTAACAGTCACAATTACTCTAAACCTTATTTTGGCCATAATTTCTCTTTTAATGGGCCAGTTTCAACAAACAAGCCAGGATATTAAAGGTCTCGTCATGGAAACAGCTCCAACAATTAGGATAAAAATTTATATTTAGCTAACATTTTGCTTTTCAAGTTTATCTAAATAAGTAGATAAACGATTAATCAAAAGGAAAAGAAAAGAAAATCCGAGCGAAGCTCGGTCACCCAGGTACTGTAACATAATAGAATGATCGCATTGCATCTGTAATATTCACTACACAAATAAGATGCGTTTAATTTTTGTAATGAATATCTCCTTCTAACTTCAATGGAATAAACAGTAGCCTACCCTACTAGTTAATAAACAACAAATATTTCAAATGTGGTCAAATTCGACCACATTCACTTTTACAAACAGATAATGATCAATGCTTTATTGTTAAGTATTGCTTTGCAACCTACAGGAAAATTAGTTTAATTTTTCTCGGAAAGCTGTCACTTAATTGTGATGAAAAACCAAGAGTTTGTGCAGTTACGCTATCGATAGTCAAGTGTTTCTATCGCATTTACTTTTTCCTTTCTCTGTCACGTATGCATAGTAAAGTTAGTATGGCATCTATTGCATTCCATCCAAAAATTTATATCGAGATTTCACCGTAAATACATGTTTTGAGACTCCATGAATAAAAAAAGCAGCTGTTTTAGAAAAGTGTCTGTCTGTGAACAGCATAACTCCACCCAGACTAATCCAGGACCCTCTAGAAGGTCCAGACTATTCTTTACATAGAAAGTTTTAATTTTTTAAAAAATGGCTCTGACGATTTTGATTATAAAATCAAATGACAGTAGACCATAGTACATTGAGAAAATGCAGTCAGTTGCTCCCAGATTTTCAGCTTTCTTTACATTAAATAAGTTAGGTTGATATACTGTTTTTATAATCGCCTAAAATACTGTATTCGATGATATAAAATATTATTACTAAAACGTTATACATGGAACTATACCAATTTAAATATACGATCTCAATGGGACAACATAACCTAACATTTACCTACATGTCAAATGAATATCGATATCAGTACAAAGAATAACAACGCACATACGACACAACATACATAGTTTAATAGCTTATTTAATGATTTATAACACTGCAATCCCCTCCACTTAAAGCTTAACTTGCAAGATACAATAATAACATGAACGTCGGCAGACTTTTCTCCGGGGGGGGGGGGCGCAAATGTTAGAATTTTGCAATCAGATAATATTAATTCATTATTTTGTTGTCAAAAGTTATATCTAGTATTTGTTGCGGATAACCGTATAAATTTGCGCTAAACAGAAATTGTTCTTTACATAAAAATTAAAATAATAGTTTAATGGTCAGCACATTAAGTTCATTAATTTCCAAGGGGGGGCCGCGGCCCTCCCTTGCCCCCCCCCCCCTTCGCGACGCCCATGGTCAACCTACCTGCAGTTGTTTATATGCATTAGCGATAACATTAAAGTCCATGTGCAGTATACATATGGAAAAACGCACATGCCTTCGGTGTTTAGCTATTACTAAAGCCCGGATTTCTAAGCAAAATGCTTAACTTTTTCTACAGCTTTAAAGGTAAGCAGAAGGGCTATACTTCATAAGTGACACCTGGATGAGCAACTTTAACTATTTTTGTTTTTGTTTGTGCTTATTTATGCTTATTTCGCAGGAGAACGTTTTTGCTTACTTATTTTACGATGTTTAATTAAAACAGCATATTTTACCCAAAACGGCAACTTTAAAAGTGCATATTTCGCAATCCGTGATTTATCAATGATTCAGTATTTTCTCGGCTAAATTTGTAGGATACAGGCTGGTGTTGTGAAATCATACTTGGGAGAAAAATTACTTGCTGCGATTAGTAGAGTGAATTCATCAGTCACCGCCTGAGATAATACAATGATGTCATGAACAAGCATGGTGATTCCCTGAGTTCCAAGCTGCAGCGTTTAGTCCAGCAAGGTGTGTATGATTGCGTAGAGTGTCAACTCATCAGTCACATATCGCAATGATGTTATAAACAAGGATGCTGATTCCCTGAGATCTGAGCTCCATCTTATTGCGCTATGGTTTTTAGTTCAGTTCGATATTGCAGTTACGGAATGCCACCCACAAAACCTCTCAGTCAGCTTTCCTACGCAAATGTGTGAACGAGTTTGGAAAAAATATTTTCAATGAAGATGGTAATGTCTTATTTTGTTTGGTGTGTGAAAAGGGTGTTTCTGCGAAGCAAAAATATGACATTGTGCAGCACATTAATACAACGCGGCATAAAGAGAGGTTTAAGAATAAATCTAAGTTAAACCAGCAACTGACTAAAAGCAATGTTGGTGAACAATCGAGTTCTAGTGATGCATTTTCCATATTTTCCGATATTTGTAAGTGATGCTGCCCATATATTGTTAAAGCGGGAGTTGGATTAAAAGTCCTTTACCCTAAATTAGTTCACCTGACATGCCTTGCTCATGGTTTACATCGTGTCACTGAAACTGTTAGAAGCCAGTATAAAGACGTGGATCTTCTTGTTTCTAACGTGAAGAAAGTGTTCGTAAAGTCACCGATTAGAATTCAAAAATTCCGTGAACTACTTCCATATTTATCTTTGCCTCCTCAGCCAGTTTTGACTCGGTGGGGAACGTGGCTGGAGGCTGTGTCATACTATGCACGACATTTCAGTGAAGTGAAAACTGTTTTGAAATCCCTAAATGCAGATAATATAGTCAATATTACCACTGCATAAGAATGTTTTGTTAAAAACGGCATACAGGAAAAGATACAGTACATCCATAATCATTTCTCCAAAATACCTGAAACTTTAAAGCACTTAGCAGCTCGAAATAAGCCCTTGGAACATTCACTTTCTCTGATTCACGAAGTTTCAGTAACATTGTCGTCAGAAACACGAGGCTGCAAAAATTGCGTTTGATAAACTCAATCAGGTGCTACAGAAACATTCCGGTTACAAAACACGGTGTCAAATTTCTAAAAAGCTTTCTGGCGAAGAAACACACATTGAAGAGTAATTCACCGAAGAACTGTGGTGCTTTTCTCATGCACCTGTGACATCATGCGATGTGGAAAGAGCATTTTCACTGTAGAAATCATTTTTCACCGATAGACGCAGGAGTTTCACAACCTTCATTGTGTATTGTAACAGCCTTCAATAACGTAAGCGTTCTGCGAAACTGTTCATTATCATATTTGCATGCATTCGTTTTTTGCTTTTGTTGTGCTTATTATCGTCATTTTTCGTGCTTATTTGCTTGCTTATTTTACTATTTTATTTTGCTTGGAAATCCGGGCTTTAGATATTACTTTATCTCTTCTGAGTATAACTGCTAGTAAATAAGTTTTTTTTTTTTTTTTTTTTTTTTTTTTTTTTTTTTTTTTTTTTTTTTTTTTTTTGTTTTGGTGCATTAGTGATTGAAATACGCGTTCAACTTCAAGCCAGTCAACAAAATTTAATACCTACACAAATGGACCAACTTATACCTTGAAGACTCCAAACACGCCATCGAATAACATTAAATTTCTCCCTCGTTTTCTAACAGTTGACAAATACCATTTTAAGACTTGGTCGCTATGTGTTGGCTGTTCTCTTTGCCTGATCTAGACAGATAAGGAAATAAAACGAATAGCGATTTCTTATTTGAGAAGCATTTTAAAAGGCAAACCAAAAGCAAGGAACAATTAGGAAATGGTTAACGCAAAAAATCAATAAATAAAATAAATAATGAATGAATAAATAAATAAATAAATGAATAAATGAATGAATGAATTGATGAATGAATGGATGAATAAATAAATAAACAAATAAGTGAGTGAGTGAGTGAGTGAGTAAGTAAGTAAGTAAGTAAATAAATAAGTAAGTAAATAAGTAAATAAGTAAATAAGTAAATAAATAAATAATAAGTAGGAAGGTAGATAGGCAGGCAGGTGGTGAGGCAGGAGGGTAGGTAGGCAGGGAGCCAGGCAGGCAGGCAGGTAGGCGGGCAGGTAGACAGGTAAGTAGGCGGGTAAGTAGGCAGGTGGGTATGTGGGTAGGCAGGTGGATAGGCAAGTGGGTAGGTAGGTAGGCAGGTAGGTAGGCAGGTAAGTAGGCAGGCAAGTAAGTAAGTAAATAAATAAAATAACCACTATCCTTAGCGGGCGAAGGCTTACCACCCAGCCGCTGCCTCCACACCTCCTGCCACTACAAGCGTCTTGAGTGTGTTACGGAACTGTAGGGTGGGACGTGGTACGCGCCCCGAGTCCTCCCGGCCTGTTATGCGGCTTTCGCGACCTGGGGCCGTTATATCTTTAAGTAGCTGCTAAGTTGATCCCTCATGGAACTTACGAGGCTGCGTACACTCCGTGCTAGACTTCTCAGCTGGAGAAGAAATCCCTACGCCGGTACTGGTGATCGAACCCTGGTCTTCCCCGCCAGAGGCAGACGCGCTACCACTGCGCTACGGAGGCGGTCATCTGAACATATAGTTGATTTTAATAACATCTCAGTTCTGGTAGTTACGGGAAACTACTATGACAGTCATAAAAGCGGCCATTCAGGTTAAATTACAGTCAGGGAACTACGAGACAATAGAGATTGGGGACTGAGTTCAATTTGGATACCAGCCATTAAACGCACCTACCAGAGAAGATTGACGGGCCGCACGTAACACATCTGTCCACACCGTTCATTCACTTCCCAAACAAGGCCCTTTATTTTTAAAATTCAGTTCGAGGGGGCTATATAAGCTCGACGTTTATACACATAATCAATGTTTCCTGAATGAGGTCATGAGTTTGAGATAGCCATTTATTTATTCAGTTCCTGAAAGGCTTTGCACTATAAAAACAAAAGTCATCTACATTTTATTGCAATGAGTATACATGGATGGCCCTGATATAACAGTTAAACAATGTAAACAAAATTGGGCTGTGGAGAGACAAGCACCATTCGGTACTTTATGATATTTCTGTAACAAAATTTTTCGTGAACTTTATAGAAACACATATATTGTAGGTATATATAACTTATAAATTTTCAGTGGAACAACACTGTTAAAATATGGCATCTCTAGATGCCTTCTTCGCAAAGAAAGATCGCGCTAAACAAAAGAAAAGAAATAAGAATAAGCCTGGTGATATTGCAAAAATATTAGAAGACGTAAGTCGTGAGAAACAACATCCTGATAGTGAAATTGCAGAAAAATGTGGAAAACATCAACAAGGCAGAGCAAAGGAAGATGTGAAGGATTATGAGCCAGTGCAAAGGGGTTACTCTGGCCTCAAGATAGGCAACCTTTCTCTAAGCACATTCGGAAAAAACACAGCAAGACAAGAAGTGCGAAGGTCTAAGGCACAATCTGGACCATGGAAGGAGGTGGAAGGCTTGCCACCAGAAATGACCGAAGAAGATGTGCAGGACAATGGCCCATGGTCATACGTGGCTCCACACACACGTTTCCGGTCACGGAAAGCCCCCTTACCGGTCCCTGATATTACAAATGGGGAATGCTTCCCTAACATATCCACGTCAAGGTCGGCAAAGCCGGGCAGCTCGTGGTCGAGACGGGAATGAGAGGTAAGTCTGAAGTCCAACTGCAGCAGATGAAATTCTACAAGTAGTTAAAAACTGATATCGCGAACTTCCCGCATAAACTTGATGAGCACCAACTTAGTGATCAACTGATAGCAAATCATACATCTTCCAAGAAGATTGTAATTTAACATTATCAATAACATATTGTCTACAAGGCTAATATTAAAAAAAACACTAAGAGAAAACGTCCTTATTACATCATTAGCGATAACATTTAGTTTATAAAATAATTGTTTGACTAAATCCTGAGAAATTTACTCATTCTATATTATATATGATTTTCTGTACCTACAAAGTTACTGTTTAACAGATTCCAAAAGTTATCATTAAAAAATAAATAAATCTCTAATTATTATTTATTTATGCCAACAAACTTACTGTTGGTGTTGTTAAACACACAAGCCGTGTGTGGGCAATGTTGAAGAGGTAGAACTGGAACTTAAAAATTCAATACCACAGCTGGTATTTGAACCACAGACCTTCTGCTTACCAGGTGGGTGGTGTAAGGTAAGACTTTATTCTAATGCTATAGTTGTATGCACTGGAGTTTCTGGATCCAGAATATTATAATAACCGCCATTAGGAATGTTCTATTAACTTCCTTTCTTTCTTTACCTGATTACCCTCCCCTTATGTAGGACTTATACCCCCTACGACTTGCAAGCCTGTGTCTAGGGTCAGATGCCTGTTGGGGGGGGGCAGACGAACCTATGGACCGGACAGAGTGAAGACCTGGAAGCGAGTGGTCAGCCAAGCACCAGGTATGACAGTGAGGAAGAGGATGATATGAAATGCAGGCAAAATCGATGAATAGAAGGGTGATGATGCAATTGGTGGAATGAGCGGTGAGGGAAACCGGAGAACCCGGAGAAACCCCCCCCAGAAGCCGCTTCGTCCACCATGAATACTACATGCGGGTCCCTGGGATCGAACCCGGGCCACCTAGGTGGTAGGCGAGCTGTCTAACCGCTCAGCCACGGCACCACCACGCCCCCTATTTATTTCCTTTGGGTTAAATTTCCGCATGTATCAATGACCCGTAATCGCAATACTTTAATATATACAGTTTGTCCAGATCGTGATGACATTCCATATGCACAAGAGAGGGGAAATTAAGGAGAAGTGACTGGAGTGATGGGGAACAAGCGAGTGATGCCAGAACTCAGGCAGTGTATGTTTACATATTATAAACAATTCTTGTGTAGTTATCACAGTGAGATGGAGCGATACCCTGATCCCCACCTCTTCTATTATCCATGTGGGCATGCCTCTTCTATTGCACATCTATGCTCCAGGTGTGGGGGAATGTCACAAAGGTCTGGACAAACTGTACCTACAGAACACTTTTATCGTAAAACTGTGACAAATACAGATATTGAACACTAATTAACACTGCCATACAAACATTTTGCCAATAATGAGTAGGAATAATGAACACTAACACCTAAGCCCATAAGCATTCGTAAACATGCTGCGATTGAGTATTTGTATGAGCTGGGTTTTCGATTCATGGGTGGTTAGGTTAAGTTAGGCAGGTTATTTTTTAATATCTATATAAGCTTAAGTGAAGTAGCAACCATTGGTTACACCAAAACATGCGAGCTAAGTGAGCATGCGTTCCTTAACTATACTATGATTCAGTTTTTATATAAGCTTAGGTTTCTGATTAGTTGGAGGTTAGGTTAGGAAGGTTTACTGTTTTTATATAAGCTTAGTTAATTAGCAACTATTTCATCAAAGCACACTCACTTGGCCCTCGTGCTTTCTTTATCATTGCTTTTATTCTTACCTTTTATTGTAGTGGTGGATATAGGGCAGCTGGAGCATTTAGACACGGATACTACGTGCCTATCCTTTAAAGTGCTCCTTTTTCTGGCCAAAGCTAGCAATGCAGTACTTCACACTTTTCCATTTGGTTTCTCTGGTACTTACAGTTTTTCCCAACTTTCACCTTCTCCTGGTAATCTTCCTTACTTTTGCTGCATTCTCATAGATTGGTGACACTGATTTAGGGAACTTTTGCCTCTTCCTTTAGCAATTTCCCTCACAAAATGGCATTAGTTTCTGGTATATAAGTTGTTGTTGTTGGCTAATGCTGGATTTCTGACAGTGAAGTCATTAGTCCTTATTCTCCAATATTTTTCACTGATGGATGGGGCGCCAGAGGTGGCCAGGCATATTTGAAGGTGCTCTTGGTCCATTACCTCTTGCACATCACATAGAGGACAGAGTGGTGAAGAATATATCCCAATTCTGTATAAATGTTTTGCCAGACAATCATGTCCCGTAATCAAACTGAAGGTTGCAACTGCCATTTTTCGAGGATGCTCAGGAAATACTTTTTGAATATTTGGTAGTTCCCATCTGTTATTTTTGATTTTTCATAGTAATATTTTGCAATTATTTTTTGAATTCAGAGTTGACTAATCTTTTAGCTGCATAAAATGGTAGATTAACTATAGATTTCTGTGTACATACACTTTTTTGCAAGAAAATCAGCTTTGTCATTACCACTCAGTCCACAGTGAGCTGGTATCCATTGGGAGACTAGGTGTTTTTGAAGTGCTGTTAGATGAGTAATGGTTTGGTTTTTGGTGCCAACTTGGAAGTGATTGCTATCATTGCCACCCTGGAACCTGAGCGAATAACTGCTTGATGAAAATGTGAGATTCTATATAAAAGATTTTGTAAGGTTATGCAAATTGCTTCAATTTCTCCATCAAAGTTTGTGGTTCCATAACTTAAAGATTTGTAATAGGAAAAGAGGTGACACATGAATCCAGCCCCTGCTTCATCCAGTGGCGGCTCGCAGTCAAAATTTTAGGGTAGGCAAAGTGTAACAGTAACAACAACAAACAACAACAATAATAGTAATAATAATAATGATGATGATAATAATAATAATAATAATAGTAATAATAATAATAATAATAATAATAATAATAATAATAATAATAATAATAATAATAATAATAATAATAATAATAATAATAATAATAATAATAATAATAATAATAATAGTAATAATAATAATAATAATAATAATAATAATAATAATAATAATAATAATAATAATAATAATAATAATAATAATAATAATAATAATAATAAACCCCGTTTATCCGAAATATAGGCGAAGTCATTGCGGATAACGCAAACCTATTGTTTGGTTGTTTAATAAGAGCAGACTGAATGAGTGTGACTTACGGACGAATTACCGCCAAAACTAAAATCACGAGTGTCGGCAGACTTTTTTCCAGAGGGGGGGGGGGCCACATGTTGGAAATTTGCAATCATATAATATTAAATCATTATTTTACTGTCAAAATTTATAGTATTTGTTGCAGATAACTGTATTAATTTGTGCTAAACAAAAATTGTTATTTACATCAAAATTAAAATAATAGTTTAAAAGTCAGTAACTGACTGCACATTAAGTTCACCAACTTCCAAGGGGGGACCGTGGCCCCCCTTGCCCCCGTTTCGCGACGCCCATGACTAAAATAGATTAAGAAATTGAAAAATTGTCTGACTGCAGATTTGTGTTAAATAGCTAAAACACTCCTCTTTTCATTGTCAGTGCGCAGCGAAAGCGAAATTTGTAATACTTCACTAATTAAGTCGGTCATACTGGTATTACACAGAGATAACGACAGATTCAGATCTCTGAGATCTTCGTTCGTGGAGTATGGCTGTTCGGAAAATGTCGCATAAATTCGGGTTTGGGCAGGCAAGTGTTCGGACTGCTGGCAGACGCGTCTACGCATGCTCGGCGTGCATATACAGACCGAATGTTTCTTTATCCCTGTTCAAGGGCCTCGTACTGAGGAAATGGGGCCGGGCAGGCAGAGGTTAAGCTAGCCTGCTCTCCACTACCCAGGTTCCATGCGTATCATTTCTGCCGCGCGTTTCAAACGCGTAGCGCAGTTTTGATGAATCGGAATTGAGATTAAAGGATTTGACCATGCGCTGGTCATTATAACCGAGAAAACTTTTCTTGAACTGCAATTTAGTGGAAAATGACGGTTCAAATGATAAAATGCAGAATCATAGTTAAACATTATTTGTTGATGTATTACGATAGGGTAGGCAATGCCTACCCTGCCTACCCTGAGGAGCCGCGCCTGGCTTCATCTTGGTTTGATATCAATGATCCATCAGTATAAATATGGAGCCATTCATGTTCTGGAAATCTGGTATGGATTGTCTCTAATCTCAATAATTTTAGAACACTAGTTGGAGTATTACTTTTCATAACTTCTTCTGTCAGGTGTAAATAATATGTGATGTCTAATGTTTGTGTCTGATTGACTTTATATATGAAGTTTTCCTTTGAATTAGAAAGGTATACATTCTTTTTGTCTTGAATTTTGTAAAGAAAGCTCTCCTGAGTTTTTAGTATATATGTAACATTTCTCTTATTCCATGTATTGAATAGGAGTCTGATCAACTTTTTGTGTTCAATAAGAGCTGCTTTTTCTATTTCATATTCAATGGGATATTGGTTGGTTAGTACTTCCATAGTTGTTATTGGTGTGGTTTTGATAGCACTTGTGACATTTCGGGTGACCATAAAGATCCAGCGAGGGAAATATATTTTGCAGTGTTATATCAACAGCTTTACTTCTCCATCAAAACTTGTGATGTAGACGATGATACTAGGATGTGAGTCCAGTCCAGTCCAGTCTGATGTTGGCAGGTTGGGAGCAGCCCGAGGTGTGTCATTTGTGTACCTGCTCTTTTCAGGGCTTAACCACTTTCATGACGGGATGTGGGGTTTAATTACTTTCATGTAAATAGCACAAACACATTGAATTTTGCTTTATTTCTTAATAATCCTTTCATTATAATGGGACACTTAGCTTATAATTTTCTCATATTTTTATGATACAATTATTCTTGAATAAAATACTTTGAAGCAAGTTTTACAATGGCATGAGTTGTACAATTGAATATTTCTACGGTGTTCACAAATCCAATCTCAACATTTCACGATTGTTTTTAATCCCATTAATATTGATTTGATCAAACCTTTTTCGTTTGTAAAGCTCATTGGTGTTCACAAAAATTCATACACAGTTAATTAATGCAGATCTTTTGATACTACAGGATTAAGGACCTTAGCTCCTTAGGCCTCTTCAATTAGAGCACAATTCGTATGAAGACTTAAGCAATCTTGAGAAGAAAATATGATTTATTTAATTCTTAAACTCAGCATATCCAAAATTCGAACAGTTCCATACTAATACTATGTTCATAACAAAAAAAAAAAAAAAAAAAAAAAAAAAAATGAAAAAAAAAATCAGAGTATAAACATTCATATTCTTAAACTAAGAACAAATTAGAAACTAAAAGTTTCACTTATCTTAGAAATATTAGCATTTGAAGAACGAAAGTTAACCTCCGAAACTTAATTGACTCACCTTTTGAATTAAATTGATTATAACAACACTGTTTTCAAACTTCTAAGAAAGGGAGATAAGCTTTCTGTTATTAACTAAAAGACCATATTATTAATGATGATCAAGCGTAAATGACAAAATATACTACTTAATGAATGTCGAATGCTACATCATATGCCATTTCAATTGTTTCAAATTGGTACATTTTCTTTATAGGTACACTTCTTTTCTGCTTGAAGTATAACCTCTTAAGATGCTGAAAGCCACATTTAAACTAATAGTGTACTTCTATTTAAGTTACATAACAGAATACCAATATATTTGATATACCAAGTTTGAATATTAGGGGGCCTATGATCTTTAAAAAAATTGGAAAGCTTCAGTTTATTGCTACCTCTTCTTTGAACAGATCTGCTTCCCTTTTAGTGTTTCTATCTTTCTTCTGCCTGCAGTTAATAGCACAGCAGAAACAGCTTATCATCATATAATGTGGCAACAAAAATTAACATTTCCATTGGTTGAACATTTTTTTTTTCTGTTCACATGTTTACCTGTACCTAACCTGGTTTGAAAATGCTAAAACAAATTTTAAATTGAAAATAAATAAAATATTTGATTAATTTTGAAAATTGCTGGTGCATGAACTTCAAGTGTACATTAACTTTTTTTATTTACTTATGCCTGCCAAATGAACCCACTTTTGTTTCACAGTGCCTGTGGCCTGTGGCAGTGTACCTAGTGTGCCTTCTGCTTCAGCCACCTTGGCTGCATGTTTCTTGCATCATCTTCCAATCTCGAGTCAGTATGTCTGCCTCAGCCACGAGCTCTTCCTCTTCCTCTGCCTCTTGTTGCAATTGCCCGACCTCAGACATTTCATCCATTCACAATGGTATTATAACCTCTGTCTATAATCCTATGTAGAACACGATGTATAAGTATCTTTAAGTGATAGAGTGCAAGTTTCCGTGCTACAAGACAAGGGTCAGGCTAAATTCCATCCAAGATTCATTTAGGCAATACCATCTTATGTTTATTCGGCTATATACGTTCCTGGTGACGGTGAAGTGAAGCTCAGGATACCGAATCATTTGGCATATTTATTGAAAGTCGGTCTATATTTATAATGTACAGGGTATTCAAGTTTTAGCTGCTGAACATTGTAATAAAAGTGCAATTGTCTTTCCCCTTCATTTCATTTATCAATACTTCTTTCAATCCACTCAAAAACAGCCGAGGCAAGAACAAGAGGACCAAGAATGAGAAGAAGAGGACTATTAATTTAACATTAAAAATCAATAAATATATAGGCACCCTAAACTCAAACAAGTTACGTCGCATTAATTATTCTAGGAATAATACTTGATAGAAAATTAACATGGGCTGGACATATAAATCATATTTGTGACAAAATTAGTAAATCTGTGTATCTCCTACGTCATTTTAAAAATATCTTAGATGAGAAGGGGCTCAAAATGATTTATTATGGAGTTATACACCCATGTTTACTGTATGCGATAGAAATTTGGGGCTGTGCTGCAACCCATATGGAAAGGTTATTTAGATTGCAGAAACGGGCAGTCAGATTGATTTTCAATATGAACTCTCATGAATCAAGTAGGGGAATATTTAAGGACAAGCAGATATTAACATTGTATTCTCTGTATGTCTATAAAGTTGTAACCTATGCAGTTCAGAAACAAAACCTAAAAAATAGCAATATCCATAGTCACTACACCCGACACAATGATGATTATTTTCAGCAGAAATTTAGTAAAAATATTTCAAAAAAGGATCCAAATGTCATGGGTTTAATGCTTCATGCAAAACTACCTGCATATTTAAGATGTTCTAAAGATAAACAATTTGAGAGAGCTCTGAAGAAGTATTTGATAACAAAGACATTGTACAGTATCAATGAACTATAATAATGTCCATATTGAAATTACAGACCCTCTGTGTAAATCACAAATGATAGGTAGCTATAGTAAAATGTGTAACGATTAGGTTGTCCATCTTTGTAATGCAAATTGCCTATAAATATAAATTTGTGACAATGTCAGAAACTGTATTGCAGTCTATTGACAATAAGGGAATAAAAAATACTGATCATTACGCCTTTGTACTGGGAAATTCTGCACTGACTCATGGTAGTTGCAGAGCTGTTGGTTGATTTCTAGCTTTTATTGCCTTAGTCTTTCCACTTCTTTCAAATGTGCTAAATGATATTCCAGAAGAACTTTTGCATTAGATATGCTCTCTACTGTGCCCCCAAACACAAATGGGGCTTTACCTTCTTCATGAGGAACTGTAGGCTGCAGTTCATTGTCACCCTCAATTTTTATTCACACCACTCCACTTTGGTCCACTATTTCCTGTATTATTTGTCAATTTTTTCCAATTACATTTTCCACTAAGATTCATTGAACTTGAATTAATTCTTCACTGTACTCCAGCAAACTGCAAGCTTAGACCTCACTGACAGACTTTCGTTTTCCCGTATATTCAAAAGATGTTTGAATTTTCTTCAAGTTCTATGTTAGATATTACCTCAGCCTTGAGAGCCTGCTGAATATTTGCTCCATGAGCACCTATAGCCAAATCCATCAGATCCTGTGGAACACTAAATTCTTCTGAATGACCTCCAGCAGTATGTAATTTTGTGGATTCTAGCTGTCTTGCTGCTTGCTCAGTGCACTTTAACAGTAAAACTTTGTGACATAGATTTCTAAAATGCATTTCCTGCAACATTGATGCACATTTCTTAGAATGATCACTTCTAGAAACCACATTTAGAACATCCTTTTCAGGAAGATAGCGACAAAGTGCAGCACCAATTGCTTTCTGAAATTCCTTATGAACATTATGCGTTCTGGCATATTCTTGAAGTTCCTTTGGAATTTTTGTATCAAATTTGTAGAAGATATTTTTATCTATGGGAGGAGTTTGGCTTTTAGACCTTAAGCTTTTACTAGGTGCGATTTCAGTGTATGTACTTTGCCAACCGGAATACCCAACTACATGAAAGTCACCTCTTATCATCTTTATTACGGCCTTACACCACCCACAAGACTCTTGCTCATTGGCCCTTGAGTACACTTCCACTTCTTGCCCATCTGTATATTCTGGTTTTGTTGCAAGGGTGAGAGGAGGAAGATAAACTTGAGAGAATGGAAGCTTGGACTTTGTCATCCAGTCACCTTCAAAGGTGACACACACTTCATCGTCCAGTACATGCACAATATAAGCATTATAAAGTGCCCTATTTTTACCATACACTTCTACTGTGATTTCTTCCATTTTTGCAGATTTACTGTGAAAGTTAAAGTTTGGTGATCAAGCACGTTTCACTTTCAGAAGCATTTAATTTAATACTACTACTCATTTGTTTAGCATAGACAAAATATAGTCTTTGTTAGTCGTTTGTTCAAAACAGGGATAATAAAACTAGTAGTTTATAGGTAGCAGCTCCTTATGTAGCCTGTTACACTATGGATGTCTTGAATGTCACAAAAACCATCACGCTGAAACACACGCTGTATTTCAAACACAGTATTATGGTAAAACCTAATGAATAAATTCTTGGTTATGGCAATGTTTTGGTAGTGACAGAAAGAACCAATACAACATATTTTGCCTAAGTCCAAGAGCCGTCTAGAGCAGTGGTATTCAACCTTCTTTTTCCGTGTACCGCCAAAGGCAATTTTCCATTCCAACCTGTACCCCTAGAGGTTGCTCTAGAATTATACTTAAATCAAATTATACATAACCATATATAAAATAGAATATAACATGTGTAACTTATTAAATACTACAGAAAGCTTGTTACTATAGCTTGTTTTCAGGATACCAGCTCCTCTATTTGTGGCTGAATCCTTGTTAGTGCGATAATCAATGGTGACTGGATTTAAGCAATTCCTTGTTTTGTTATGATTGCTGTCGATGCAGAGGAACCTGCTCACACAAATAAGTAGAGGGGAATGGATGAAAGTGCATAGTGACAGTGTCACTCTTTGCATGCATAACATCAGAAATAACAAATTTACATGTTTTTTATTTTTATTTTCAGTGAACTGTCAATAGACATTTCCAAAAGCCCTTTTAATTTTACAGGAAGATTAGAGAAATTGATGGCAAAGGTGTAAAATGGATTTGTAATCCACTGTCATGTATTATCATCATTCTCAATTTCTGGAAAGTATTTTAAAAACTGTAAGCTGACATTTTGTAAGTGAAATTTGATTACTTCCTAAAGTCCAACAAGTCCAAACTATATTTTGTCCTCCACCACTCATTCCACCATTATCACCTTTCCAATCATAGATTTCGCCTGCATTTCATATCATCATTTTCCTCACTCTCATACGTGGTGCTTGACTGACTACCCGCTTCCAGCTCTTCACTCTGTCCAGTCCATAGGTTCCTGTGCTCTCTGACAGGTCAAGTAAACAAGAATAATAAGGTTCCAACAGCGATGGAAAAACTGCAATATTCCCTTTATTAACACACTCAATTCAAACTAAAACTTTTATAAAACCTCTTTATTTTCTCATGAGCTTTAAAAAATGTTTCTGTGAAAATCTTGGAGTTGATGATTGAGCTCCTTAAATTTGTTGAATATATTGGTGGAATAAGCTAATGGGCAAATACAATCTTTTTCAAAATGTATCACCAGATCAGATTTAATTTTGTAAGGAAACAGTTTACCCCATTTTTCAGTTAAGAACTGGCAGCTGTAAGATATGATTGATGGAGGACATTTCTATTTCTGGCTCAAACATTTTTCGTTATTTATGAACATTCAGGAAACATATTATACTGACTGTATTTTTTATATTTTCTTACCTGATCACCCTCCCCTTATTTAGCACTTACAAGCCAGTGCCTAGGGTCAGACGAATCTATGGACTGGACAGAGTGAAGATCTGGAAGCGGGTGGTCAGCCAAGCACTAGGTATGAGAGTGAGGAAGAGGATGATACGAAATCGATGTTTGGAAAGGTGATAATGGAGCAATTGGTGGAATGAGCGGCGGGGGAAACCGGAGAACCCAGAGAAAACTCGCTCTGATGCCACTTCGTCCATCACGAATACCACATGAGGGGCCCTTGGGATCGAACCCGGGCCGCCTAGGTGGTAGGCGAACGTCTAACCGCTCGGCCAAGGCACCATCATACTGACAATGTGCATTTTAAAAGTTACATACCCTTAAGAAGTCTCCGCGCACCCCTGAGGGTACGCGTACCCCAGGTTGAATACGCCTGGGCTAAATCACTGTAACCTTGGTCAAGGACACCAATGTAGTACAATCAATACAGCACCTGAACGCTGCGCACTAACAGAGAGAGAGATGTCGTGTAACCTGGTAACCCGGTTACACGCTTGTATTTCAAGCTAAACGAACTAAAAATTATGTTTATATAATTTAATATAATATTGTGACTTTTGGTGTGGGTGTAAAGTAAAGAAGACAGATGTAGTCGAGATAAACACTTTTATTTCCGTAAACAGTAACTTTGTACACTCGTTGCAACAACAAGAAAGTCTTTTCCGATTCTCCAACAGCACGGCTCCGAACTCGTAACACAAAGAACTAACTCTTCTCCGTCGGCACAACGCTTCACATCGTCTGTCCGTCTCCGTCGGCACAACTACTCAACGCTCACATACGTCTGACTCACTCTTCTGTCGCACTTTACCGCTATTTATATCTCCCAGGCACTATTCTGGAAGCTTCAGGAACGTTCAGTTATTGCGGCGAGATATACAAAGTAGAAGATTCCAGTAGCCTCTATCCTTTTCTCTCTTTCGGCAAGCGCCCCAACAATGCGGCCATTCTCTGTCTCTTTCCTTCGGCTCCTTTGCGGTAGCGCCGACAGTAATGCGATGGGTGACACTGCTGCTGTCGGCAATTAGATGCGGCGGGCGCGGTGACACTGCTCCCTCCTCAGAGTTGGTCGTCCCGACCAGCACTATCACTGCGGCATCTCCCTTGCGCCCCGGTGGACTAACCCATCGAACCTCTTCTCCAGGAGGCACGATCCTAGGTATCGCTGTTGGATAGTGTCCCTTGGTCCGGGTAGGACGATGTATGCCATCCTGCTTCGAAATTCTGCAACAGTACCACCGGTCTTGGCGGTCCCTCATCCAGTTGCCCTTCTTCCTGGTGTGTTGACGGGCCATCCTGCGCACTTGGAAACGGCGCACTGGGTACCATGTCCGCCGACCTCTCTGGCGCACCTTCGCAGCCACCTTGCTTCCGATGGGTCCGGCAACAAACCCCACCACATCCGCGCGAGTCGTGTCCACCGCTGCACTCGTGTTCACTCGTGCTCGGCACGGCCTCTCCTGTATCCTGCCGTCCAAGATGATGTCCACCATTCTTCCGTTCACGGCACTATGCGTCAGGTGATTGGATGGCTCCGACGGTCCCCCCATGTCACACGCCAAGTCGGTTCTCGCGTGATGCTCGTTTACTTGTGCGCTTCCCTGCTGATCGTCCTCCACGTCATATCCTGGTTGGTTACGTACCCGACACACTCCTACAGAGGATCCTCGACGACGTCCCTGAACTGCCCCTTTGTCTTCCCCGAGACGTACACTTTCGTTATCTGAAACGGGCGCAACTGTCGCCTCGGCCACTAGGTGCTTCCTCCCCGGGTCCGCGCTATTCCGTCTGCCCCTGGCATCCAGTACTTTGACGCTCTCGTCAACTCTTACTACCAGGGCGCCAAGACGTTCCCCGTCGTCCTCCACGACGTCCACATGCTGGCAGAGGTCTTCCACCTTTTCGCCGAGTTGTTCCACGTCTTCCGTCATGCCAATCAGTTCGCCGAGTTGTTCCACGCCTTCCGTCACGCCAATCAGTTCGCCGAGTTGTTCCACGTCTTCCGTCACGCCAATCAGTTCGCCGAGTTGTTCCACGTCTTCCGTCACGCCAATTAGTTCGCCGAGTTGTTCCACGTCTTCCCTCACGCCAATCAGTTCGCCGAGTTGTTCCAGGTCTTCCCTCATATCATCCGAAACGGGCGCGACTGTCGCCTCGGCCACTAGGTGCTCCCTCTCCGGCTCCGCGCTATTCCGTCTGCCCCTGGCATCCAGTACTTTGACGCTCTCGTCAACTCTTACTACCAGGGCGCCAAGACGTTCCCCGTCGTCCTCCACGACGTCCGCATGCTGGCAGAGGTCTTCCACCTTTTCGCCGAGTTCTTCCACGTCTTCCGTCACGCCAATCAGTTCGCCATCAATTTTCGCCGATAGCTCCATCTTCATCTCTTTCAGCTCGGCAGCGAGGTTGTTTCTCCTCTTCATTTCGGCAACGAGGTTGTCGTTTGCCGTCTTCATCTTGGACATTTCTGTCTTCATTTCGGCGAATAATTCTTTCATCATTGCCATCATCCTGGTTTCCGAATCTCCCTCCATCTTGGTTCTAACGTTGCTACTTCTAACGACGATGTAACGAAACTAGAAGCAATTCGACGGATCCCACTTCTGACACCAGTGTGACTTTTTGGTTTGGTTGTGAAGTAAAGAAGACAGATGTAGTCGAGATAAACACTTTTATTTCCGTAAACAGTAACTTTGTACACTCGTTGCAACAACAAGAAAGTCTTTTCCGATTCTCCAACAGCACGGCTCCGAACTCGTAACACAAAGAACTAACTCTTCTCCGTCGGCACAACGCTTCACATCGTCTGTCCGTCTCCGTCGGCACGACTACTCAACGCTCACATACGTCTGACTCACTCTTCTGTCGCACTTTACCGGTATTTATATCTCCCAGGCACTATTCTGGAAGCTTCAGGAACGTTCAGTTATTGCGGCGAGATATACAAAGTAGAAGATTCCAGTAGCCTCTATCCTTTTCTCTCTTTCGGCAAGCGCCCCAACAATGCGGCCATTCTCTGTCTCTTTCCTTCGGCTCCTTTGCGGCAGTGCCGACAGTAATGCGATGGGTGACACTGCTGCTGTCGGCAATTAGATGCGGCGGGCGCGGTGACAATATAATATGCCGCAAGTATTACTTTCTTTACCACGTATAGTAAGTGGAGGAAGTATTGTATTCCACCCAAAAATTTGATGTCGAGATTTCACCGGAAATATATGTTTTGAGGTCCCCTGAATCCAAAAAAAGCATTTTTAGAAAAAGGTCCGCATGCGCATGAGTGTGTGTGTCAGTCTGTGGACAGCATAACTCAAAAACGGAAAGTCAGTTAAAACCAAAGTTGCTATTTAAGTTTAACGTCTTTCAAGGATGCGACATGGTTTTTAAAGAAAATTCCTCCACACTAAAGTACCTTTTATACATGTAAAACTTTTCGAAAATTTTGATTTTCTCGAAAATGGCTTTAACGATTTTGATTAACATATTTTTATGACAAATGAAATATGTTTTGCGGCGGTGCCGTGGCCGAGTGGTTAGTGCGTTCACCTACTACCTAGGCGGCCCGGTTTCGATCCCAGGAACCCGCATGTGGTATTCGTGGTGGTCTTGGTGGATATTCTCCGGGTTCTCCGGTTTCCCCCACCACTCATTCCACAAATTACTCGATTAAAACCTTTCAAATCATGGATTTCGCCTGCATTTCATAGCATCCTCCTCACTCTCATACCTGGTGCTTGGCTGACCACCTGCTTCCAGGTCTTCACTCTGTCCGGCCCATATGTTCGTCTGACCCTAGGCACTGGCGTGTAAGTTCTAGGGGGTGTAAGTCCAGACACTGGGTCGTTGTCCAAAATTGAGGCAAGTGTATGCCCCAGACCAACTAACTGGTGCTCACTAGCATGTTGCAGACAATCTACAAGGATATGAACCACAGAAAGTTGTTGTTAGCTAATGCTGGATTTCTGACAATGAAGTCATTAATCCTCTTGCTCTCCAATATTTTTCACTGATGGATGGGGCACTAGAAGTGGCCGGGCATATTTGAAGGTGGTCTCGATCCATTTCCTCTTGAAGATCACATAGAGGACAGAGTGGTGAAGAATATACCCCTATTCTGTTTAAATGTTTTGCCAGACAATCATGTCCTGTAATCAACCTGAAGGTTGCAACTGCTGTTTTTCGAGGATACTCAGGAATCACTGTTTGAATGTTTGGTAGTTCCCATCTTTTATTCTTTGATTTTTCATAGTAATATTTTCCAATAATTTTTTTGAATTCAGAGTTGACTAATCTTTTAGCTGCATAAAATGGCAGATTAACTATAGACTTTTGTACACCGCTGGTACCCTTTTTTGCAAGAAAATCAGCTTTCTCATTACCACTTAGTCCACAGTGAGCCGGTATCCATTGGAAGACTAGGTGTTTTTGAAGTGCTGTTAGATGGCTAAGCATCTTCCAACATTCTATAATAGTTTGGTTTTTTGGTGACAACTTGGAAGTAATTGCTATAATTGCTGCCCTGGAATCTGAGAGAATAACTGCTTGCTGAAAATGTGAAATTCTGTACAAAAGATTTTGAAGTTGAATGTTACATGTAAGACATACAGGCACTGCGTCCCCACACAAAAGGTACCCATGGGAAGCCCACCTGTGAAACATTTCAGAGATATTCATTATTGTTATTGGATTTTATTGTTTGAAGTACTTTGCTTGTTTTATGTGGTGAGTTGCTATTCGTTTTTTTTTTTTTTTCCTCGTGGTTATGTAAAGAGAACAAAATCTATAAGCCATCACATAGTGACCAGCTTTTAAAAGCTTTGACAATGGTTTAGTTCTATATTTGTAGAATTTATTACATATTTCATTGTAGTACATGTGGTAAAATAATTTCTGTAAATAGCTTTTATACAGAATATGTGTGGAGGAGTGGGTAGGGAAGGTCAAATAAATTTAACACATCAAATTTGTAACTCACTTATGCACCCTGTCAAACTACAGATATGTGTATGCTTTAACACCTTGCAACCCCTTTATAATATAATATAATAATATAATATTTATTTCATCCAGTTTATCATACATATGACTTTGGACATGTCAGAAATACAATTACATATTTACAAACTGGTTTCTCAGATTTCCTTCAAGTCGTATAAACATTTATTAATCAGATACATCCTCAACTTCCTTTCAAATTGCTTTTTAGAAACTTCAGCTACAGATTTAATGTCTTGTGGTAGTTTGTTGTAAAGTGTGATTCCAGAAATATATACATCTTTTAGAGATACACTTTTAACCACACTATGCCTAAAGTAGTCCATTGAAATTTTAAGTTCCGGTTCTACCTCTTAAAGTTACAATTGTTTATAAGTTAAACTATTTGGCTGATTATGTTATTTACAATGTTCGTTATAGTTTGTCAAAATCTATATTGTTTATGAAATATATAAATTCCTTAAGGTATTTGTTTCCCAGTTCATTGTTTGTTACCGGCCACTGTCCACCTTTGTTTATAATACTTTGTTTTAGTTTTTGTCTTTCAATATCTAATAGAGAACACTCATATATTAAGTGGTTTACGCAGGCAGACAGGCAGGCAGGCAGGCAGGCAGGCAGGCAGGCAGGCAGGCAGGCAGGCAGGCAGGCAGGCAGGCAGGCAGGCAGGCAGGCAGGCAGGCAGGCAGGCAGGCAGGCAGGCAGGCAGGCAGGCAGGCAGGCAGGCGGGCAGGCGGGCAGGCGGGCGGGCGGGCGGGCGGGCGGGCGGGCGGGCGGGCGGGCGGGCGGGCGGGCGGGCGGGCGGGCGGGCGGGCGGGCGGGCGGGCGGTCGGGCGGTCGGGCGGTCGGGCGGTCGGGCGGTCGGGCGGTCGGGCGGTCGGGCGGGCGGGCGGGCGGGCGGGCGGGCGGGCGGGCGGGCGGGCGGGCGGGCAGGCGGGCAGGCGGGCAGGCGGGCAGGCGGGCCGGCGGGCAGGCGGGCATGGGGGGAAGGCGGGCAGGCGGGCAGGCGGGCAGGCGGGCAGGCGGGCAGGCGGGCAGGCGGGCAGGCGGGCAGGCGGGCAGGCGGGCAGGCGGGCAGGCGGGCAGGCGGGCAGGCGGGCAGGCGGGCAGGCGGGCAGGCGGGCAGGCGGGCAGGCGGGCAGGCGGGCAGGCGGGCAGGCGGGCAGGCGGGCAGGCGGGCAGGCGGGCAGGCGGGCAGGCGGGCAGGCGGGCAGGCGGGCAGGCAGGCAGGCAGGCAGGCAGGCAGGCAGGCAGGCAGGCAGGCAGGCAGGCAGGCAGGCAGGCAGGCAGGCAGGCAGGCAGGCAGGCAGGCAGGCAGGCAGGCAGGCAGGCAGGCAGGCAGGCAGGCAGGCAGGCAGGCAGGCAGGCAGGCAGGCAGGCAGGCAGGCAGGCAGGCAGGCAGGCAGGCAGGCAGGCAGGCAGGCAGGCAGGCAGGCAGGCAGGCAGGCAGGCAGGCAGGCAGGCAGGCAGGCAGGCAGGCAGGCAGGCAGGCAGGCAGGCAGGCAGGCAGGCAGGCAGGCAGGCAGGCAGGCAGGCAGGCAGGCAGGCAGGCAGGCAGGCAGGCAGGCAGGCAGGCAGGCAGGCAGGCAGGCAGGCAGGCAGGCAGGCAGGCAGGCAGGCAGGCAGGCAGGCAGGCAGGCAGGCAGGCAGGCAGGCAGGCAGGCAGGCAGGCAGGCAGGCAGGCAGGCAGGCAGGCAGGCAGGCAGGCAGGCAGGCAGGCAGGCAGGCAGGCAGGCAGGCAGGCAGGCAGGCAGGCAGGCAGGCAGGCAGGCAGGCAGGCAGGCAGGCAGGCAGGCAGGCAGGCAGGCAGGCAGGCAGGCAGGCAGGCAGGCAGGCAGGCAGGCAGGCAGGCAGGCAGGCAGGCAGGCAGGCAGGCAGGCAGGCAGGCAGGCAGGCAGGCAGGCAGGCAGGCAGGCAGGCAGGCAGGCAGGCAGGCAGGCAGGCAGGCAGGCAGGCAGGCAGGCAGGCAGGCAGGCAGGCAGGCAGGCAGGCAGGCAGGCAGGCAGGCAGGCAGGCAGGCAGGCAGGCAGGCAGGCAGGCAGGCAGGCAGGCAGGCAGGCAGGCAGGCAGGCGGGCAGGCGGGCAGGCGGGCAGGCGGGCAGGCGGGCAGGCGGGCAGGCAGGCAGGCAGGCAGGCAGGCAGGCAGGCAGGCAGGCAGGCAGGCAGGCAGGCAGGCAGGCAGGCAGGCAAGTAGGTAGGTATGTATGTTTTTTTTTTTATTTGTTAATTAATATACAGCATGCCCCATTACATGGTAACGTTACATGCTTTTAGTTACATTTGTATCATAGTTTTTCAAACTCAATGTTGTTTATAAAAGATATAAATTCCTTAATATATTTGTTTGCAAGTTCATTGTTTGTTACTGGCCACTGTCCACCTCTGTTTACAATACTTTGTTTTAGTTTCTTTCTTTCAATATCTAACAGAGAACACTCGTATATTAGGTGGTTTACATTTTGTTTCTGATTATGACACTTGCACAAGGCACTTTCCACTATCTTGAACCGATGGTAATATTCTCTTGTTTTTCCATGTCCTGTTAACATTGCTGTAATTTGTCCATTTAGTGGTATCTTCACTTTTAGGCGTTCTTGCACCGAGGGAAAAAACATTTTTGTGGTCCTTCCTTTTGTGGTTGAGTCCCATTGTTTTTGCCAAGTATATAGTGCTCGCTGCTCTGCTTCTTTGATGATGTGACTTCTTGGGATCTTATTGTAGATGACGTCTCCACTGTCCTTCTGTGCTGCTTCCTTCGCCAACTTATCTGCCATCTCATTCCCATAATGACCCACATGCGCCTTCACCCATTTCATGTAGACTACCCAGCCACTGTCCTGTAATAACCTGATGTTTGCTTTTATTTGTTCTATTATTTTGTTACGAACTTTGCCATTTTTAAGGAGTTCTAGTGTAATCAAACTGTCAGTGTATATTACTAGTTTCTTCTCACTGTCCTCCATCTTCTTGTTACAGAGTATTTCTTTAAGCGTTTGTAAAATTGCGACCTGTTCTACCTGGTTATTGGAGCAGTGGGTGGCAAGTTTGAATTGTAATTTTTTTACTAGTTCCCCATTTTGAAAGATGACTCCTGCTGCACCAACTTTCCCATCTACTTTGCTACCGTCTGTGTATATTTCTGTGTTGCATTTTGTTCCTTCCTGTGCCTCTTTTACGATCAATCTGTCTGCAGAATGAGGCCACTTGCTCAGTTTGGGAACTTCTTCAACTTCTTCATTTGCGCTTGCTGAATGAGTGTCTTTATATATTTCTAAGACTTCTTTTATTTTTACATTTATTGGCATGACTGCTGTTGTATGCAGGATGCTTCATATGATACAGTTCTGTGCGCTTTAGAAATCTTTATGTTCATCAATCGTTGTACCCTTTGATATTTCAACATATGTTTCCTTCTTTGAATCGCTTCATTCCATACCTGTACTCCATATAAGAGCATTGGAAGTATAGCTCCTTTGTATATTGTTCTTAATGCTCATTGTCCGAGGCCCCAGTTGAGCTTGGCAGATTTACTTAATGCATTTATGAGCTTCACGCATTTCTCTGACACTTGATTTATGTGCGCCCCAAAGCTCAATTTATTATCAAATAATATACCCAGGTATTTTAGTTGTTGTACCTGCTCTATTGTCCTGTTGTTTAAATATAACCTCATTTTACTCTTTTCTTCCTTCCTTTTTCTGGATATCAGCATAGCTTTTGTTTTAGTGATGTTGAACTGGATCTTGTACTGCTTTGCCCAATCTTCTATTAGCTTTAAATCGGTATTTGCGTACATCTCTGCTATTCTGAACGTTTCTCCTGATGTTAGCAGCATCAAATCATCTGCAAATACCACCACCTTACCTTGTTT
Source organism: Tenodera sinensis (assembly GCA_030765045.1). Lineage (NCBI taxonomy): Eukaryota > Metazoa > Arthropoda > Insecta > Mantodea > Mantidae > Tenodera > Tenodera sinensis. Next base: position 360,421,405 of record CM060964.1, on the reverse strand, counting down.
CGTGAATTTTAGGTGGAATAAGGTGTTATACAAGATATTCCAGAGTCCTGGACCACAGCAGGATCCCTGAGGGCAGCCCTTTGTGACCTCTTTTTCTACCTCACAGTGATTGAGTGAGAGTTTAGCTATTCTGTCTCTGAAATATGTTTTGACTAAATTATATAGATTCTTTGGGCACTGCAAGTTCCTTAAATTTTGGAGTATTCCGGGCCACCAAGCAGCATCGAACGCTCCCTTCACATCCAGGCTGGTTACTATTACACTCTTTTTCTGATCCAATTGAACTTGTATGAATTCTTTGATCGCCAACGCTGCATCAGTGGTGCTTTTTTGTGGAATAAATCCATACTGGTTTGTATTAATTAGATTATTGGTATATGTATGATGGTTTATTCTATCTATCAATAGCTTTTCTAAGATTTTCCCTTCGATGTTCAATAAACTTATTGGTCTGAACTTTGTGACTTCGTGGCTTCCTTCCTTTCCTGGTTTAACTATAGGTATTATTTGTGATCTTTTCCATATTTTTGGAAAGCATCCTTGTTTTAAGCATTTATTATAAATGGAAGTCAGTGACGATGGGAAATCTCTAAATACTCGCATTATGATATCCTTGGTTATACCATCTTCTCCTGGTGCTTTCTTAGAATTAAATTTTTCAATTATGTTAAATATTTCTTCTGCAGTGAATTCCTTGTCATCTGGTGTAGCCAGTGGTTCTTCTTGTTGTTTTCGAAGTTCTTGTTGTTGTACAGTATCATTTTCTGTTTTGTCTTCTGGAACAAAGTGGTTTAGCATATGAGAAATTGTTTCTTTGATATCACATGTGTAGGTGCCATCTTCTTTTTGAATAGTTGTTAGCGTGAGCTGAGTCCTTATCTTTCCTGCAGCCAATTTATATACTGCATTCCATGGGTTACTTCCTTCTTCTATGGTACAGTATTTTTTTCATGAGTTTAATTTTGCATTTTGTAATTGTGACTGGTATTCGCGTTTCCCTTCTGAGTATAGTATTTTTCTTTGTTCTCTAAGCTGCTCATTTTTTACTGTTCTCTGATATCTTCTGCGTAAAGCATTTACTCTTTTCCTTAGCACTGTCAGTTGGTCGTTCCACCATGGTACTGTTTTCCTATTTGTATACGTTTTTCTTGATTTACATTTATAAAATGACCTGTCACAAGCTGTTATGATGCATGTATGGAATGTTTCTATTACTTTTTCAGTTTCACTTGTCAGATTTATAACTTTACTAACTTGGTTATCTGTCTCTTTCAGGGAAATTTCTCTTGTACATTTGAATTCCTGCATCAGGAGGGCGAGTAGGATGTTGCTGAATTTTTTATAATTTTCTTCACTCTTGACGATATACCTTTTCCTTATAATATTATCTTCTTTTATCGGATGAGTATTTGTATTAATTTGTTGTGGTCTACCGATATTGAAGGAAATAATTTTATGATCGGAAAAACTATCTTCTTCTCCACACTTCCAATTTCTTATGTGCTTGAGTAGCCGATTGTTCGCAATCGTTAGATCTATCCAACTTTGAGCCCTGTTAGTTTCAAAGGTTGGTATTCCCGTATTTTCATTTACAATATGGAATGCTGAGGTGGTGAGAAATTCTTCCAGAACTTTACCTCGTTCATTGTTTATTTTATCATACCATAGCTTGTTCCGTGCGTTAGTATCTGCTGCAATAAGCATCCCATGTCCTTTAGTATGGTATAACATTTTTTCTATTTGCCTTATACCTGTTTCAATATCTGCATCATAGTCGAAGTACATACTTGAAGAATAGAATATGTTGTCTTTATGCTGGATTTCAATCAGTACACAGTCTTCATTCGAAAGTTGGCTTATTACTGTAGCATCGATGTTATCATTACTAATTATTATCGCAGCTCTCTTTCTTCCATTTCCACACACATAGGTTCTCATAGACCTTGGTATTCCAGCTAATTTATTATTTATGATGTACGGTTCCTGTATGAAAGATATGTCGACGTTAAGTTCATATATAAGCTGTATTAAGTTACTTGTCGCTATTCTCGAGTGTTGCAGATTTACTTGAAAACATTTTAGGTTGTGGTCATCCATTTTAATAGTCGATACTATATCTCCTCAATGCTGCTATGTAGCAGGCGCGGCTCCTCAGGGTAGGCAGGGTAGGCATTGCCTACCCTATCGTAATACATCAACAAATAATGTTTAACTATGATTCTGCATTTTATCATTTGAACCGTCATTTTCCACTAAATTGCAGTTCAAGAAAAGTTTTCTCGGTTATAATGACCAGCGCATGGTCAAATCCTTTAATCTCAATTCCGATTCATCAAAACTGCGCTACGCGTTTGAAACGCGCGGCAGAAATGATACGCATGGAACCTGGGTAGTGGAGAGCAGGCTAGCTTAACCTCTGCCTGCCCGGCCCCATTTCCTCAGTACAAGGCCCTTGAACAGGGATAAAGAAACATTCGGTCTGTATATGCACGCCGAGCATGCGTAGACGCGTCTGCCAGCAGTCCGAACACTTGCCTGCCCAAACCCGAATTTATGCGACATTTTCCGAACAGCCATACTCCACGAACGAAGATCTCAGAGATCTGAATCTGTCGTTATCTCTGTGTAATACCAGTATGACCGACTTAATTAGTGAAGTATTACAAATTTCGCTTTCGCTGCGCACTGACAATGAAAAGAGGAGTGTTTTAGCTATTTAACACAAATCTGCAGTCAGACAATTTTTCAATTTCTTAATCTATTTTAGTCATGGGCGTCGCGAAACGGGGGCAAGGGGGGCCACGGTCCCCCCTTGGAAGTTGGTGAACTTAATGTGCAGTCAGTTACTGACTTTTAAACTATTATTTTAATTTTGATGTAAATAACAATTTTTGTTTAGCACAAATTAATACAGTTATCTGCAACAAATACTATAAATTTTGACAGTAAAATAATGATTTAATATTATATGATTGCAAATTTCCAACATGTGCCCCCCCCCTCTGGAAAAAAGTCTGCCGACACTCGTGATTTTAGTTTTGGCGGTAATTCGTCCGTAAGTCACACTCATTCAGTCTGCTCTTATTAAACAACCAAACAATAGGTTTGCGTTATCCGCAATGACTTCGCCTATATTTCGGATAAACGGGGTTTATTATTATTATTATTATTATTATTATTATTATTATTATTATTATTATTATTATTATTATTATTATTATTATTATTATTATTATTATTATTATTATTATTATTATTATTATTATTATTATTATTATTATTATTATTATTATTATTATTATTATTATTATTATTATTATTATTATTATTATTATTATTATTACTATTACTATTACTATTACTATTACTATTATTATTATTATTATTATTATTATTATTATTATTATTATTATTATTATTATTATTATTATTATTATTATTATTATTATTATTATCATCATCATCATTATTATTATTACTATTATTGTTGTTGTTGTTTGTTGTTGTTACTGTTACACTTTGCCTACCCTAAAATTTTGACTGCGAGCCGCCACTGCTATGTAGCTAGGACAGTTGATTTCTAGTGTCGAATGATTAGCATCGATTGTACAGCCCTGATTATGTTTAGCATAATTTATGCAATTTATGCATTTGTAATTATCTTCATCAGCTTTACAATCTTTAAGCGCATGGTCTTTCGCGCACTTGGGACATGTTTGGTTTCCATTGCAGTCCTTTGCTCGATGGTTGTATTTGCTACACTTGAAGCAGCGGGTGACCTTATTATAATCTTTCCAGGTACACATGTTCCAGCCTAGTTTAATCTTTTTACCTATTATTTCTTTTCTTATACTAGAGTTTATTTCAACTACTAAATTTTTGTTTTTTCTTTTATCATGAAACTGGAATACTGCCTTCACTCCCTGTGTGGAATTTTGAAATTCTTCATTCTGCAACATTAGAGCTTCGACAGCGTTTTCAGGGGTGATTTCTTCTGAGACATTAAAAATTATAATCCTCGGGTTCCTCTTCTTTGCCGTTACTGCCTCAAGCTCTTCTCCACATTTCTCATTTATATTTTTGCATATTATATCAATTTCATTTTTCTCTCCAGACTCAATTAGCAGTTGTCCATTCTTCACCGTTTTAAAAGATTTAATTCCTACCTTCAGCTGCACAGGGTTTACTTTCGTCTTAATAAGAGATCTGATGTAATCCATGCTTTGGTTATTTTTACTTTTAACAAACATCTTGTATGTCTTCTTATCGTTTCTAGTCAAAGTCCCGCGTGCAACATCAGAGTAGTTCATCTTCTGACTATCGGGAACAGTAGCGTCCCTGACATCCTGTTGCATCCCGCGTGCAGTTCTAGTGCTTAAAATTGGTGCTGCATTTGGTATCCCAACTAGAGGTCCCCTTTGGCTTCTGGACTGTAACTGAATGTTAGCCTTCTCCAACTCCATTCTTACTTTCATTAGCTCCTGCGATTTTGCACAGTCGTCACTTCTTAATTTTGCTATAGCCTTGCGTAGATCACCAACGGCATGCACAATGTCCTGCTTTAGGTCTAGCCGCATATTTTTGCTAGTTTCGGTTACATTTAAGAGTAACTTAAACGCACCATCAATAAGCTCATCCGTGTCCACATACGTATTTCGCTGATCCTTTTCCACATGTAAGTTATCTTCATTTAAATTCCCTTCCTTCGTTACACTCTGCGCCATTATGTTCTTCTTATAACCACACAGAACAATATTACTAAGTAATTTTTTTTTTTTTTTTTTTTTTTTTTTTTTTTAATTTTATTGAAATCGATCAGCAATAATGCTAAGTAAAATTAACGAAACTTTATCAAAACAGTCAAAATAACCTTAAAATCAAGGCCTCCTACATCCTTCCGATAAACAGTCCTTTTATACCACGAAATTGTTCACACCAATTTTACACAATTCTCGCCAATCAATCTATCCCCGTTTACCCTAATAACTACACAACACTCAAATACTAATATTAATAAAATGAACCACTTTTTAAAATAAATTAACAGCGTAAACACTGACCTGGCCACCTCTATGTATCTTTTTCTTTTTTTTTTTTTTTTTTTTGTTTGTTGCATGCAGTAGTTTACTTGCATTTACAATCAGCAGGACCTTGCAGAAACTATTACTCACATGGTGGTCCGTAAAATTCTCCGTTTTTTCCTGAACAACTGCTGACTTACCTCCTTCGCATATATATCTGGCAGTGTTCCACTTAATTTGTATTCGCTCTGACAGTCTTTGTGCATTTGAACTGAAGTGGAGCACAGGCCCACTCGCAGGAGATTTGCTTCTCCTCGAGCCGTGTTTGGCTCGGGGAGAATTCCTCAAGTTCCGGCTGGTATCTGCCTCCCCGTATGCGCAAAATCCTGCTACTCATCTGCATTCCCAAGATCTCCCCGAAAATCAGCTTCCTTGTGCTCTGGCAGAGTACGTCGTGTCTAGTACGGGGGATCTTGATGCAGGACACGATGGTGAGGCCCTTCTACGGAAGTTATCCGCCGAAATGAATAGCTGCTCCTCACTGGGAGTGGACAACTACCGTAGAAAATTGTTTTCTATTTTCCAGGTAAGATGCAAACCATTTCCCTGCTACACCTCTAACACCATAGGAGTTTAACTTTTTAAGCAGGATAGCATGATTTACTGTGTCAAATGCTTTTTTAAGATCAATAAATAATCCCAAAGAGTGATGTTTATTATCTATGGCTTGGAGTATATCATCAATAAATGAAAATAATGCATCATTAATGGTTTTCCCTTTCTGAGAGCCATATTGCGATGTTGAGAGAATACCATGTAATTCCAAGAAGGGTGTCAATCTATTTAACATGACCTTTTCAAGAACTTTGGAAAAAACAGATAACAAGGATATTGGTCTGTAATTCTCAATGCTACTTCTATCCCCCTTTTTGAAAATTGGTTGTACTCTGGCAATTTTCAGACTGTTGGGAAGTATTCCCAATGTTAGAGAGGAATTACATATGTCTACTAAGGGGTCAACAACAAAATGAGAGCAAATTTTTAGTAAAAAATCTGGAATACAGTCTACTTCATGAGATTTTTTATTTTTTAGGCATTTTATTATACAGCATAATTCCTCTTTAGATACTGGTTTAAGAAAAATTGTATTCACGACTGTGTTATTAATGGAGTTATTTGCATCAGGTGAATAGGATGCGTGAATATTTTTAACACAGTCAATAAAAAAGTTATTAAATATAGTAGCCAATTTTTGGGGATCTGTTATATTCATATTTTCATAAGAAATGTTTAATTTACCTTTGGTGTCATAGTTTACTTTCCCAGTCTCTCTTTTAACTACCTCCCAAAGTGCCTTTCCTTTATTTTGTGATTCTTCAATATATTTAGAGTTATGCATCCTTTTTGCTTCACGTATAACCTTTCTTAAGATACACGTATATTTTCTGTAATACATCTTAAAGTGTTCATTATTTGTGCTTCTATTTATTTTTTGTAACCTTTTTTTCCTTTCACAAGAAGTTATAATTCCTTTAGTTATCCATGTACATGATTTCGTTTCGTATGTAGTTTGAAAATGTTTGCTTTTCTTTAGGGGAAAAGCTACATCAAAGCAATAAGTTATGGTTTTTAAAAACTCATCTACCTTATTTGATGGATCACTTGCATTGAATACTGACTCCCATTTTTCATTCTGAAGTAAAAAGTTAAAGTAATCTTAGTTTTCCTTTGTAAACTTTCTTGTGACTTTGATTTTCTCATGCTTGGATATTTGCATTGCAATTTGGATCTTTAGATCTAGAAGAACAGCATTGTGATCAGAGATACCAACATTTATATTTTCTGTGCAAAATGGAAAAAGGTCCCTATCAATTATAATTTGATCCAAGCAGGTTTTTGATGTGCCTGATATGCGTGTAGGTGAATAAATGGTTGTTATTAAGCTAAAGGAGTTAATTAATGTATTAAAATTTGTAACTACCTTATCATCTACTAAAAAGTTAATATTAAAGTCACCACAAATAATTAGTGGCTTATTTTTCTTTTTTAGGATAGTCATTAAGGTCTCTAGTTTATCAAAAAATATATGTAGATCACTATCTGGTGATCTATAGATACATACTAAAATTATTTCTATATCCTGGAAGGATAATTTTGCAACTACATGCTCAAAAAGCTTTTCTTCGTTTAGAAAGGACGTGTTCAAAATTTCATTGCAAGCTATGCCAGATTTTACATATATAGAGACTCCTCCATTTTTAAAAATAGTATGACAGTAGACTGCACATAAGTTAAATGTTGTTATTGGGTACAGATCACATTCTTGTTGTTTAAGCCAGTGTTCTGAAAAACACAAAATATTGACTCCCCGTAGTTTATCATGAAGGGCAATTTCTAATTCATGAATTTTGTTTCTTATACACTGAGCATTTAAGTGTAATAATGATACTGAGGGATAGCTGACTCTTGTACAAGCAGTTTTAACAGCATTTGCCTTGTTGCTAGTACAGTTAACATATTTTACACTATGAGAGGGGTTACCTAGTTCATGAATTTGGTTGTTTTTGATTGGTTTAAACTTATCTATTACATACATTATTGCTCTGAATGCATAGAGAGAGTAGAGGGTAAGTAGTTTATTATTGATAAAATTATGATTACTTAATTAGATGGAACAAGGCATTTCAAAGGATAGGTGTTAATCCGGAATGAGGTCCGTTGGATGCAGGGAAGATAGATATCAAGGTAGATGGGATCCCTTCATGAAGAACGACTATTGTTGATTTCTTCAGCAGGAAGATTCATCTTCACATAAATGAAAATCCCATAGAAAAAGCTTCTAACTGCTTTAGGGTCCAGAATCTAAGGAAAATGTGCTAGTAAACTCCATATATAATTTAATTTAAAGGGTGAGTTAATTAATAACGCTGAACAACACTTACAACATATTTTTCCGGGACGCATTTCGAATGTTAACTTTCCTCCATTATCAACCAGACAATAACTGGGTTTCCATGGTGTTTCATGGTGCAGATGGTGATGCTTCTTCTGGTGTTTCTTCTGGTGGCGGTTCAATGAACTTACTGAAAATGTCTCTCTGAGGAATGTCGAAATTAAATACTCGGTTTCTATTTTTTAAAATAAAGATTTGTTCCCATGTGGACAGTTCTTGTTTTCCGGTTATGTGTTTGAGAAGTTTCAGTTCTAGCTTTATGTCATGATTTTTTGTCCAAAAGTGAAATGCAACCGCTGATTTTTCTAATTGTTTACTCTTAATGTTTCTAACGTGTTCCTTGGATCTAATTTCTAAATTTCTTTTGGTTTTTCCTATGTATATTTCATTACAATCACTGCATTCAATTTGGTATATGCCAGATTTTTTGTTAGGTAGAATAGCATCTTTGATGTTCGAAAGTAGTAGGTTTTTTATGGAGTAATGGTTTACTGCTGCTAGCTGAATGTTGTATTCCTTGAACACTTTTTTAAATTTATCAAAGGCCCATGGGTGATGTGTGAATTTTTTTAATATCATTTTTGTTTTTGCTGCTGTGAGAGTTGTAGTTTCTTTTAAGAATTTTTTCTTTTCTGCTTGTTTTACCTTTTTATCTACTAATTCTTTGGGGAAGCCATTTTTTGGTGCTATTTCAATTATTTTGTAATATTCTGTTTTATATTCTTCTGCTGAAAGAGGGATGTTCACCAATCTATGTATTAAACTATTGAAAATTGCTTGTTTGTGGCTTCTTGGATTGTAACTATTAGCTTTTATGTAGTTGCCTGTATGCGTTGGTTTTCTGTGAATACCGAAATTTATTCTATCCTTGTTTTTGATTAATTTTAGATCTAAAAATGGTAATTTATTATCTTTTTCTACTTCCACTGTGAAATTTATACTTTTGTTCTGTATGTTCAGAAGTTTTAATGTGTCACTGATGTGTCTTTTTGGAACTATTGGAAATATGTCATCCACATATCGCTGCCAGAGTTTGAACATCCACAGGAAACCCTTTGTGATCCTTATTTCCAATGAACTCATGTAAATATCTGCTAAGAATGACAAGAGAGGGGTGCCCATTGCTAAACCTGAAGTTTGACGGAAATACTTTGTTTGGAACTGGCAGAAATTTTGTTCTGTGCATAATTTGGTGAGTTCTATGTATTCTGCAATTTCTGATGATCACATTCCAAGTGATTTGAGCCAATTTTTGATCAGTGATGGGAGTTTTTCTATTGGTATACTGGGAAATAGTGACTTTACGTCATAGGAGACAAGAGTGTCCTCTTCTGTTAATTTGAAGTCTTTGATGTGTTCTATTAGTTCATAACTGTTTCTTATGCTTAAACTTTCAAATTTAGGAAATTAATTAAATTTATTAGATAGCCATTTTGCCAGTTTGTAAGTTGGTGAATCTATGCTGCTGATTATGGGTCTCATGGTGATGCCTGGCTTGTGTATTTTGGGTAAACCATAGATTCTGGGTACGGTTGGATTATTTGGTTTAATTGCATATTTGTTTGGTATTATGCTTGAATTTTGTATAGTTTTTTAAAAGGTTTGAACACAAGCGATTAGCGGGTTTTTGCTGATTTTTTCGTAGTTACTATCATTTAGCATTGTTTCCATTTTTTCTATGTAATTTGATTTATTCATTATTACTATTTTGTTCCCTTTGTCTGCCTTTGTATATACTACGTTCTTATGTTTTAAAGAATCCATCCACAAGGAGTGGCCAAATGCCACTTAGCGCCGAGAATAGCAGTTACCATGCACAATCATCCATGCCATCTGCCCAGCACTGCCAACACTACATGCCTGAAAGCACACCTGAAAGATGATAAGGAAATGGAATGAAGGAAAATGCGGGAAAGGCAATCGTGGTATGAAATAATGCACCTCAGCATTCACCAAGTGACATGGGGAAACCATGGAAAAACCCATGTCATGGGGATGTCATGGAGATCGAACCCGCAACCTCCCAAATGCGGGCCACAGACATTACTGCCTGAGCCACCCCGCTCAGTCTGGTGCAGGGAAAAGTAGCTAGAGATACATGATTAATTAGAGTTAAAGGGATTCGTATGGGTGTGAACAGGAGTCAGAAACTTGAAAGGTATTAGTCATGATAAAGATATAAGAAAGTTTCCAATGTGCAATGAAGTGAACACATACTCCTACTGTGCATTATACTGTAGTCAAACAAAGTTATGGTGGGAGCAAACTGGATAGGTAAATACTAGTGAGAAATACTGGCTGAAAAAAAAATAAATAAAATAAAATAAAATCTGCAGAAAACTGTTTAGGTAGGGTCAAAGAGAAATGGGTAAGAATGATTCTGAATAAAATGGAATTAAAGGCAGATTTATAGAACCTTAAGATAACTAAATAAAACAGACTGAATAAAGTAGCAAACAGCAGAGTCAGCAACATACAAAAAACCAGGGGTTGGATATATTGGGACCAAAAATTAATATAGGCAAGCAGCCAAGTAAGATAACAGACATTACTGTAAACAAATATAGTTTTTTTATACAAAAGTTGTTCAACTCTATGTAGTGTAATTAGGTAAAAGTGAGAGATGAAAAATAAAGATTCATTCATTCATAACATGTTTGAGTACTTTTATCCCTAAAGCTAGCACACTTTCTGTTTCTGATGTCCTCAACCCTTGATTTAATTTAAAAGCAATAAAGGAAAATTACACCTTCATTCTTCATTATGTGTGTCCAGTATCACTGATAACATGAGTACATTGCATAATTATACACTACACTATGGAACATAGTTTTAAATTATTATAAAAATTGAATCAATGTTGAAACACTTAACATTACTTAACATTACTAAACAATTTGAGAGTGCTCTGAAGAAGTATTTGATAACAAAGACATTGTACAGTATCAATGAACTATAATAATGTCTATGTTACAGACCATCTGTGTAAATCACAAATGATAGGTAGCTATAGTTATATGTGTAACCATTAGGTTGTCCATCTCTGTAATACAAATTATAAATATAAATGTGTCACAATGTCAAAAGCTGTATTGCAGTCTATTGACAATAAAGAATTTAATTTAATATTTAATTTATGTAAATATTTATCTTGACCAGTTTCAAGAGCTTAAATTGCTCCCATGATCAGAATTGCCCAATTGATTCTTGTGGATGTTGTCTGATGTGTAGTTATTTGAGTTGACATCTAGCAGTGGAGTGATGAACTTCTATAATGGGTTTGGTAGTGACAAATCAAAATTCATTAATCGGAGTTTGTTTTTAATGACAAGAATCTTCTCCTAAGTATCCAACTCTGCAATATGTTTTGTAGCTTTTAAAAGTGTTATGTTTGGCATGAAGTTATGATTGGATGTCCAAAACTGGTGTGCAACTGCAGATTTATTCATCTTTTTTTTCTGATAGGACCACAATAGAACTGTTAAATGTCAAAAAAGGATCATTTCTGGTGTGAAAAATGTTGGTACCATTATTTGTAGATCCTGAAAAAGCCTTCTGACTTTCAAGCTTTCCTATTGCCTGCCTGTACATATGTGTGTACTGTAATACCATGAGAACATAAAATCTCTGAATGGGCTGCGCTGTGTTTAGCCTGTCTGCATCCTCTGTGCTCATTGCCTTCTGCTGCTATCATAGAAAGGCATGGATGAAACCATCCCACATTTTTAAAACTACTTTTAACGGCTTTACTTACTAACTTTATGAAAGAAGAGGCTGAAACTGGTCACTGTCGTTGTCCATACATGCATTGTGGCACCTCTTTAGGAAACTATCCATCACTTGCCGTAGTTCATGTTGAGAAATGTTGGCAATTTCCTGGCAGATATTTTGTTTTAATTCTTCCAGGGTGTGTGCATTTCTCTTGTACACTTTGTGTTTTAAGTTACCCCAGAAATAGAAATCACATGTTGGAGCTCTGAGAAACCTTTCTCCACTAATGGCACACCATATACCAATTTTTGGTCATGAAGCAGTACTTCATGAACAATATTAGGTTCTGATTTATGGGACCAATTTTTTTTTGAGTCAACAGTTGACACCCATACATACATGAGTACAATTGCCCCTTTTCTTGAGAAAATTAACAGACAGGGAGCATGATTTTGCCTTTTTTTTAACAAGATTCTAAAGACTCAGTTCATATGGCCAATCTTTTGATGAAAACTATTGAAAGTGTGTTTCAGGACAGAATTATTAGAAGAGTTTTGTGGTCCCCCGATCTAACCCCCTGTGAGAGTACAGTAATGGGATTATAATGAGTACCTTGTAAAAATAGTTTTACATTTATTTCAAATCATGATATTTGTGTATCCAGATTCCTCCATGGTTCCATTGTTACGGTATTGCCTTCATTACAGCTAATGGTTGTTTCTTCCTTTTAGGGTACTAAAATTTGCTCTTTAGTCATTTCCACTCACAATGTATCTTTTGTCTTTGTTTGGGTTACTGATTCCTCAGAATTTCCACAATTAATGGTTCAAATTGCAACAACCCATGAATCAGCAAAAAGCATAAAGCCACAATAATTAAATGGCAGTGCTTGTGTAGCTCAGTATGCAAAAGATAAATGTGGCACCATGTTGTTGTGGAAAGTGTTAGTGCTTCGGTTTTCTTCTGTGATTATGGAAACAAAGAGAATGTGCTGCTCACAGATGTAAAGGAAATCTTAAGTGGACACACTAATCTTCCTGCTCAAGAAATTCCATGCAGTTTGTTGGCAGCAAAGCCTCAGGATATATCTTGGTCATAAAATGAAATTGACTACTTCAAACATGCAACAGAGGGAAAAACTTTGGAAGCCAAGTTTGTTTCTCAGAACAATGGTACATTTGAAGTGATTATTATAGATATTGAAAGCAGTACACCAATAAATTTGCACTTTGGTGCTACTCCTGACAACTGAAAGCCAAGGCTATCAGAGATATAATATAAGGTGAGTTCATTTGCAATACTTTTACATAAGCAATAAAATTATGAGAGTAAAGACAATAAATACATACATGAATTTGAGTCAAACACACACTCCATGATTTTGATGTATTAGCTAGTATATGTTTTGTGAATTAAAGTCCTTATCTTCAGCACCTGTTAACTATTGAAGCTTCTGCCATTTACACAGTTTTAGTCTGAAAGGGCTCTTTAGAAGCATAAGGAACAAGGAATTTGATAAATCATGATATAAAATACAGAATTAGCTTACTTTAAAGCCTTGAAGACTCTGCAGAGTTGTATACGTGGGAGAGGATCTTCATAGAAATATGAGAATCGACTCACAAACTTTGATATTTCATACAAAGAAAATCCAAACTTAAAGTTTGCCAAACTGCTGAAAGAGGCACCTGGATTGGTGGATTGGCACCAGCAAGTGCAATGGCGATAATTGGCATTATTTGAATTTGAATTTATTTCTCTTCAATTTATACAATATAGTTTGTATATGGTCAACTCATATGTAAGCCTATTCATAGATTTATTCGTTAAGAGCTATTTATATACACAACATTGTACTTCTGAGTTGCCTCTGGCATAAATGTATTCAACACTGTGGTTCTAGATGCATTGTATGCCAGGCTCCTTATGGATATATCTACTAAATTATGATTCACCTATAAAAGTTCTTAATCAATTGATTGATAATTTATAATATTAGATGATGGATCAAAAACTGAGAACATATTGCAACGATGATTATTCTCAACAAATCATAAAGACATTGGTACATTATACTTCATTTTTGGTGATTTATCATATCTAGTGATCTAGTGATTTATAACTCATATATTGTCACCCCATTTATACAAAGGTGTCCTTTAATTACTGATTTGATACGTTTGCTGGTGGAGCACACAGCTTTTGGCACAACAGTGTCATAGTAACAAACAAGAAGTAAAGATAAAAATGTTCAGTATCTGGTGTTTATTATTGAATAATGATTTTAATTTCAATTCCCAATTGCTTTTAATCAGTCATGGAGAACAGAAAAAGGAAATGTTATGCAGTAGATAAGAAAGTAAAATTTACAAGATATGGAATTTAAACCACACAAAATCAAAGCTGAAATTGACTGAACTGACTGAGGAATTGCTTATACCATGCTAGGTACAATCATCAGCAAAAAAATGAGGTGTGTGCACTTAATACAGGAAAAGTGAAACAAGCTAAATTAATTGATCTGGTTAAAGCAGGACTTGGTTCAAAATAATGTTTTTTTCATGCACATCTTTTTTGTTTTTAAAATTTTACACATGTAGGCCCACTGTATTATTTTTTCTTACAAAATATATGTGACACATTATCAAAATCTCATTTGTAAGCAATTCTGACTTACAAGTAATCTTCTCCTTCTCCCTTGATATATGCGTAAACCAGATTCAGCTGTATTTTCTTTCTTTTCATAATGCTTACTCTTATTATGTCATTTGGTAATTTCTTCCATTCCTTCAGAACAAACTGATCCCTCCATATTTTGATGTCCTCATAAACAATGATGTAAAGGAAATTATTTTCAATGTCAGCACATAATTGACATATATTCAATCCAGATTCTCCTCTTGTGCCTCTTAATTTTATTATCTCAGCTCTAAACCAAGCCCACCCATCTCTACCTGATTTGTCACAAATTTCTATATGTTCTTCTTTCTCCCACTGCTATTTAATTTATCTATACAACACCAGAGATTTTTTATCTTTATTACTACTATAACTGGCACTAAGTGAGCATGTGAACATCAGTTCAAAATGTACTAAGTGAGACAGAATTTTAGAAGACCCCAAAAGAAAATCGTTCATGTAAATGTTTGTTAAAAGTGTAATTCGTTTTTTGATGTTGGTATGAGATAATTAAATGACGAAAACATGTTGATAAGGTTCATTGTTACGAACAACAAAGTTTCCACAAAGACGTCATAAATCTTTCCATATTTGATTTTAATATATGTGTATAAATATTAGAATTGTTTGTGTTCCATAATAAAAGTAGGGGAGGAGGATTAGGGATCGCTTCCCTAACGAGAAAGAACTATTTGATGAATAGCGCGGATGAATATGAAAAAGGTGGTGTCGCGTCAAACGACGCCACAAAAAACTGTTCACTAGCGTCTGCGTATTCGGCATGGATGGACGCATTTTTATGTGTACGCGTCATGAAATAGTAAAAGTGAATTTACTAAGTGTTTAGAGACCTTTAATTAAATTTCGGCGATGCTAGGAAAGTTGATCCGCTAAAATAAGACTTTCTACTGTGATACGATTTAAAAATTGTGAACAAGAAGGTGCAAATAAAATGTTTGACTAAAGTTAAACCCGAGTGTATGTTCATTCCATCCGTTACCAAGCCCTGAGATCAAAAAGATCTCATTAGCGTAAAGACACAGCGTTGATAATAATCACAAAAGCAGCACCATAAGTAAGATACCAAATTTAAAGGAATGTGTTGTTGCTAATGCTCTTGTAATTGGATTTTCTCCATTTTTCTATGGACTTCTCATTAATATTTACATAGTTGAACTGGAACTCTGGCATTAATTTTTACTTTCTCTACTACATATAGTAAAGTAGAGGAAGTATTGTATTCCACCCAAAAATTCAAAGTTGAGATTTCATTGGAAATATATGTTTTGAAGCCCCCTGAATCCAAAAAAGCATTTTTAGAAAAACGTGTGTGTGTGTGTCAATCTGTGAACAGCATAACTCAAAACCAAAAAGTCGGTTAAAAACCAAAATTGGTATTTACGTTTAAGGTCTTTTAAGAATGTGATACAAAGATTTTGAAGAAAATTGCTCCACCTAAACTGTGCTGTTAGATGGGTAAAAATTTTCCAACATTCTATAATTGTTTGGTTTTTTGGTGACAACTAGGAAGTAATTGCTATAATTGCTGCCCTGGAATCTGAGAGAATAACTGCTTGCTGAAAATGTGAAATTCTGTACAAAAGATTTTATAGGGCCATTCGAATTGCTTCAATTTCTCCATCAAAGTTTGTAGTTCCATAACTTAAAGATTTGTAATAGAAAAAGAGGTAACATGTGACTCCAGCACCTGCTCCGTCTTGGTTTGATATTAATGATCCATCAGTATAAATATGGAGCCATTCGTGTTCTGGAAATCTAGTATGGATTGTCTCTAATGCCAATAATTTTAGAACACTAGTTGGAGTATCACTTTTCGTAACTTCTTCTGTCAGGTGTAAATAATATGTGATGTCTAATGTTTGGGTGGGATTGACTTTAGGTATGAAGTTTTCCTTTGAATTAGAGCAGTAAGTAAATAATGGCTTTATATACACATTGTATGTTGTGTTAAGAGTTGCTCTGGAACATCCCCACTTCATTCCTGTTAGACGTTTTAACAGTGAAAGGCGCCTCTCTGCTCTTTGTATTACATTTTCTATTTGTTTGGTCCATGTAAGTTTAGTATCAAATGTAACTCTTAAATACTTTGCTTCCTTTGTTTCTGATAATTGTTGACCCTCAAAATTTAGTTTTATTTTTAGTGGCTTTTTTCTTAGTGAAAAGATTTGGTAGTTTGATTTTGTTGTATTAACAGTCATTAAATTTTCTTTGGTCCACCTTTGTAATTTGGTTAAGGATTGTTGCATGGTTTTTTCTAGTTCTGCACATTTGCTTTTTGGTTTTGAAGTCCACATTACCAAGTCATCAGCAAATAGTGCACACTTCACACCTGATTCTTGTATTTGTTGTGGTAGATCATTAATAAATATATTAAAAAGTGTAGTGCTGAGCACTGCGCCTTGTGGTAAGCCACGGTGTACTTGTTTGTATTTAGATATGTTTCTTCCATATCTGGTTGCAATAAAGCGTTGTGTTAGGAAATGACATAGCCATGAAAACATTGGACCTTGTATCCCTATTTTTTTTACTTTCTTTAGTAGTTTTGTTCTGCATATATAATCATATGCACTTTGGAAATCAATAAAAACTGATAAATTATCTTCTTTTCTATTGAAGGAGTCTTTGATTTCTTGACTGAGAAGTAAGACTTGTTCATTTGTAGAGTGGAACTCTCTAAATCCAGCTTGACATGGGGAAATTAAATTTTTTGATTCTAGAAACCAATTTAACCTGTTTGACAGCATTCTTTCCATCACTTTTGCTACTATGCTAGTAAGAGCTATGGGTCTATAACTTTTTATTTCTGACGCTGTTTTGTCTTTCTTCAAGAGTGGGATGATTATTGCCTTTCGCCATTCAGCAGGTACAATGGTTTTCCAGGATAGATTGTAGAGTTTTAGTAGTTGCTGTTTTGCTGTTTTTCCAAGGTTTTTTATGAACTCTGGATGTATGTGATCTGGTCCAGGAGACTTTTTGTTTTTTAGATTATTTATTGCAATGTTTAGTTCTTGCATATTAAAATTTTGAAAAAAGATATTGCACTGAGTGTTAGGATCACATTCTCTTTCTTGTTTCAAATCTTTCTTAAATTCTTTACGTTCCTTTTTATTATTTTTTGTTACTTTATGTGAATTAGCATAATATTTATCTCAAGCGGGTAATCAATGAAACAGTGACATTGCATATATTCTAAAAATTTTACTTTACACTTCTTTTTATTTAATGGGATCTTCAAGGCACCATGGTTTAATTCAAAAGTGTATGGATTTTTCAAATTACTTTACAGTTTAGCGAAATATGTTATTTATGAGAGGTAGAACTGCAACTTAAAAATTCAGTGCCGCAGCTGGGACTTGAACCACGGACCTTCCACTTACCAGGTGGCTGCTCTAACCATTGAGCTACTGCGACAATCTGCCAGAATGGCTTAGCAGTACCACCTGGTAAGCGGAAGGTCTGTGGTTCGAGTCCCAGCTGTGGCATTGAATTTTTAAGTTCCAGTTCTACCTTTCAAACATTGCCCACACACGGCTTGTGTGTTCAAAAACACCAACAGTAAGTTTGTTGGCATAAATATTCTTGATGATAATTTTTTTAAAAAAGCACACACCATTTGATTACAATTTGAATTTAGAAAATTGTCTGAAACAATTCAATTGTGAATATGTGTAGAAGTAGTATGCGATACATCTAATCATGGGCAAGGCTGGTACCAAGAAATTTTCTGAACTATTGATTTTCCTTTGAACATAGATACAATGCACATGGATGACAACAAGTATTTTTTTGTTAAACGTCTCTGACATATGTAATGATATCAATGCAGGTCATGTGTTTCCTTACTTTTAATACTTTCATAGTTTTAGTCTCAGTCAAGGTAGGACACATGTAAAACTTCTCTCAGTACAAAAATAATTGTAAGACAATTCCAGACATATAAATGAGAAATTATAATGTGGATAGCAGCTTTTTTGTATTTATCATACTAATCAGTTGAACTAATTTGGAGCATTCTTTGAGCTTAAATTTTTATTGAAAAACTTTGCCTTCTGATAACCACACTGTCTTGCAGATACAAGAGCCCACTCTATTAAAATGACTGCTCCAAAAGTTCATAAGCATAATTTTTCTGAGCAATTTGTTAATTACAATGTTTCAGTATAATGAATATTTAAGATATACCAACCTTTTGCTATTTATGGAGTACACAGTAAATTCTGTTGTTTTGGAGCTATCATGAGAAATGTTGTTGTTGTTGTTGTTGTTGTTGTTGTTTTCTAGTGCCTTGCATCTGGCAATGAAGCCATTAGCATTCGTGCTTTCCAATACTTTTGAACTGTAGTTTCTTCTGATCTTAATGCTTCACAGGTCTTCAAGTGGTCTTCATTCATTTCTGCTGGATCGTTACACAGGACACATATTGGTGAGGCTGAGATACCTATTCTGTAGAGATGACTTGCTAAGCAGTCAGTGGCTTTCATGTAACTGTTTTCTTAACGGGCACCAGTTTTACAATGTGGCAGTTACATCACCCGACTTAAACCCCCATTTTGCAAGGGGGACTACACCTATCGTTGGTCAACGGGTCCACCGGACCTAGCCGGGAGGACTAAATAGGTGGTATTTAGATCCACCGACCTTCCCCTCATGTGCCTCTGAGGGACGCTGTTGTGCTGTGATAGGCCAGCACATATGTAAATGGCATTTCCTCCATTTTAGATGAAACAGTTATACCGCTGTGATTCGGTCCCCAGAGCCTCATCTGTTAAAAGCAGGGTGCACCACGGGCAGGATGAGGATGGGAATTGGGTAGGAGAGGCTATAGGAGGCGCATCACTACCCCTTACTACCCCCGTTCCCTGAATATCCACCAATAGGATAATTCTTGTCTCATGATACATTTTAGAAAGTCTTCATGCTGAGTAGGAACATGTCCCTATTAGGATAAACAAAACATTTTAAGGATTTTCTACTAGGTTCTGTTTGTATTGTCTGGCGACCTCGCGCTACTGACTGAGTTTCCCTAATATTTAACACTACACCGCTTGCAAGCCTTTCCATGCCTTTTGAGTAGAAAGTTTTGATGAATATTACTGAAATAGTTAGGATTAATATTACTTCTGAAATACATGGTGGTTGTTGTTATGATGATGTTTCATATACGTAAATGTTGGTGTTATGAGTTTCCATTCCATGGTAAATTACCTTTATCGGTTTTTTATAAATGGATGAAACATCTTATAAGACAACTTGCATTAGGTATAAAACATTGAAATATACACCGTAGTTAGTTATGATGGTAATAATAAGCACACATAATTTCAAACAAATTGGATATATCTATACAGAGATATTATTTTTTCTGTAATGGAGGAAAAAATACATTTTGCAAGTTAACACCGCCTTAAACAGTTAGCTCCAACTACAAAGAGGTTAGAAGTGATCAGGAAACATGAAGATTATGATAAGCCAATTCAGGGCTGGTTAGCTGCTGCCACAATAGTACCAGTCCCTCCTGACTGCAAGAAAGATGGTTACTTCTTACCTCATCGAGTAGTGATCAAAGAAAGCAGCTTTACTAAAGCTGAGACCAATATTCAATACTTCAGTGAAAGATTTTTCACCTTTCTTTGGTGAGCTACTTGGAAACAGACCCAAACCTAATTGGCAGAATTCCTAAAATTTTGATATAGCTCAGAAAACGTAGAATAGCTGTTCAATGAAATATTGAAAAGCCTTTTTACAGATCAGCATAGATTGAGAGATCAAAATTTTTGAAGGACATTCCTTTATAGATAGCAGTTGGAATTTCCCAGGCAATGATGTAAGTAAGCATGCCCATGCAACCTATATTTTTATAAAAGTGAGGGGTGCAAAAGTTACAACCGTAAATCTGATGCACGCGAAAGCCAGGATTTGAGCTTATAAATTCGGCGAGTATTCCACGCCTTGAATCTTTAGCAGCTGTGCTACGAGTTAGAATGTGTATGCAGTGGAAGGACTCATTAACTTTCAAAAACCATAGAGTATGTTTTTGGACTGATTCAGCTGTTGCACTAACATGAATTCAATGAAAGGAAGATTGGAACACATTTGTGGGAACCCAGTGCAAAGAAGTATGTTGCCATATACCCGATAGCATGAATCCTTCTGATCTGCTATTAAAAAGATGCAGTCGAAAGGCACTTCTAAATAGCAAATTGTGGAAGGCACACATTGGCTTAAGATGTAGCTGTAAGAATGGCAAAGATGAAGACGTCCAAGGGAGAGAGAGTTTGAGCTCTGCAAAGAGTGTATCCCTTGGAAGTGATGTCTTCTGGAAAATACTATAAAATAACTTAATGGTGCACTTTGGAATAGTGAGTGAGTGAGTAGGGTTTAAGGCCCGTTGACAGCTAGGTCATTAGGGCCCCTGCTTTAGAATAGGGATGTTAGAATGGAAACAAAGAAAATAACACCTGATGTGATTATGGAGAGTTTCATTACTTATGGAGAAGAAAGCTGGACTTTGACAGAAAGACTAAAGGACCATGTTAGATCTGTGGAAATGGATGGGTTAAGAAGGAATTTATGTGAATTCCATAGGGAGAGGTGGAACATACAAGAGAATGTTATCAATCGTCTGGAATATTGAAGACTTCAGTGGTTTGGACATGTTCAGAGAATGCCTGAGATACAATGGCTCAAAAAAGCTTTTTTTCTGTTAAGGGCGCTGATGACCTAGAAGTTGAGCGCCCTTAAACCAAATCCATCCATCTTTTTCAAAAAAGCTTTGAATTGGTCACCTCCAGGAAGGAGAAGATGAGGTCAACCTTGACTCACATTGGGAGGAGTTGCTGAGGCCATGGAAGCTAGAGGATTGGGAAATGGCTCTCGGAATGATTGCCAGCAATGAAAAAGAATAAAAGGCAACTGCTAAAAGTGGAAACACCTCAAAAGGTAAAAGTAAGTAAGGTTCAAGATCAATTTCATGGTTCTCTAGCCAAAAATTAACTACTACTGCTGATTTTTCCACTTGTTCATACTTTAGATTCCTAAGATTTTCTTTAGACCTTGTTTGCAATTTTCTTTTTGTTTTTCCAATATAATTTTGTTGCAGTCTTTGCAGTTGAATTAGTATATTCCTGATTTTTCTATTACTGGTATGGTGCCTTTCAGTTCAGACTGTAGTAGATTTTGGATGGACAGTGAGATTTCAGGTCCTAGAATAATGTTGTGATCTTTGAATATTTTCTGGAACTGGATGTAAGCTTCTGGATGGTATGTGAACTTTGTGTACCTGCAGTTTTCTTTTTCTGCTCACAGTTTGGTGGTTTCTTGTATTGTCTTTTGTTCTTTTGGGATTTTTTGTGCCCCCCCTTTTTTTTTGTTACCTGGATATTATTATACATCACTGCATGCAACATTTTCCAACAAAGTAGTTTATGGAATTATTGTATCTATACTGGCAACAAGGTGTGGAGTTAGCAGGGATTTAAAGACTTAACATATTTATTTCATTCATTTATTTCATTGATACATTTGTTTGTTTAATTGTTTACATACAATATGTGTTTTATTTTTCTCCACCAAAAGGACTAATACAAACAATGTTTCAAATGTGCATTTTGCCACTAGCAATTGCATTGTAAAGCATCTAGAAGCAAATAGGTTCATCACTGCAAGCGGCTGATTATATTCCCAGCATATTCTTGTTTAAAATGGATATTCTGGATGCTTAGTGATGCTGAAAAAAAATGAACCATGTGTGAACTAACCAATAACCTAACATATCTTATGATGATCACTATTAGATTACCAATATAAACTTTACAAGTGTATTGTATTATTTCCCAAAAGCTTAATGATAAAGATGAAAATAATCCAAGGCTAAGTTAGTGGTTTGTACATTCTACTACACAATGTAATACTCACTTGCCTTTATTTTATGTAATACATTCACATATCCTTCCCTGCTCACCTATCAAACTATAATTCATACAATTTTCTATGCTAAAATAAAAATGCCACATATTGCATTCACACTGTTTTCTCTACTCAGTTTTCTTTTATGAAACATGGTCACATTTCTTTCTCTATTCCCCCTTCAACATACAATTCATATAATTTTCTATGATTGAAACAGCAATGCAATACACTACATTCACATGGTTTTCTCTACACACTTTTCTTTTATGAAACACATTTTTTAAATCTTTGTTCACATGTTCAGCTCCATTTTGAATTAGGTTGAATGTCAATGAGACTTTAAACTTTATAGCTTTAATTTACTGTGAGTGAACCAAAAATTAAATAACTAATAATATTCTAAGTTTGTTCATGACAATATAAGTCACTTGTGAAATATATTGTATGTTTAAAAATGGTAAGTGTATTGTGTTACACACTGATTCAAATTTGTTAAATTTAAAGTACTAGCTGAGTTGCTCATGGTTTGACGTTTTTATCCATATGATTATGATGGTGGTGGTGGTGGCAGTGGCGGTGGCGGTGGCAGTGGCGGTGGCTGTGGCGGTGGCTGTGGCGGTGGTGGTGGTGGCGGTGGCGGTGGTGGTGGTGGCTGTGGTGGTGATATCATAATACACAACAGACATGTTGTATAACCATTAGCGACAGATACAAAATATCTATCCATTCATAGACTACCAGGTGGAGTTTCAACTATCCTTTACTTCCTTGGTTCATCATGCTCTGTCGTACCTATTGCGCCACTGCTGCACTACAACTGAACAGTTGATTCACAGTACATACACTGGACTACAAAATTTGCCAACCCATGTACTGTATGCCCAGGACAACAAGACAAGTCTTAGGAATGTCTAACGTAATCAGTTTTTACTTCCCGCAAGGTGTTTATGCTTAGTTTCCAAGAACGACAAGGATGCTAGGTTCATTTAAAATACACAGTGTTGCCACATAACTCACCCATAGCTAGAAGTCTAATTACCTCCCTTGCTTCACTGTGAATACTTTGTCCCTTCTTTCAAACTGCAGCCATATGTAAATATTAAGTCAAGAATAAAACTAACAAAATACGAGTATATAACATTAGTGCCATAGTGCGTGTTTAGCAGCAAGGGTCAAATAATGCATAATACTAAAAAAAATCTGTGCACCTATCTCTGTAGTACTGCAAAGCGCATTAGATCTGGCAACGTGGTTGACTCATATGTATTTTCATACACTCATTTCCTAGTAAATTGATCCGCTACCAGAGCAGATAAACATTTCAAGCCCCCTCTGCCCTTCATTCCCCTCTAGCCTTCTTGTCATGGGCATACAGTACTAGTCTTTCATAGTCACCCATTTATTATTTGAAAATGTAAAATATCCTCAATCAATGTTAATAATTGGTTAATCATTTTCCATGCCTCATATTTCCAGAAAAATTATCTCTAAATCTACATTTGGCTTTGGATTCTCAATTCTTTTATACATAAAATTTACAGGGTACGATTCTGTCCAACGTGTTGCACAGATAGATACTCACCCTTTCACGAAAAGGAAATCCATAATCCTACCAGAAGCTCCTTGATCCAGTTTATCAAGGGCTGCAACATCATCTGCACTCAGTTCAAAGTCTTGGACCTGTTAGAAAATATAATTAATGTATGAAATGATTAAGGAACAGAAATTTAGGCCAATAAACATTTCTGCTTGCAGTTACAAGCGTGAAACTACATAAGTATAAATATTGAATAGGATACCAATATCACAAATACAAAATTTTGTCACATAAAGGTGGATAATTTTAGAATAAACATGTGTAATTAATTATTTTTCATAATTTAGTTATTAGCACATATTTTATGTGTCTGAACAACAAACTATATTTTCCATTACTGAGCTTTATTTCTCCTAGAATTGTGTGCAGAAAATCACAGAACACAGTTTGTCAGAATAGAATCTGTGCAGCCTTCTGCCATATTCTGTAGCCATTAAACACATAGACAGAAGCACAGAGAAGATACAGGAGTACAAACAGCAAATCTACATCACCTTCATAGACTATAATAAAGCCTTTGATTCCGTGGAACATGAAAGTGTGTTACAGGCCTTAAAACAACAAGGGATCCCCAAAAAATACATAAAGTTGTTAGCCAAAATATAAAAAAGTAAGAACAGAAAGAGATGGAGAATGGTGCGAAACAAGGAGACCTTCTATCAACAAAGTTATTTACAAGCATGCTTAAACATCAATTCAGAAAAAGGAAATGAAAACATAAACATGGAATAGATGTAGATGGTCAGAAACTGACATGTCTCAGATTTGCAGATGATATAACTCTCTAATAGCAAGATCAGCAAAAATACTATACTCCATCCAGCCTTAGATGCATACCTTGTATCCCTCTGCTATAACCTAGCGCTCGTATCAGCTACAACCAGCACAAACAAATGCCACGTGGATTCATGCCTCATGTTTATGATGTAACAGAATAATATTTACTCTGGAGTTTTAAGAATAGTGCTGCTATCACGTTTTATTCAAGTAGTCTTTATCAGAGTAATCATATATCTCGAGAAATCACAGATAATTGCCAGTATTTAAGGTACTATATTTTGTGGTGTGCTTCGGTTTCAGCGTAACATGGGTTAGCTGTTGACGGCTTGTGTTTACATCAAGTGCGGATCTAAGGGTGGAGCAATTATAGAGGAAATGATAAGGAAGCTGGACAGGAAAAATAGAGAAGTAGGACTCACAATTAACCTTACAAAAACAAATATTGATGACCAATGGATCACAAGACCCTATCCAAATACATCAATCACCACTCGAATATCTGCAGCAGTATGTGTAACTTGGATGAAGCATCTCCCTAAATAAAGACAATGAGAGTGAAATCAAATGCAGAATAGGGCTAGCATGGAACAAATTTTGATTGCTTAAGTTCCTACTTATAGACAAGAAGCTAAAAGCAAGTACAAAAGCAGAAATCCTAGACAAATGTATTATACCAACACTACTTTATGGCTGTCAGACATAGTTCCTGACAGAAAGACTGTAAAAGCAGCTACAGGTATGTCAAAGGAGAATGGAGTGTAAGATCCTAAACTGTTCACTAAGAGACCAAATCAGGAATGAGGAACTTAGAAGGACAAACATATACAATGTAGCAGAAAGGGCAGAAAACCTAAAATGGAAATAGGTTGGACATTTATCATGCATGGATCACCAGAAATGAACACACCTCATCACAATGTGGAACCTGCAAGAAGGACGAAGAAATACTAAAGAACCAGATGGGCAGACTACTTCCGAACTAAAGAGGGAAGTCAATGGTCAAGAGTCACAAGAAACAGAGAAGAATGGAGACAGCTAGGATAAAGAAATGTGGGATGCCAAAAGACCAGATGGGCAGACTACTTTCGAGCCAAAGGGGGAAGTCAATGGTCAAGAGTCGCAAGAAACAGAGAAGTCTAGAGACAGCTGGAGCCAAATAGGAATCAACAAGCACCATACAGGACTGAAAGACGATGACAGAAAGTGCAAAACTTGTGAAAAGTGCAGTGGGAAAGTGTCGGGGGATGGGAAAAGTGGAAGGGTTTTATGATTGTAAAATAGGATTAGGAAAAGGAAGGCAGTTCAGCAACACAACAAACTGTCATCAGTTTATACAACACTTAAAGTTCATTTAATGGCTATCTCACAAAACATTTTTTGAATTTCTATATCCTCTGTCATTCTTCAGAAGTTATTCTCATTATTTTCTTCTTCTCTATCTCTCTCCTAGCCCATTACTTTCCAAGTTTTTTCCTCAGAAAGTTTACCCATCCATTGTTCTTTATACATCTCTCCTGATATTCTGTTCACTGTTTTAACAAACTTCTTTCTTCTAAGGTCAAGATTCAATTTCAATGCTCTTTCCTTAATCTTTCCCTTACTTACCAGTTCTACTTGTGTTACCTGCCTAACAGTTGCATTTGATAGCTTGAGCATTGCTCTACAAAACGTCCTATGCACTTCATCAATAACTCCTTCTAATTGCCATACTTCTGTACAATATACTATTTATGCCTCAACAAGCATATTATAAACTTTTTCTAGCCATTTTTTATCTTGGGTACTCTACATTTGCAGCTTCTGATAGCTAATAAACATTCTTTTCCTTTTGTCTGTGCAAATTTTTTCTGTTTTTCCCAGTTACCACCAATGTACATTTTAATTCCCAGATAATTACATTTTCTCACTACCCTATGTTCTTTATTTTCATTATTGCATTTTTTACATTTACTCAGTTTCCCTCACTTTCTTGAACACTACAATCTTGGTCTTATCTTGGTTCATTACCAAGTGCCATTCCATACAGTCTTTGTCAATTCCTTTTAAATTAAATAATTTTGTTGTTTAACAATGCTATCAATTGCCAGGATCATATCAACATTGCTTGTGTGTCAGAATTTTGTCCTTTTACATGCCAGTAAATCTACTGACATGGAGCTGTTGTTTTAAAAACCATCGATCCCATGACTTTGGGATCAGTAGACCAGCGTCTAACCAACTGGGCCACCCATTCAAGGATTATTTCACGCCATAGACATTGACTCTGCCATTAAATTGTCTGCAAAAAGTAATCCAGGATCCTGGGTATGATTTGTTATTGACACAAAATTGTTATTTCTCCCAATTTCTAATACTACATCATCAATATATAAGTTAAATAGGACCGAACTTAGCTTACATCCTTGTCCAAGGCCTTTCTCCTGTTACTGCCCCTGCCTCCCACCTTGTACAAAAGGAATTATCATTATATAATGCTATAAGGGTGTTAGCCATTTGTTTACTCAATCCTTTACTCAATAATTTGTGCCACATCAGTTGTAGTTCAGTTTGATCTTATGTTTCTCTAGACTTACAAAAGTAATTTTTAACTTTCCTCGCTTGTTCTTTAAATATTTATCTAACAGTATTTTTATAATAAATACGAGGAGAGCAAAAACCTCAGAACAGGCTACTGATGAGAACAATTGAAAGTATTGCAGGACACAGTTATTAGTAGAGATTTGTGGTCCCCTCAGTCCTCCAACCAAACTCCCTGCAATTTCTACCTCTGGGCAACTTAGACTTTCGGTTTAAACCAAAAAGGTGAGTTGATTAATGACTCTACACAACACTTGCTTATAATTTACCAGAACATATTTCAGAGGCAGACTTTTCTGCATTATCAACCGGACATCGACTGGTTCTCCCTGGTGTGGATGGTGATGTTTCCTGTGAGGTCTCCTCTGGTGGTGGATCAAGGAACTTGCTGAAGATATCCTTTTGGGGGATGTCAAAATTGAATACTCTGTTTCTATTTTTCAAAATGATTTGTTCCCATGTGGACAGCTTTTGTTTTCCTGTTACAAAGTTTGAGGAGTTTCGGTTCTGGCTTTATGTTGTGGTTTTTGACTGCTGATTTTTCTAAATGTTGATTTTTCCAACTGTTTGTTTTCTACGTTTGTTCCTTGGATCTTATTTCTAATTTTTTTTTATTTTTCCTATATACACTTCATTACAGTCACTGCATTCAGTTTGGTATATACCAGATTTTTTATTGGGTGGAATGGCATCTTTGATGTTTGAGTTCAGTAGATTTTTTATGGCGTAGTGGTTCCGTGGTGCTAGCTGAATGTTCTGTTCTTTGAAAACCTTTTTGAAATTTTTGAAGGCCCAAGGATGGAATGTGAATTTCTTTTTATGACATTTTTGTTTCTGCTGCTGTGAGTGTTGTAGTTTCTTTTAGTAACTTTTTTTGTTTCTGCTCATTTCACTTATTTGTCTACTAACAATTTGGGGAAGCTGGTTTTTTGTGCTAATTTGATTATCCAAGAAGTCACAAACAGGCAATCCTCAATAGCTTAACACATAGATTAGTGAACATTCCTCTTCCAACAGAAGAATACAAAGCAGAATATTGCAAAATAATCGAAATAGCACAAAAAACCGGCTTCCCCAAATCATCAGTAGACAAATAAGTGAAACAAGCAGAAACAAAAAAGTTACTAAAGAAACTATAACACTCACAGCAGCAGAAATAGAAATGACATTAAAAAAATTCACATTCCATCCTTAGACCTTCGAAAACTTCAAAAAAGTTTTCAAAGAACAGAACATTTGCTAGCACCAGTGTACCACTACTCCATAAAAAATCCACTGAACACAAACATCAAAGATGCCATCCCGCCCAATAAAAAATCTGGCATAGAGCAAATTAAATGCAGTGATTGTAATGAAGTGTATATAGGAAAATCCAAAAGAAATTTAGAAATAAGATCCAAGGAACACTTTAGAAATGTAAAAAACAAACAGTTGGAAAAATCAGCAGTTGCCACTCACTTTTGGACAAAACACCACAGCATAAAGCCAGAACCAAAACTCCTCAAACACATAATGGGAAAACAAGAGCTGTGCATGTGGGAACAAATTTTCATTTTTAAAAATAGAAACAGAATATTCAGTATCAACATCCTGCAAAAGGATATCTTCAGCAAGTTCCTTGAACCATCACCAGAGGAGACCTCAGAGGAAACATCAACATCCACACCAGGGAGAGCTAGTCGATGTCCGATTGATAATGGAGGAAAGTCAGCCTCCAAGATATGTTCCAGTAAATTATAAGTGTTGTGTAGTGTTATTAATTGACTCACCTTTTTGGTTTGAACTGAAAGACCCCATTGTGGGGAAAATATTATGAGCAACAAAATCTTTTATGTTCAAAATCAATAAAAGGAATGTTAATACAGTATTTAGCTAGGGGTGCAGCATCAATGAATGTGAGGGATGTATTATATACCCTGGAATTTTCTACAAATTGGTTGCAAAATTGGTGTTCATTATAATCTTGTGTTACATAATCATTTTAATCTCATTAAAAAGCAAGCTTTCCTAAACATTATGATTTGAATTTATGCCACTCTGCACAAATGGTGACAGCATGTTCTGAAACAAAGTTTGAGTCAACAGCATCTAACGTCAGCTGGAGGAAACTGGTGCTGTGCGCTAGACTCAGGGTATGTACCGACTTAGATTACATCTCCTGTTAGGAAAGGCACTCGCATAATTGCATTTATAGTCACGAAGAGGGAGTAATTTGTGATTTGCTTGTTTGTTTTTTTCTTGTATCTGTGTTCTTCAATTGTGCACTTTTGAGCATGATTTGGACACTTGGATATTTATTAATAAAGCAAATACAGCAAATACAAATACAAGATTTGTGCAAATTCTGTGATGAACGTATGTACATAGGCAGTGTACATCAAAGAGGCCATGAAATGAATATCAGCTACAGTGGTAAACAAAACTTTGTTTCCCTGCCGTTGTTGCAACGACAATGGAAATAAACTGTTCTGTAATCGAAAAACTCAACGAAAGGAGCTC
This sequence comes from Tenodera sinensis, assembly GCA_030765045.1. Lineage (NCBI taxonomy): Eukaryota > Metazoa > Arthropoda > Insecta > Mantodea > Mantidae > Tenodera > Tenodera sinensis. The sequence goes on along the minus strand of CM060964.1, from coordinate 360,391,659 downwards.
CCAAACATTAAAATGTATCTAAAAATCAATACATAATTAAAGCAGAGCCTCCAAAGCCAGCACTCAGTATTTCGGCAAACATTTAAAAAGCATAAGGCATTTTAACATCAACATTTATGAAAGTGGACCACTTCCATAGCGCAGTGGAAGTGTGCCTGCCTCTGGTGTGGAGGACCTGGGTTCAATCCCCAGCATGGGGCTTTTCTCCCCTGCTGCATTGTCTGACACAGGGTGCACTCAGCCTTATTAGGTCCCGGAGTGGCCAATTGAGGAGCTATTTGATGAACAGGTAGCGACCCCAGCTTGTGAAGGCCGCATAACTGGCCAGGAGGGCTCAGGGCACAGACCATGTCCCATCCTCCAGAACTACATCCCACTCATGATGCCTGTAGTGGCAAAGGTGGGGAATACAGCCTTGGCTCTTCATGGGCTGTTGCACTGGGGCTTCTGTTTTTGGTTTTGTTTATGAAAGTGAATCCTGCGGAACTTTAAACACACTGTTTTTTTATCTAGTCTTCTTTCTTCAAATGAAAAGTACATCTGTAATTTCAGCAGTTATAATGGTTTAAATAACATTTATAGGCAGCCAGTAAAACACAACTACCTATGCTAGTAACCATATAACAAGTACAAATGCTCAGGATAACTCTAAGAATAGAATTTATCATTGAATAATGAGTATGAGCTCTCAGTTGAACAGTATAACAATTAAGTAAAATACAACAGAGTTTTACTTTCTCATTTTGTACAGAATGTATGTTTTCTAGGAAAACAGGTAGTTGCTTTTCATGGTCACAATGAGAATGAGGAATTTTCAAACAAAGGCAACTATATTCAATATTTAAATAAATTAGCAATATGACACCTCTCTGAAAGAGCACTTAGAAAAGTCGACTGTTTTTCGTGCAACTTCAATTGATATTCAGAATGACTTAACTTCAAGTGTGAGTGTCATGATGAGGAATAGAATTAAGAAGGAAATTTCTGATGTCTTCTTTGTTTCATTTATATTAGGTTAATCATGAAGAACCACTCTCTACTGTTCATTACATAAATATTAAAGAAATGTTGAAGACAGGTTTATTTGCTTTACAGATATAAATTCTGACAGAAAAGCAGATTCTCTCTTGAATCATGCTCAGTATTACTGAACATTTGCTTGAGACAGTTGTAAAAGATGAAAACTCTGAAGGGCAATTCTTTTTAGGTTGGGTCATATTTTAACTAATTTTACAATATTCATAGGGTTACATACCTCAGTCTGGTAGTCAGACTATGTCACTGTGTCTAGCATAACATAAATAAGCCATATTTACAATCTGGAGTAGTATACAAATGTTTTCATCTTAGCCAAATGTTTGCAGTTTCTTCTACAGTTACCTGAAAATTCTGACGAATGCGTTCAGGATTAGTACTCTTTGGTATCACAGCAAGGCCATGTTGCAGAATATGACGCAGCAGTATCTGGGCAGGAGTTTTTTCCAGGCGTTCTGCTATTTCTATTACAGTTGGGTTTGACAGAAGGTCAGGGAGCTTCTTGCTGAAAATATACACTCATAATCCATCCACATAAGAGTCATTCCACATAATATTGCACAAAATATGGCAAAAATTGACCTTAATATCTCAGATTTTCTTGAAAAGTTTTTTGGTGATTTGGAACAAAATACTTTTGACCCATGTTTCTTCGTTTTGCAAAAAAAAAAAAAAAATTATTTTGGCAGGAATTAATTTTTGAAGTGTCCCAAAAATCGCGCGCTCCTCAGCCTTCGATCAATCATACCTCCAATTGCAATCAAGTAAATTACTTGATCTTTGGCTCAAATTAAAGATAAATTGCAGTATTTCGTAAAGTATTTATTAGAAAATTGTGTTAATTATTACTAATATTATATTTTACATGATTAAATGTAATTGCTTTCAAGCTTTACATTTACTTCCTCCAGGGGCCAAGAACGGCGCATCCAGCTGTACAAATGAATCTCTACTTCATGTCGTCCATGAGCGCTTGCAGGCCTCCAGAAAGAAAATTGTAGCAAATGCACTATGCACGCTCCATAGTTTTTAACATCTTATTTTATAGATAAAATGTCAGGGAATATGTATGTGTTTTCTTCAGATTTTTATCACATCGATTTAAATGTTAATTTTGGTTTTACAAAATATACCATCTAAAAAGGCAGTCCAAAATTTGTGTGTAATAATGATTGGTCAAAAGTTGTTATAAGTGTTGTATTTAACCTTTCCAGTGAGCCAAACCCCAACTCTCAACTCTATATGGCCTTAGAGTAACAAGTGATTTTATATTACAGTGCACGCAGAAATTGCTTAGTTTCTAATAGCCATAACTAAGCAAGTAATTTAAAAATAAGGAAATAAAAAAATACAGTCTCCTTATTTTATGCTTATTATTCATAAAAAAAAATTAATTTCCTACGAAAAAGTCGTGTTTTACGGGTGTGCAATTTGACGTGGATTGACCCATATGGGAAACATGCTTTCCTACATACAGGGCTTTTGAACTGATTCTTCACCGCTGCACAGGCTTTTGCCTGTGCGAGTTTGAAGCTGCCGCGGCCAAGTTTGCCGCTACTAACAAGCCGCACATAAAACTTGTATAAAAATCTTACCTTATAGAAAATCCTGGAAATGTCGTCCCTCCTCCGCTATATAGGCATTATATCGGGAAAACACATTCTGACTCACACGATTAAGTTGGGCAACTGTAATGTCTGTGATTTCATTTCTAGTATTTTGTTTTAGTTCTTCCAATGTGTGAGGATTTTTCTCGTAAACTTTGTCTTTAAGGTTACCCCACAAGTAAAAATCACGCACTTTTAGATCGGGGGAGCAAGAGGGCCATACACCAGCACTAATCATTCTATCTTTAAACACTTCCCTAATTTTATTCATGGACTGTATGGGCAGTAGCAGAATCTTGTTGAAACCACCGATATGATTTCTCTTCTGTCAGTTCACGAAAAAATGGGGTCAAAATGTCATTTCGGTACTTCTCTTTATTTAGTCTGGTCCTAAAATATTGGACCAATTATGCATCTAGCTCTAACAGCACACCAAACTCCAACTCTCCGATCACAATGAGGGATTTCTTGAACGTGATGTGAATTTTGAGATGCCCAATACCGACTGTTATGAGTGTTTACGCGACCATTTAGATGAAACTACGCCTCATCTCAAAAGAACAGAAGCTGTGGATTGATTAAACCATCATTCACGACATTTCCAGCATTTTCTATAAGGTAAGATTTTTATACATGTTTTACATGCGGCTTGTTAGTAGCGACAAACCCAGCCATGGCAGCTTCAAACTCACACAGGCAAAAGACCGTGCAGTGGTGAAGAAGCGATTCGAAAGCCCTGTACATCTTCTATACTTAAAATACATTTGTTTTATATTTTCTTTCTCTAGTTCTCTATGAGCTACAACATTGGAATTTTATATTTAACATTTAAAACATGCTTTCTGATTTATGATGAAAAGTACTTTCATTCTTATAAAAATTGTACCTTATCAATAATTAAAATTCCAATTGTTAGATTTATATGAAAAGAGCAATCACAATCATGAGTGTCGGCAGACTTTTTTCCAGGGGGGGGGGGGCCCACATGTAGGAAATTTGCAATCATATAATATTAAATCATTATTTTATTGTCAAAATTTATAATATTTGTTGCAGATAACTGTATTAATTTGTACTAAATAAAAATTGTTCTTTACATCAAAATTAAAATAATATTTTAATAGTCAGTAACTGGCTGCACATTAAGTTCACCAACTTCCAAGGGGGGGCCGCAGCCCCCCCCCCCCCTTGTCCCCGTTTTGCAACGGCCATGATCATAATGTTTGTAAAGTGCCCCAATTGCCAAGGTCCATATCCTTAGAAATAAAATTACACTAAATCAGACTTGATGGCAATTATACCGGGAGAGCAAAAAACATACCAATGGGCTGTGCAGTGTTTTGCCTGTCTGCATCCTCGGTGCTCATTGCCATCCGCTATCAAAGAAAGGCACGGATGAAACCATACAACATTTTTAATACTACTTTTAAAGGTTTTTTTTACCAACTTAATGAAAGGAGATGCTGAAACTGGCCACTGTTGTTGTCCATACATTTTGGCACCTCTTTAGGAAACTATCAATCAGATAGTTGTGGCATTGAATCTTTAATTTCCAGTTCTACCTCTCAAACTTTGCCCACACATGGCTTGTGTGTTTAAAAACACCAACAGTAAGTTTGTTGGCATAAATAAATAATAATTACCATCTGAAGGTTATTTAATCCTGGGATATAAAGTACTTACAATATTAAGTCACCATTGGGGTAATTTGTCTCTGATGTTAGACTGCCTTAGTGGTTTACCAGGAGAAATGCGAACTGGTTTGAGAATTTAATGCCATTCTGGCAGTTTGTCACAATAGCTCAGTGGTAGAGCAGCCGCCCGGTAAGTGGAAGGTCTGTGGTTCAAATCCCAGTTGTGGCATTGAATTTTTAAGTTCCAGTTCTACCTCTCAAACTTTGCCCACACATGGCTTGTGTGTTTAAAAACACCAACAGTAAGTTTGTTGGCATAAATAAATAATAATTACCATCTGAAGGTTATTTAATCCTGGGATATAAAGTACTTACAATATTAAGTCACCATTGGGGTAATTTGTCTCTGATGTTAGACTGCCTTAGTGGTTTACCAGGAGAAATGCGAACTGGTTTGAGAATTTAATGCCATTCTGGCAGTTTGTCACAATAGCTCAGTGGTAGAGCAGCCGCCCGGTAAGTGGAAGGTCTGTGGTTCAAATCCCAGTTGTGGCATTGAATTTTTAAGTTCCAGTTCTACCTCTCAAACTTTGCCCACACATGGCTTGTGTGTTTAAAATTCCAACAGTAAGTTTGTTGGCATAAATAAATAATTATCAATCAGATAGTTTCATGTTGAGAAATGCTGGCAATTTTCTGGCCAATACTTGCTCTAATTCTTCCAGATTGTGTGCGGTTTTCTTGTACACTTTATGCTTTAAGTTACCCCAGAGATAGAAATTGCTTTTTGGAGCTCTGAGAAACCTTTCTCCACTAATGGCGCACCATACACCAATTTTTTCATCTTGAAGGGTTACTTAATGAACAATAAATTATCCTAATGTCATGGGTTTAATGCTTCATGCAAAACTACCTGCATATTTAAAATGTTCTGAAGGTAAACAATTTTTTTTTTTTTTATTTATTTATTATTTGAAGTCGCTTCAACATAAAAGTCATATCGCGACTAAACATTGAGGAAAAAAAAAGGAGGAAACAAATCATGAAGTTTAGAATGAGTTTAAATATTAAGTTTGCATGCTTTGATGAACTTGATTATTTTCTTATGATACTGTTGATCACCCAAAGCTAGCTGAAGGTTCTCAGGAATTCCATACTGAAGTCGCTGGTGAGTGTATCTTGGGCAAACAGTGAGCAGATGCTGAACGGTAAGAGTAGAATCACACAGAGTACATTTAGGAGGAAGTTCACGGGACAGAATGTAGGAGTGAGTAAGCGCAGTGTGGCCAATGCATAATCGGGTTATTAGCACCTGGTCTCGCCGGGTTAGTGTTGTAATTGTTGTGGAGAGGTTAGGTATTGGACAGATATCATGCAGTTTGCTGTTGGATGTAGTTGTCCAATCTGTCTTCCATCGGTGTAGGATAGTTCTTTTAAGATGCCGTAAATAGTCTTCATGAGGTAGCTTAAGATCTGGTAAGCTTGGAGGATGCTTGGTAGCTTCTTTTGCGGCAGTGTCAGCAAGATCATTTCCTGATATGTTACAGTGAGATGGTATCCATGCCAAGATTAGTTGTTTACCTGATGAAATAAGCTCACTGTAAACAATTTGAGAGTGCTCTGAAGAAGTATTTGATAACAAAGACATTGTATAGTATCAATGAACTATAATAATGTCCATATTGAAATTACAGATCCTCTGTGTAAATCACAAATGATAGGTAGCTATAGTAATATGTGTAACCATTAGGTTGTCCATCTCTGTAATACAAATTATAAATATAAATGTGTGACAATGTCAAAAACTGTATTGCAGTCTATTGACAATAAAGAATTTAATTTAATTAATTTAAATTTAATATTAGGTTCTGAGTTGTAGAGGCAAGTTTTTTTGGGTCAACAGATGACGCCCGTACATACATGATTACAATTTTGCTCCTTTGTTTAAAGAATTAACAGACAGGGAGCATGATTTTGCCTTTTTTGAGCAAAGCTCTGAAATAGCTCTTAGAGCCAATTATTCAATGAGAACAATCGAAAGTGTGTTTCAGGACAGAACTATTAGTAGAGAGTTGTGCCCCCTCGGTCCCCTGACCTAACCCTTTGCAATTTCTATCTCTGGGGTAGCTTAAAAATAAAGTGTACAAGACAAACTCACACACCCTGGAAGAATTAAAACAAAATATACACCAGGGAATTGCCAGCATTTCTCAAAATGAAGTACAGCAAGTGATGGACAGTTTCTTAAAGATGTGTCAAAAATGTATGGACAATGAAAGTGACCATTTTCAGCATCTCCTATCATAAAGTTAGTAAATAAAGCCTTTAAAAGTATGAGAGATAGAACTGGAACTTAAAAATTCAATGCCACAACTGGGATTTGAACCACAGACCTTCCGCTTACCGGGCGGACGCTCTAACCACTGAGCTATTGTGACAAACTGCCAGAATGGCATTAAATTCTCAAACCAGTTCGTATTTCTCCTGGTAAACCTCTCAAACTTTGCCCACACACGGCTTGTGTGTTTAAAAACACCAACAGTAAGTTTGTTGGCATAAATAAATAATGTTGTTAGTTAATGCTGGATTTTTGACAATGAAGTCATTAATCCTCTTGCTCTCCAATATCTGAAGAGAGCAATAGCAGTAATAGTAACCGTTTTTTTAAGAGAGCACCATATTTTTATGTTTTGGCGGTCACATCGCTCTCTCACAACCCCCAGAATGTCTGGAGGACCACACCTGTCGTTGGTTTACGGGTCTCACCAACCTGACCGGGAGAGTTATCAAAATAAATTCACCGACCATATCCTCTGATTACCAATCAGAGGACGTATACATGCCATGACAGGTCAGCATGTTAGGGGTTAAGAGTTTAGAGAGAAATTAGAGAAATGGAGAGGTTGGAACAATGTATCATTTTGAAATAAAAAGAAGAAATGGTATATAATCAGAAGCCTTTGAAAGAATACATCACTTTAAATTTAGAATTCAAAAGTAGCATATTCCATTAATACTAACTACTTTAGGTGAAGTACAATGAGTTTTAATGTGTTACAGAGGAAGAAGTGGAAATTGAAAAAAAGGTTCTTGGAGATATACCAAATGGAAAGCCAACAAATTTCTTGTTCAATGCTTCAGATAGTTCCGATGACAACTTGGATGGACATGAAGAAGGAACTACCTATGGGAACCAAATTCAAAAGTTTAGAAGATCAAGACCAAAGAAATTTGCACAGTAAAAAACAATAAATGTATACTTTATGGTCTGATATGTAAGCATTATGTAAATATATTTTCTGATATTTTTAAAATTAGTTGAATTTTCAGTTCTTTGGTTTGCAAATATCCTCCTCCTAAATGTATATATTAAACTATATTTTCTTTTAGAACTGGAGCAAAACGATTTATACAAACGTTATTAACGTTATTAAATAAATAATAATTACCTTTAAAAGTAGTTTTAAAAATGTTGTGAACCTGGCTATGATAGTGGCAGACAGCAACGAGTGCCAAGGATGTAGACGGGTAAAACATTGCACTGTAAGTTTTTTGCTCTCCCGTTATAATATAACTACATACAACAGACAATATAACTTTCAAATCCACCACTTTAGCTGAAGAGGTGGTAAACTAGGTGCCTGCTAATGGTGCTGACTCCATCCTAAAAAAGACTCCCTACTATGACAAATAATTAATGCCTCACTATGTACCATGTCTCGCTCTGTACTACTCTCCCCTACTCATTCCAAATGGGACTCAAACCATCTGAGTAGCAAAGCAAGGAGCAGGTGAGGTGAACCATAATCCAGAGCTCTACACTCTTGGAATAGCACTTGTATAAAATACTGTATCCAATGGCAAACCTTATCATAATCAATGGACTATGCTAAGAACTACAAGTACTTTTCATCATAATCCCTTCACATATATGAAGTGCCCATTAAGTTTAAAATCTAAACAAAAACTTGCTTTATTAAAAGATTACCTAATGGGATACTGCACAAAAACCAGGGAATATTTCATAAATGTTTAATCTCAATAGAAAAAGGTGTATTAAATAGATTCAATATTTTAAAATACTTTAAAAATGTAATATAGTAGAATTCTGATAACTCGACTCTCGATAACTCAAAATTCTGTGTAACTCGACTACCTCTTTTATTTTATTTTAAATTTTTTATTGTTAAAGTTGACTGTAAAAAATTCTATTATGTATTATACAATATGAATATTATAGGTAAATTTTAATTAGTGTATATCTAGAACCCACCACAACCTCCCTCCGCCTGTAGTGCCATAGTAAAAGTGGGCGTTAAACACTACAACAACAAATTAAACACTACAACAACAACCTCCCTCACAGTAACAAAAGGACTGACCACATATTGACCTTCGATATCTAGTCAGAACATAAGCAACTGCCAGACCATTGTCATGAAACCAAAGTTTGCCACTAATAATATGGATACACAGCACAAACACTTGTTCGGAAGGTTTGAAGGTTTGTTGCTTTAACCAGTACAAAGATATTTTTAGACATGACAATTGCGCAGTGGTTGATGATTAGGGTGTCAGGTTATGTTTCCAACTTCCACAGACTGTGCGTGATTAAGTATGGTGCCAAACCTAATTTTGGTGTGTTAAATTCAAATCTGCTTTCCATTTTTTCATAACATGTACCATTTTCTTGCCATGCAGAAAGGAAATATGTAATATTAGAATTGCTTCTAGTTTTTGAGTACAATTTAAAATGCGTGAAATCATTCAAACAAAGAAACAATCTTAATTCTACAGGTGCAACAGTGTACACTGAACTAGACAATTTCAAACATACCTTGTTATTTTCTCCTCACTTTGCTGAAAAGGAACACTGAGTTGACTTGCATTTGTGGTCCTGATAAATACAGAAAGTGACATTTTAAGCTCATAATGCATCCGAGTGTCTTTAACTTTTCGAGCATCATTTCAACAATGTGTTCATATTGGTCATGTTTAACATTATCCAAAAGTTTGTTTATAACTTCACTGAATGAGTCCCAAGCTTGAAACTCCCTGTCATAAATTTCTAAAATAAACATCCTTCATGAGTTTGTGAATCTGTGGGCTGATAAAAATGCCTTCTTTTGCTTTTGATTCAGACATTAGAAATTTCTGAATAAGATATTGCAAACAACAACCACTTTTGTCCAAAGCATTTACAAATTGCTTCATTATCCCTAATTTGATATACATCGGGGGTAGCAAAGTCTTCTGTGAATCAATCAGTGGGTGATTTATTACATTTTGTCACTGGCACTAAATCTTTTCCTTTTGGTTAATTTAGTTTCATCCCAGTGTCTTTCTCTGGCTCTGGAGTACCATTCACGCAAAAAGCACAGAAATTTTGTGTACCCTGCTTGTTGGCACAATAAAATACCCCACACCTTAAAAGCACAACAGATGAACCACTTGTGTTAATTACAATTAACTTTTTCCAGAATAGTATACAAACTTTGGTATGTTTCTTTAAGGGATGTAGAGTGAGCTATTGGAACCGAAGCAAACATATTGCTGTTGTGTAGCAGAACATCTTTCAGACTTCTATTGCTCAAGTCAATAAACAGACACCAAAATGAGACAGAAGGGAAGTGTAATATACTGTTAGAATCAGAGTTCAAGTCAACAGATGAAATGAATAAAAAAATTTGTGAAATATTATTGATAGCAGCCAAAACACGTATCCCAAAGGAAAGTTAAAGAAATATAGCTACTTTTGGTCTCCATCTTTATCTAAGTTAAAACACAAAAGAAATATAGCAAGAGTCAAAGCCGAAAGAACCAAGTGTCCAGAAGATGTATAAAACTGGAGAAGAAAAGCAGCCATTTTTAAGAAAGAATTAATTACAGCAAAGAGGGTCAGTTTCACAAATTTTGTAGAACATATGGACTATAGGAAATACGGAAATAAAATATACAAATTCCTTAATAAAACAAAATTATCAAAAAATACAACTGAACCATTAAAACATAATAACAAAAGCTTAACTACAGATAGGGAAATAGCAGAATCCCTTAACAAGTTTTATGCTCAGTCACAAAGAATACCCCAAGTGTATAAAAAACAAGATAAAACTATCCAAAAAACTATCAGAGAAACTAATAAGCCAAAAGGTATACGAAATGATATTTTTATTCAGGATTTTAACGAAACAGAACTGGATTTAGCAATAGAACAATTACAGATCAAAAAATCTCCAGGACCTGACAAGATCCACCCAGAGTTTATTAAACACCTTGGCAGGAAAGGAAAAGAAATCCTACTTAAACTGTATAACACGTGTTGGAGAATGACTGTACCTTCCGACTGGAAAAAAGCCATTATCATCCCGATTTTAAAGAAAAACAAACCCTCAAACAATATTAATAGTTTCAGACCAATATCTTTGACCAGTGTTATTGCAAAAGTGATGGAAAGAATGGTGGCATCTAGACTTAACTGGTTTCTAGAATATTACAACTTAATTAATAGTTCACAGACCGGCTTCAGACAGAATCATAGTACAAGTGAAAATGTACTCCTACTAAGCCAAGACATCAAGGAAGCTTTCAATAGAAAGGAGGATACCTTAGCAGTATTCATTGATTTTAAATCAGCATATGACTCAGTCTGGAGAAACAAATTAATTGAGAAGTTGCAATCAATAGGTGTGAAAAGTAACATGCTTAAATGGATAACTCAGTTTATTTCACAAAGATTTTGTGCCACAAAATATAATACATACATTTCCAAATATAAACAAACACACTGAGGACTTCCACAAGGTGCTGTTCTGAGCACAACACTCTTTAACATATATATAAATGACCTTCCATCAATAATAAAAACTTTAGAAACCAAAATTGCTTTATTTGCTGACGATGTAGTCATTTGGACTTCAGGCTCTCCAAAAAAACCTGAATTAATTAAAGACAGAATAGAAACAGCCCTAAACAAAGTACATGAATGGAGTTCCAAAAACCTCATGACTATAAATGTGGAAAAAACAAATTATGAATTATTTACACTAAAATACAAACCAGTTAATATTAACATAAATTATAATGGTAAACCACTCAAAGCAGTTGATGATGCCAAATACTTAGGCATCACTTTCGACAGAAAGCTAAGTTGGAAAAAACATATAACAAACATCTCAGAAAAAGTTGAAAAGAAACTGCAAATCCTGAAAAGGTTAGCTGGTGCTAAATGGGGCTGCTCAAGGAGAGTCCTTAACACAACATACAAAATGTATGTTAAACCAAACCTCTTGTACTGTTCTGAAGCTTTAATAACAGCAGCAAATGCTAACATCAATAAACTTGAACAAATACAAAATCAGGCTCTTCGCCTAATCACTGGAGCAGTTAAATCCACACCTATTGATGCCATGCTTGCCTTAACATGGACCCCATCAATAACAACATAAATAGAAGAACAAGCATTGCTCCAACACGAGAAAATGTTACGACTGCCAAACTCTAAATGAACAGAAGAGAACCTCCCCCCTTCAATCCTTAAAACTCATAGTAGTTTCCTAGAAAAGGTAACACAGATTAAATCTAAATTGAACATTCCTAACACCAGAGAAAATCTACTTATAAGAGAAAATCCATTGGAATTATTGCAACCTACCTTCAATTTGGAATTAATAGAGGAAATAAGTAAATCAGACACACCAAAAGAAATACAAAAACTTCTAGCTCTGGAAACAATCAATACTAGATATCCCACAGAAGAATGGCTGCACATATATACTGATGGATCCTCCAAGGAAAACCTTACTGGAGCTGGAGTTACATGTTCACATTTTTCCTTTTATCATTCTGTTGGCAGAGACACAACAAATTATGATGGAGAAATAGAGGCTATATACATTGCTCTCCGACAATTATTAAATCTTCCCTTAAATAAATTTAACAAGGCAGTAATTGTTTCGGATTCTAAAGCTGCAATTCAGGGAATATGTTCAAATACTACAAAGAAGTCAACAAAAATTAGAGAATGCTATAAAATGTTAACACAACTCCAAAAAGTTAATAAGACTGTTCATTTCCAATGGATTCCAGCACACTGTGGAGTCATGGGGAACGAAGCTGCAGACTCACTTGCAAAGAAAGGCACAACAATAAAACAAAAGTCTAAATTCAGTTTCTCATATTCCTCAATAAAACGCTTGATCATTAAAAAATTTTCTCATTCATACCTTCAAGAAATAGAAACAAATGCCAAAGATAAAAAATGGGTTACACTACTTTCCAACCCAGATATAATCCCCCAGAGACCAAGGAAAACAGCGGTTGCAGCCTTCCGACTATTGATAAATCACGACTGCTTAGCAAGTCATCTCTACAGAATAGGTATCTCAGCCTCACCAATATGTGTCCTGTGTAACGATCCAGCAGAAATGAATGAAGACCACTTGAAGACCTGTGAAGCATTAAGATCAGAAGAAACTACAGTTCAAAAGTATTGGAAAGCACGAATGCTAATGGCTTCATTGCCAGATGCAAGGCACTAGAAAACAACAACAACAACATTCAAAACACCACACCGGACTGTAGATTCCAAGATAGGTTCCTATTTATGTATTATGCAATAAATGTTTGATAGGTCCAACATTACCTGTAAACATAGATAGAGGTTGGTACAGTATGATGTCATATGATTTAGCATGTTTGCATGTTTTAATGAACCATGCTCTAAGTTGAATATGCAATGATGTTAATACTGGCATACGGAACTTTCAATTTTGTGTTGAGTCAGAATTTTTCAAAATCTGTACATGATATGCAAACACTATTATTATTTTCGAAATCAGAGCATCCGAATTTACCATTATGATGTAAAATATTCCGTGCCGCAAAATCTTCGCAGGCCAGTGTTATTAGCAATGTCTTTTGTATTTCAAGGAAGTAAACAGAGACATTCCCTACATTATCAATTTGCATGATGTCACTTGTGCACATTCAAGCAACATCAATCGCCATGTGCACATAATACCTGTGTACGTGGTAAGCTAAACTTTCAGTTACATATTTCTAGCAGCTTCCAAGATTCCAGGCTTACTGTTAGTGTTGTGTTGAGTTGTGTTTGTGCCAGTGAAAATGTCAAGTGTGAAGAAAAGATAAGTTAACATGACAATGGAAATTAAATTGGATATGTTAAAGAGACCAGACAAAGGGTAACATGTTAATATGTTATACACTTTAGAATATGTTATACTTTTGTTTCCTATATTATGGTAGAATATATTTATGTAATTTGCAGTGTTATGTTTGGGTTGTGAATAACAAATCCCTTATTCCGTAAAACTCTGCATTTTGGTAACTCGACAACCTCTCAGTCCACATTAGGTCAAGTTATCAGGATTCCACTGTACCAGAAACTGATACAACATGCTTAATGATAAAATAAGTTACAAAGAGTAACAAAAGTATTGGAATAATGCAAACTTACCCTAAAAATGTACTCCCACGAGACCCAAGAGGTGAGTATGCACACACAACAATATCATGTCTCTTGCAGAAATTAACAAGTTCATGTTGCTGACAATAAACATGAAGCTCCACTTGGAAATTTGCAGGGGGTATACGAGCCACCTGTATTATTCTCTGTATCTGCTTTTTATTGAAGTTGGAGATCCCAATAGCCCTTGTGCGGCCTGCATCAACTTGAGCTTCCATAGCCTAAATGAACATAAAACACGCAGTTTTCCTCAAGTGTTTTCTTTAATATGAGAAGTATCCCTGTAGAGGATATCTTTTAAAACAAAATAAAATGTCATCCTACAGCAAAATATTGCATACTGCATATTTACCTATCCTTCTGCTTTTCCTATTATTTTCACAAAATCCAAAACTCCTGTCTCTCTCCTTTCTTCCTTTTCTCTCCCTCACTTAAACATTCATATTACTAACAGAAAAACTGACTAGTGATATGAACAGCTGAGTGTTGCTTTCACATCTTGAATTTAACTAACCTCTCAGATCCTCCTAACAATATGGAGCAGGAGCCTGTGACTGCCAGACCTTCCTTATTTTATAAAAGCTGAAAGTTTCTCAGTGCATGCCCCCAACACAGGTAGGAATGGTGGGCTACTATGAATTTTGGATCATGATGGCTTTGGCAGGTAACAGATCGCAAAGGTGTATAAAATAGCAACCTAAAATTGTCAAAGCATAAAGCCTAACTTTTCTATATTTTCTTTGGGATAATAATAGAAATCATGTCATCCATTGCTAGACACTTGGTATCTTGGCAGCTCCTCACTGGACACCCTTAAACTTTAATAGCTTATGATTATATTTATGTTATAGTATAAAATCTGAATTTTATATATGTTCCATGGGTGACTATTAGATGTTTCCTTAATAGCCAGACAGTTTTGACAGTTCTAACTCTTGGCCAGGCCAACTCAACTCAAATACAAATTAAAATTCTCTCATGATGATAATTAAAACTGGATTGTATTTATTTTACAAATTCCAGAAACAAATAGTAGAAATTATTTTATTGCTTATTTCCTTGTAGGTGCAAGGGGAACATGGGAATACAGTAGCCTTTGAGCGATAGTCAAATCTTTTAAAGCTTTGAAGTTCCATTCTCTTTGCATGGTTAACATATAAAAACATGAACAATGATGTTGCATTTGACAAAAGTCTACCTTTCTGAAACTGACACAAATAACAGGGAATATCTCCAAAATGGTTCACCCTATAAAAAGTTTTATACTCAGGGGTCTCCGTCTAGGGGATATGTGAATGGCAACCACAAGGTACCCAAGTTGAACAGAACATTACTTCCACTCGCTGGTGTTTTGCTCCTCACTGTAACTTTTCTATCTGAACTTACCTTAGTCATCTCTTGTTCTCTTCTGACCCCAATGCTATTAGGGCCCCCGAGGGCTAGAGATTCTTTATTTTTCCAACCTCTCCAATTCTCTAAAATATTAACCCCTAACATGCTGACCTGTCATGGCATGTATTATGTCCTCTGATTGGTAATCAGAGGATATGGTCGGTAAATTTATTTCAATAATTCTTCCGGTCAGGTTGGTGAGACCTGTAAGCCAACGACAGGTGTGGTCCTCCAGACATTCTGGGGGTTGTGAGAGAGCGATGTGACTGCCAAAACATAAAAATATGATGCTCTCAAAAAAAGTGGTTGCTATTACTGCTATTGCTCTCTTCAATATCAAATTATGAAATATGACTCGAGGGGTAAAATGTTCTGGAGTTAAAATAGTCCCCCATTCGGATCTCCGGGCGGGGACTACTTCTCGAGAACCAAAACCTTATATTAATAGAAGCTCTAACATCAGACTTCTACAATGGAACGTGGGTGGTCTCACCCAAACAAAAAGAATAGAATTCAATAAAATTGTATTTGATTATAACATAGATATATTTTTCATACAAGAAGCAAATCTAACAAATGATCATCTTAAATACTTCAATTTTACTGGTTTTCTACTACATCTACTACCCAAAAATAGACAGATAAGTAGTCGAACATTAGTTGGAGTCAAAAAGGATATTAAATCCTCCTTTCAAATTGTTAAAGAAATGGATAACACAGATAAAAGTGAATTAATAAAGCTAAATTTTTGGGATAACAAAACACATCTACATGTCTACAGTATTTACAATCCTCTAAGGAATGAACCAGATCTCTCACTTATTGACCAATTAAATAAAACAATCGTAATTGGGGATTTCAATTCCCATTCCAAAGGATGGGGTTATGAAAAATTGGATTCTACAGGGAAGATAGTGGAAGAATTTTTGAATACCACAACTTTTAAACTGGTTTATAGTAAAGAAGATCCCACAACCTTCATACATTACTCTGGAGCAGGCAGTAACCCAGACCTCTTGTTAGCTACAACAGATATTGTTTCAGAAATTAAAAAACAAGTCATAGAAGACCCAAGTTCTGGTCACAGAGCAGTAATTGCTGATATAAAACTAGATAATACAAATAACAGTCAATGTCGCACAAATCTGTATTGGAACTTCAAAAAAGCAGATTGGAACAAATATAAAACTGAACTGGAACATAAATTTAAAGAACAAACAAACTCACAGCTGCATGACCAACCAGTTCACATGAACAAAAGTTTCTGCAAAGTCATCCTAGAAACCGCAAAAAAGAACATATTCCTCGTGGAAGAATAAAAAATGTTGAACCCTTTTGGAACCCCCAGTTAGAAGAACTGAAAAAGCAAAGTGATATAGCTAGAAATACAGCTAAACAAACCAAAAACATATTGGATATACAAACATGGCGGAAGAAATGTGCCTCACTAAAAAGAAATTAATGCTGCCAAAAAGAATCACTTCAATAATTTCTTAGAAAAAATGGATTATAGGACAGATGGTAACAAAGCCCATAAGTTCATAAAAAATGTCAATAACAGGAATGAAAACAATAGCACACCTATCATACACAACAATAAAATATTAGTAAATGATGCAGTCATAGCTGAAACATTCAATAAATATTATGCTAATTCACATAAAGTAACAAAAAATAATAAAAAGGAATGTAAAGAATGTAAGAAAGATTTGAAACAAGAAAGAGAATGTGATCCAAACACTCAATGCACTACCTTTTTTCAAAATTTTAATATGCAAGAACTGAACATTGCAATAAATAATCTAAAAAACAAAAAGTCTCCTGAACCAGATCCCATACATCCAGAGTTAATAAAAAACCTTAGAAAAACAGCAAAACAGCAACTACTAAAACTCCACAATCTATCCTGGAAAACCACTGTACCTGCTGAATGGCACAAAGCAATAATTGTCCCACTCTTGAAGAAAGAAAATACAGCATCAGAAATAAAAAGTTATAGACCAATAGCTCTTACTAGCATAATAGCAAAAGTGATGGAAAGAATGGTGTCAAACAGGTTAAATTGGTTTCTAGAATCACAAAATTCAATATCCCCACGTCAAGCTGGATTCAGAGAGTTCCACTCTACAAGTTTTACTTTTCAGTCAAGAATCAAAGACTCCTTCAATAGAAAAGAACATAATGTATCAGATTTTATTGATTTCCAAAGTGCATATGATTCCATATGCAGAACAAAACTACTAAAGAAAGTAAAAAAATAGGGATACAAGGTCCAATGTTTTCACGGCTATGTCATTTTCTAACACAAAACCTTATTGCTACCAGATATGGAAGAAATATATCTAAATACAAACAAGTACACCGTGGCTTACCACAAGATGCAGTGCTCAGCACTACACTTTTTAGTATATTTATTAACAATCTGCCACAACAAATACAAGAATCAGGTGTGAAGTGTGCACTATTTGCTGATAACTTAGTAATGTGGACTTCAAAACCAAAAAGCAAAAGTACAGAACTAGAAAAAACCATGCAACAATCCTTAACCAACCTACAAAAGTGGACCAAAGAAAATTTAGTGACTGTTAATACAACAAAATCAAACTACCAAATCTTTTCACTAAGAAAAAAACCACTAAAAATAAAACTAAATTTTTGAGGGTCAACAATTAACAGAAACAAAGGAAGTAAAGTATTTAGGAGTTACATTTGATACCAAACTTACATGGACCAAACAAATAGAAAATGTAATACAAAGAGCACAAAGGCATCTTTCACTGATAAAACATCTAACAGGAATGAAGTGGGAATGTTCCAGAGCAACTCTTAACATAACATACAATGTATACATAAAGCCATTATTTACTTACTGCAGTGAAGTTCTTATAACAGCAAATACAAAAAAAAATTCAAATCTTTCAAAACCAAAGTCTGAGACTAATTACAGGTGCTATCTAAACCATACCAATACCATCTATGAAAATACTAACCAACCAATACTCCATTGAATAAGAAATAGAAAAAGCAGCTCTTACTAAACACGAAAAGTCGATCAGAATCCCATTCAATACATGGAACAAGAGGAATTTAACACATACACTAAAGACTCGGGAGAGCTTTCTTTCCAAAATTCAAGACATCAAGAAGAATATATACCTTCCTAATTCAAAGGAAAGCTTCATATCTAAAGTCAATCCGACACAAACATTAGACATCGCATATTATTTACACCTGACAGAAGAAGTTAAGAAAAGTCATACTCCAACTAGTGTTCTAAAATTATTGGCATTAGAGACAATCCATACTAGATTTCCAGAACACAAATGGCTCCATATTTATATTGATGGATCATTGATATCAAACCAAGATGGAGCAGGGGCTGGAGTCACATGTCATCACTTTTCCCATTACAAATCTTTAAGTTATGGAACTACTAACTTTGATGGAGAAATTGAAGCAATTCGAATGGCCCTACAAAATCTTTTGTACAGAGTTTCACATTTTCAGCAAGCAATTATTCTCTCAGATTCAAGGGCAGCAATTATAGCAATTACTTCCAAGTTGTCACCAAAAAACCAAACAATTATAGAATGTTGGAAAATGCTTAGCCATCTAACAGCACTTCAAAAACACCTAGTCTTCCAATTGATACCAGCTCACTGTGGACTGAGTGGTAATGAGAAAGCTGATTTTCTTATAAAAAAGGGTATCAGCAGTGTACAAAAATCTACAGTTAATCTACCATTTTATGCAGCTAAAAGGTTAGTCAACTCTGAATTAAAAAAAACTATTGCAAAATATTACTATGAAAAATCAAAGAATAAAAGATGGGAACTAACAAACATTCAAACAGTAATTCCTGAGTATCCTCGAAAAACAGCAGTTGCAACCTTCAGGTTGATTACAGGACATGATTGTCTGGCAAAACATTTAAACAGAATTGGGATATATTCTTCACCACTCTGTCCTCTATGTGATCTGCAAGAGGAAATGGATCGAGACCACCTTCAAATATGCCCGACCACTTCTAGTGCCCCATCCATCAGTGAAAAATATTGGAGAGCAAGAGGATTAATGATTTCATTTTCAGAAATCCAGCATTAGCTAACAACAACAACAACAACCACAAAATTTATCTGGTCATAAATTGTGTTTTAGCCAGACCTACATTTTTTGTATAGTAAGATTTTGTCTATCTCTGATGGTGTATGAATTACTCAACAGTCATCCAGAGTAAACAGGTCTACGTAGGCTATAGCCAGAACATTTAAAATATACATTTTATTTATCATAAAAATATCTTAAACTTGTGTAATTTTAATCAAAATTGTTGGAGCCATTTTCAAGAAAATCAAAATTTTCCATGTAAAGAGTAGTTTAGGGTGGAGCAATTTTCTTAAAAATCTAGTGTAGCATACTTGAAAGACATTAAACCTAAATACCAACTTTGGTTTCTAACTGACTTCATTTTTGAATTATACTGTCACACAGACACGCACACGCACACACACACACACACACACACGCACGCACACACACACACACACACACACACACACACACACACACACACACACACACACACACACACACACACACACACACACTCACTCACACACATATGGATCTTTTTCAAAAAATGCTTTTTTTGGATTTAGGGGGTCTCAAAACATATATTTCTGGTGAAATTTTGACATCGAATTTTTCAATGGAATACAATACTTCCTCTACTTACTAGCAGAGATAGTAAAAAGGAAATAACTTGAAATGCTATAGAATTTAATCCAACAGCATGACATGTCTAATAAATGGCTAAAGCCGCAAAAAAAAAAAGACAATGTAAACTGTATATTTAAACAAGTTCCTTTTTGTCTTATCTCATACACCTCATTTCACAATCAAATGAAATTCCTAAAATTCAATGAGAATGAATCTACTCCTAAGTCTAATAATTACGTCCAAATGTGATCTTGATAATGCAGCATATTTCTTTTTTTTTTTTTAAAAAAAGCAATACACTCAGTCTACATGTGTAAAATTTTACAAACAATAAAGATATGTATGAACAAAGAAGCATTACATTGAACTTGATCCTCCTTTAAAGAAATCAGTAATTTGACTATTTAACTTTTCTTGCATTAAGTGCATATACCTCATTTTGTTACTGATGCCTGTACATAGCAATTCCTAAGTCTGAAGAAATTTTGGTTTTTGTGAATTAAGTTCCACCTCTCGAATGAATTTTACTTTATGATCTAGTGTATAACATTTCCTTTTTCTGTTCTCCATAGCTGATAAAAGGCAATTGATAACTGAAAGACAAAACCGCTGTTAATCAATTAACACAAGATATGAAACGTTTCATCTTTACTTCTCGTTTGCTGCTACGACATTGTCATGCCAAAAGCTGCCACCTCTACCAGTAAATGCCTTTATCTTTTGTTTCCACGACCAAAAGTCGCCTGCTCAGCTTGCATCTTTGCCACCAGAGATAAGGAAAATACGCCTCAAGTCTCTGTTAAGATAGCATATGCCATGTGCTCATAATTACGTAAAACTCGGTTGTTCACTGATATTTAATACATATCAGTACACATCAGTATTTGTTATTCTGCCATTTGCAATATCTTTACAAAGCAATGTCAAGTTAGATATAATACATAATTACATTATCAATTACACAAGTAATTATAAAAATCTGATGTGTTGCACTCACATGACTTTACTCTTGTACTAACCATTCTTACAAAGTCTTATTCCTATTTCTTCTTTGTGTTTGTTGGGATAAAAATTTATACAAATCTACAAGGAGAGTATTAGAATACAGTAAGCTTTGAGTGATAGTCAAATCTTTTAAAGCTTTGAGATCGCATTCTCTTTGCACACCTAACATATACAAAAATGAACAATGATGTTCCATTTCACAAAAGTTTTAATTTTTGCGAAACTGACACAAATAACAAGGAATATCTCTGAAATGGTTCACTCTAAAACAAATTTATTGAGACATAAATTGTGTATTTTAGCAAGACCTACATTTTTTGTACGGTAAGATTTTGCCTATCTCTTACTGTTTAAGAGTTATTCAAAAGTCATCCAGAGTAAGTAGGACTACATAGGCTATACCCAGAAAATTCAAAATATTTTGTTATCAAAATATCTCAGACATATGGCATTTCAATTAAAATCGTTGGAGCCATTTTCAAGAAAATCAAAATTTTAAAAAAATTTTCCACGTAGAGGGTAGTTTAGGGTGGGACTGTTTTCTTCAAAATCTTTGTGTCATATCCTTGAAGGACATTAAACATAAATACCAACTTTGGTTTTTAACCTACTTTTCGTTTTTGAGTTATGCTGTCCACTACTGGCACACACACACACACATACACATATGCACCACACACACACCACATGCACACCACACACACATGCACACACGCACACATGCACGCACGCACACACACACAGACACACCACACACGGATCTTTTTCTAAAAGTGCTTGTTTTGGATTGCAGGGGTCTCAAAACATATATTTCCGGTGAAATCTCTACATCAAATTTTTTAGCGGAATACAACACTTTCCCTACTTATCAGTAGAGAAAACAAAAATCTGAAGTGTTGCACTCACATGGCTTTCTCTACTCTTGTACTTACCATTGTTACAAACTCTTATTCCTATATCTTCGTCATGTTAGTTGAGATAAACATTGACACAATTTATCTTATTGTTTGTTTCCTTGTAGGTACAATGGAAATATTAGAATACAGTAGGCTTTGAGTGATAGTCAAATGTATTAAAGCTTTGAGATTCTGTTCTCTTTGCACGCTTAGCATATGAAAAAAATGAACAACGATGTTGCATTATTATTCATTTATGCCAGCAAACTTACTGTTGGGGTTTTTAAACACACAAGTCCTGTGTGGGCAATGTTTGAGAACGATGTTGCATTTCGAAAAGTTTTAAGTTTTCTGAAACTCACACACATAATAAGGAATATATCCGAAATGGTTCACCCTACAAGAAAATGTATTTGTACAGAAATTGTATATTTTAGCAAGATCTACATTTTTTAAAAAGTATGATTTGGTCTATCTCTAATGGTTTACCAGTTATGCAAAAGTTGTCCAGAGTAAATACGACTACGGGAACTATAGCTGGAAAATCCAAGATATACATTTCATTTGTCATAAAAATATCTCAAACATGACATTTTAATCAAAA
Source organism: Tenodera sinensis (assembly GCA_030765045.1). Classification (NCBI taxonomy): domain Eukaryota; kingdom Metazoa; phylum Arthropoda; class Insecta; order Mantodea; family Mantidae; genus Tenodera; species Tenodera sinensis. The sequence goes on along the minus strand of CM060964.1, from coordinate 360,369,280 downwards.
TAGTTAGAGCCATTTTCAAGAAAATTAAAATTTTTGAAAAATTTTCCATGGAAAGTTTTAGGGTGGGGCTATTTTCTTCAAAATCTTCGTGTCACATCCTTGAAAGACATTAAACTTAAATACCAACTTTGGTTTTTAACCAACTTTTCATTTTTGAGTTATGCTGTCCACAGACACAGACTGACAGACATACAGACTGACACACATAGGGACCTTTTTCTAAAAATCTGATGTGTTGCGCTCACATCACAATCTCTGTTCTTGTACTAACCATTCTTACAAACTCTGATTGCTATATCTTCTTTGTGTTAGTTAAGATAAACATTTGTACAAATTATCTTATTGCTTATTTCCTTGTAGATGCAAGGGGAATATTAGAATACGGTAGTCTTTGTGTGATAGTCAAATCTTTTGAAGTTTTGAGATTCCATTCTCTTAGCAGACTTAACATATAAAAAAATGAACAACGATGTTCCAGTTCACGAAAGTTTTAAGTTTTCCAAAACCCACACACACAACAAGGAATATCTCTGAAATGGTTCAGCCTACAAGAAAATTTATTCAGACATAAATTGTGTATTTTAGCAAGATTTACATTTTTTGTATAGTATGACTTGGTCTATCTCTAACGGTTTACCAGTTATGCAGAAGTTGTCCGGAGTAAATATGACTTCAGGGGCTATAGCCAGAAAATTCAAAATATTCATTTCATTTGTCATAAAAATATCTCAAACATATGACATTTTAATCAAAATCGTTAGAGCCATTTTCAAGAAAATCAAAATTTTCGAAAAATTTTCCATGTAAAGGATAATTTAGGGTGAGGCTACTTTCTTCAAAATCTTCATGTCCCAACCTTGAAAGACATTAAACTTAAATACCAACTTTGGTTTTTAACCGACTTTTCGTTTTTGAGTTATGCTGTTCCAGACACACAGAATGACACACAGACTGACACACACACACACACACACACACACAGACCTTTTTCTAAAAATGCTATTTTTGGATTCAGGAGGTCTCAAAACATATATTTCCGGTGAAATCCCGACATCGAATTTTTGGGTGGAATACAATACTTCCCCTACTTACCAGTGGAGAAAGTAAAAACATGTCTAAGTAGATATATGTAATATCCAAGTTAAGAAAACTAATGGTAGTTCAAATATCATCAGATGTACATAAGTTATGAAGCATTACAAACTAGACAGGTAATACTAAGTACAAAGCTGAGCAGATATAGATACTTCAAATTTATTTTCTTTTGAAGAGTAATGCTATAGAATCAAGTTATGACTCTCATACTTTGTTTCATTTTGTATTCATCAATTGAGTAGAATTGACTTATTCAGGTAAGTCTTTATTGCATTAATTTTCTTCACTTCTTCATGTAATTCTTTAATTGGGTGAGGTAAATGTACAACAGTGAATTACATTTAAATGCATTACGTATAAATAAGGTTCTTTTAACATGTTTCGAAATCACATTTTGCTGGGATCTACAAAAATTTACATATAAATACAAATTACTTAGAAATGGTTTATGTATAAAGCAGGTTCAACTGTAACACACTTTGTACTCCATATTAGCATCTCGGACATATAATATGTTAATTAAAATGTTACAGCTATCTTTGAGAAAAGAAAATATAAAACATGTTTCAATATAAGTGGTACTTTGAGATAGAATTTGTGGATGAAGTTTGGCTAGTCATTCAAACTTTCAGTTACTCTCTCCTTCTTTTCTAATTATGCTTTCTGGAGGTGTGCAGGGTATCTAAAAACACATATTTCTGTGAAATCTTAGTACCAAATTTCTAGATGGAATGTAATGAATATCTTTTCTACCTACCATTAATAATTAAGTGATAGAAAAAGTGAGAAAAGACATTATAGGCTAATTTGAAAGATATAATCAAATTCTAAGATATGAAGAACTAAGCAAACCTTCCAGATTGCCACATGATCTGTGCCAGGATCCATTTTGATGGAACCATCTTCATTGAGGGGTTGAATCTCTTCACCATGCTCTTCGAAGCCGAAAGGTAGATGTATCAAATACATATCCACATAGTCCAGCTGTAGCTTCTCTAAGGAGCGCATCAAATACCTCTCCACAGATTCAGGACGGTTTCCAGTTGGAGGCAGCTGTACAAAACAAAATTAATCCAATTAACACTTCAGTAGGCTTATCAGATTTTTAATGAAATGTAGGACACTAGTGGTCTAAAATATAGGAACTTATATAATATTATTTTCAAATGTAGGAAAACTAAATTACAAATGTAAATTGCTACTCAGGGATATATGCATAGGTTTCTATTATTTACTTAAAATAGAATAGAAGAGAATCTTCAGTCACATGAGCTTATACAGTATAATTAAGTTCATAAACTGATGACTCATTAGAGGTTACTTAGTCAAAAAGCATAGTGCAAACACATCATGTTTTGTATGTATATTTATTTATTCATTCATTACTTATTTATTTATTTATTCATTTATTTATTAGCTTTTTTTTAAATATATGTATAATGACGATAATGTATGTACCTGGGCGACCGAGCTTCACTCGGATTTTCTTTTCTTTTCCTTTTTGTTTTTATCGTGTTTGTTTTGGGGAGAAGATACTTATTTAGATAAACTTGAAAAGCAAAATGTTGTTTAACTAAAAATAATTTTCATCCAAATTGTTGGAGCCGTTTCTGTGACGAGACCTTTAATATTCTGGCTTGTTTGTTGAAATTGGCCCATTAACAGAGAGATTATAGCCAAAATAAAGTTTAGACTAATTGTGACTGTTATGCATAGACTAAGATAGCTAAGTCAACTTTCTTTAGGTTTTCTGAAAGCGCTTGACAAGACCTTCAGTATCCTGGCTTGTTTGTTGAAATTGGCCTATTAACAGAGAAATTGTGGCCAAAATAAGGTTTTGGCTAATTGTAACTGTTACGCATTGACTAATATAGCCATCTTTCTTTATATTTTCTGTAAGCTCTTGACAAGTTCTTTAATATCCTGGCTAGTTTGTTGAAATTGACCTAATTCTGTTACAATTGAGCCAGTTTCCTAAGTTTTTTAAGATATGAGTTATTTTGGATTTTAATTCAGATCACTTGTGTCCTGTAAAATAACTGAGGTATTCTCTGCATATAATATTAGTTTAAGGTAATTCATTGACACAGAAGGTATATGAAAGAAATCCTATCACTGGTCCATGTGGAACCTCATGTACATAAATTCTCTATTGAGACCTATACACTCTTGAATTATACTAGGTACTTATACTTTGCTTACAATTTAATAACTATGTAACCAATGGAAGTTATGAGATCTGATATTAAATTTAATAATAAAGCTTTTTAAAAAGAATTTCATGGCATTTATTGTGGAGTACTTTGGAGATATCATATATTACCGTGTCTGTATTTTTGTTGTAGTTGAAATTTAGTGCTATTTCATTTAGTATTGAAGTTACTGTGTTAATTGTCAAAAGGTTTTCTCAGAAGCCATGTTGACAGTAATTTATTTTGTTGCTATCTGGAAAAGTTTTTAATCTGGAGTGCACTATTTTCTCTTGACCGCCTCAGTAGCACAGTGATAGTATTCCTGTCTCTGGTACGGATAACCTGGGTACCGGTGTGGGAACCTTTTTACATTGGGAGATCTGATCCAGGGTGTGCTCAGCCTCATGATGCCAACTGAGACTCCATATTCAGCCCCTGGGAACCAAAATGGAGGCAATATACCTAGATCCCATCAAATCCTTGTTGGGTCTGACAAAGAGATCAAGGGTCACTGATGGAATCTAGTAATCTACCTGGGCTGACAAGAAGTGGATTCACCCCACTGATAAGATTAAAAATCTGATGTGTTGCACTCACATGACTTTCTCTACTCTTGTACTAACCATTCTTACAAGCTCTTATTCCTATATTTTCTTCGTGTTAGTGAAGATAAACATTTGTACAACTTATTGCTTATTTCCTTGTAGGTGCAAGGGGAATGTTAGAATACAGTAGGCTTTGTGTGATAGTCAAATGTTTGAGATTTCGTTGTCTTTGCACACTTAACATATAAAAAAATGAACAATGATGGCCCATTTCACAAAAGTTCTAAGTTTTCCGAAACTTACACACATAACAAGGAATATCTCTGAAATGGCTCATCCTACAAGAAAATTTATTGAGACATAAATTGTGTATTTTAGCAAGATTTACATTTTTTATAGTATAATTTGGTATATCTCTAACGGTTTAGCAGTTATGCAAAAGTTGTCCAGAGTAAATACGACTACAGGGGCTATAGCCAGAAAATTCAAGATATGCATTTCATTTGTCATAAAAATATCTCAAACATATGACATTTTAATCAAAATCGTTAGAGCCATTTTCAAGAAAATCAAAATTTTCGAAAAATTTTCCATATAAAGGATAGTTTAGGGTGGGGCTATTTTCTTCAAAATCTTTGTGTCGCATCCTTGAAAGACATTAAACTTAAATACCAACTTTGGTTTTTAACCAACTTCGTTTTTGAGCTATGCTGTCCACAGACTGACAGACTGACAGACTGACACACACACACACACACACACACGGACCTTTTTCTAAAAATTCTTTTTTTTGGTTTCAGGGGGTCTCAAAACATATATTTCCGGTGAAATTTCGACATCGAATTTTTGGGTGGAATACAATACTTCCCCTACTTACAGTAGAGAAAGTAAAAAACAGTATTTTCTCTAATATTATCAAGAAACAGACGAAGATAGATAAGGGCTGATAGTTTCTACACTCATGTGTTCCTCCTTTGCGCATTTTTCATCATTTTGAAGAATGTAATATGAGAAGATTCATTAATATTTGGTAGGTAAATCACTAATTAAGTGCTTCACTATTTTCTCAAGTCTAGGATACCTCTTCTAACAGGTGTTGAACTACAAAGTTTATTTTTAAAATTATGTCTCTTATTACCTTTGTAACAAATTAAAGGATGAAAATTTTCATATAATGAATAGTTTTTCTTAAGGGGAGGCATCACTGAAATTTGGGCCAAAATGGTAAAAAATCCAATTTTTCGTTCTTTGCCTTAAAATTATGTCTGTGCTTTGTACTTTTGGAATATACTGTCGCATACACTGTATCACCATTTAAAGGGCCACTACATCATGATTTAAATGCTCATGTGTGGGTGAGCGTGACTCCTGAAATGCAATAATTACCCCATTGCAGCAAAATTGTGTACAATTTTGAGGTTTAAATCAGGTGGTCAGATTCCTTGATAGTGAATATATGTAAAACAGTGCTAAAGTATGGTCAAATTTTTGTCTGTGTACATGTGTTAATCACGTGGTCGTGTATTTCTGACTTTTATACAATATTTTTTTATTCTAAAATTAAATTGCAAGTTGCAAGGACTATTGGCATTCATTATGGGTTGTGAGGCTACTCTTTATGTAAAGGAAAAGGCTACAGCTAGCAAAGTAAGTCCAATGCATAAAATAATTGGTAATGTTAGGGACAAGTGAAGATTAAATATGAGTGCACTAAATATATTAAATACATTCAAATCAACAAATAAACAATTAAAGATAGCAAAACTTAAAGAATAAGAAGCTAACCAGTTATCTAAAGCACCTTCATATGCTCCAAGGGCATTCTAAAGCTGTAAATATATGTTCTCATACACTTAAAACTTTAGTAATTTTTCTTCACTTTCTATTTTTTTACATATTTTAGACTTCAAAATACTTCTAGTGCAATTCTTAATAGATTTATTTGAAATTTTGCACACATATTCTTACATAGTTGCTTCATAAGACCTGGTATTTTAAATGTCCTAGATAGAGCAGTTTAATTGTTACTGAATTTTGATTTTGAAAATTATTAATAATCTCTGTAGGACAGCCTCCGTAGTGCAGTTGGTAGCGTGCTTGCCTCTGGAACGGAGGACCCAGGTTCGATCCCCGGTACCAGCATGGGGATTTTATCCCCTCTGGGAGGTCTGGCAAGGGGTGCACTCAGTCTCGTTAGGTCCCGGGGGGACCAATTGAGGAGCTTTTTCATGAAGAAGTAGCGGCCCCAGGTTGAGAAGACTATAACCGGCCGGGAGGGCTCGGAGCGTTGACCATGTCCCGCCGTCCAGTACTACACCTCACCAATGACACCTGTAGTAGGCAGAGGTGGGGTACGCAGTGGCTGGGCAGTAGGCCTTAGCCCTTCATGGGCTATTGCACTGGGGTTTAGTTAGTTATTAATAATCTGAGAAAAAATTGCCATCAATGTGTTCAATGATTTTTTGTCTATAAGTGTTTTACATAGCTAAATAAAAGTCCAGGCATAATCAAAAGAAACACATACCCAAAATTTAGTTTATTTATCACAATTAATGTTTTATATGAAGCATTTCTTATACTACACTAAAATATCAGCAAAAAAATAACCTAATAAATATTTTTTATTGCAAAAACTATCTTTCATATAAAAGTGGAATTTGGTAGATGTACTAGATATGCTTTGGCACACATGCATACAAATTTTTACATCATGGCGGCAAAAATTGTGGATTTTAGTCATTTTCACAGATGCCTCCCCTTAAAATGAACTTTTAATACCGCAAAGTATAAAAATGTCGTTAAAAGTAGCGTATTATTACATAAATTATATTTTTAAAACAATTATAACTAATATAAAAATTCCAAATGGGCATTTTAATACCCATATTCTGAATTATATTAGCAAAAACTTTTAGATCTCTAGCTAGATTTTTATGGAACAAAATAGATTTTGAATATGAGAAAGTAATAAAAAAATTATTTCCAAGAAAAATGAGTTTAAAGTTGAAATGGAAGGTGCGGGCATGCCCATTTAAAAGCTAGAGGCAGAGGCTCACCACTTTACAAATGGCATCCAAAAGATGTGTCACCCCCCCCCCCCCCCCCACCCTCCATAGGGGATTAAAGCTTCGCAGATATATTCTTTAAGGTGTGATACATTTTTGGCAATAAAAATCCAAAAATTGATTTTTTTTTGACCAAATAGACTAAAATATCACCAGTGTTCCCTTAGGCTTTATGCTTCAGAGCAGAGAGAATATGTCTTACATCATTTGCTGTTATAGACCCAAGATCAAAAAGTAGCAGACTTGCACAACTATTTTATGCCTCTTTAGGAGCCTTGTGCATAAGTTGAGGCTTCTTGAGTTTCTTTGGGTATATTCGTGAAACAATAAGTTAAAGATTTGGTTTTGTCTCTTATAATAGTGTTGCCTTTTTATGCTGAATTCTGTTTATTTTGTAATCCTAGCTTCTATGTAATTAATTGCTTTGTTGCTTTACTTTTGTTATGAGCTTCAGTGATATATCTTCCAATGACCATTTGTTTTGTCTTCTTAATGACCTATTTTGTAAATTTTGTCATATATTAAATAGTGTCTTCTTATCTCTACATTGTTGGATGCTTTGGAAAGTCTGTATAAAAGTCTTTTGCATGTACTTGGATAGTTTCATGCAATGAATATAACAATATAGTGAGACATTGTTATACTGGGAGGGCAAAAATCCCTGAATGGGAGCATGATGATTTGCCTGTTGGCATCCTCAGGGCTCGTTGCCATCTTCCACTATCATAGAAAGGTACGGATGAAACCATACAGCATTTTTAAAGCTACTTTTAAAGGCTTTACTGACTACCTTTATGAAACAAGATGCTGAAACTGGTCACCATTGTCCATACATACACTTTTGGTACCTCTTTAGGAAATTATCCATCACTCGCCGTAGTTCATGTTGAGAAATACTGGTAATTTCCTGGCAGATTTTGTTTTAATTCTCCCAGGGTGTGTGTATTTGTCTTGTACACTATGTTTTAAGTTACTCCTTGGATAGAAATCACTTGCTGGAGCTCTGAGAAGCCTTTCTCTACTAATGGTGCACCATACATAACATTTTCCATCATGAAGGGTTATTCCATTAGCAATATTAGGTTCTGAGTTATAGGGCCAATTTTTTTTCGAGTCAACAGTTGACACCCGTACATACATGAATACAACCTTGCCCCTTCATTTTAGAGAACTAACAGACAGGGAACATGATTTTACCTTTTTTCAACAAGACTCTGCAACAGCTCATACAGCCAATCTTACGATGAGAACAACTGAAAGTGTTTCAGGACAGAATTATTAGTAGAGATTTTTGGTCCCGTGATGTAACCCCCTGTGATTACTATCTCTAGGGTAACTTAAAACATAAAGTGTACAAGACAAACTTACACACCCTGGAATTATTAAACCAAAATATCTGCCAGAAAATTGCCAGTATTTCTAAATGTGAACTATGGCAAGTGATGGATAGTTTCCTAAAGAGATGCAAAATATGTATGGACAATGATGGTGACCAGTTTCAGCATCTTTTTTCACATAAAGTTGGCGATTAAAGCCTTTAAAAGTGGTTTTAAAAATGTATGTTTTCATCTGCACGTTTCTACGATAGCGGCAAGTGACAAGTGCCAAGTTTGCCAACAGGCAAAACACTGTGTAGCCCATTCAGAGGTTTTTTGCTCTCCCGGTATATTTTCCTGCAAGTTATTGTAAGAAAATAAAAATTATAGTAAGTTAAACATTAATATAGAGATATAGGTATTTAATTTTCATCTAAGGTTTGTGACATGTCAAAGGACCAGTTCATACCTAACAGATGATTCTTAAAGTTTTGTTATGTCTTCGTCACTAAAATACATATGACTATGTATTGTTTTGATATTGCATTTTTATGCTTATATTTGGAAGGGTAATAAATAAAGCTTTATGATCTGACAAACTTGTTTCTACTGTAAAAGAGTCACCCCTCTCTCATATGCAGCATTTGTAACTTTATTGTTTGTGCAAGTAAAGATGTATGTATTAGTTATTCTAATTGGTTTATTACATGTTAAGCTGAATCCATACTTTTTCCATTAAGAAGCCTATTTGTAATTGTCTTTTTTAACTAAATATTTGAATTTTTAATACATTTATATTACAATCAGTTGTAACTATGTTGTTTTTACATTTTTTCTTTATGCAATTCCCTTGGAAAAGTCTCAAAAATGTTTAAAAAGGGTTCAAAAGTAGCATAGTATGTAGAAAATAACTATATTCATATAATAAGAAGAATAAAGAATAACTGCAGCTGCCAAAGAAACTTAACAATTATACTTGTGTGAACAACATATTTTATACAAAATCCCTCGCTTTGATATAGCTATAACAATGCCACTCCACACAACTTAAATGCTTAATTTATATTTTACTAGAACAATATCCTTCACTGGGTCAATTAATGGCCTGTTTCTTTTGTGTAACTACTGGGCTGATATTAGTGGGGGAAAAACATTAGAATTGTGTGCAGGACTAACAAAGTAATTCCACTATTTTCAACCAATATGTTTTTAATCTTTCTCATAATAAGCTAATAAATTTGAAACTAAAGAATGCTGTATTCCTCAAAATGTACGACATTCTGGATTTTTCAGAAATTCCCCCCTAGACAGAAGGTAAAAATGTAGGGTATGTCTAGAATTTCCAGATGTATAGTAACACTACACTTGAGAAAAATGTAAATGTATCAGGTTCCCTGGTCTTTAGGTGGCCCTCAATACCCTATACAATAAAATATCATAACAATGGAATATATCAGTTAGGTACCATAATATATAATTTTGTACTGTTCCGCCCTGCCCATTTTAATGCCTGGTGGGTCACAACCACAAACTTTGTAACAAGGGCCCACGGATTGTTGAGGGGACTAAAATTTATGATTTGAAGCTTTCCCAGCATTGGTTACTATTGATAATTTCTCAGGCTAACAGATAGATCAAATTTGGGTAAGCTTTCAGTAACTAACTCTGCCACCATCCTCAGGGGAACTGAAGCTAGACTACTATTTATTTCTAGTCAGCAGTGGGTAAGATCCGCCTACTTTCTTCCTTGTATAGAAAGCTCATAGAAACAACTTCAATAGGGATGAAGGCCTTCAAATCAGTAAAGCATGATGCCAGCTATTCAGCATGTCTTTCCACCACAGTGCAAGAAAGCCCCACCACTCACCTGATTGGTTTCCCACCTTCTTGGCCTACTCCGTGACACTCGTATCTCCATTGGGAGGAGCTCGACTAATGGGAAGAAATAGGCAGATCTTTTCTGCTGCTGGCTAGAAATAAATATTGCAACATCAGTAGTCTAGCTTCCCCTGAGGATGGCAGCAGAGTTAGTTGCTGAAAGCTTGGACAGTTACCCAAATTTGACCTGGCTGTTAGCCCGAGAAACTATCATCAGGACTAGAATTTGTGTGAGCAGCCCTGTTGGTAGGATTCTGCCTTTGATTACCTAATGCAGCAAGAACACAACAGAAAGGCGCCAAACATATTGGACTGCAGTAACTGAGAACAGACAGAACATAGCGCCATAAGTAATTAATATTATTAATAATTCTAAATTAAGCTAAGCCCTGGCACTATAGCCCATGAAGAGCTAAGCCTTACTGCCCAGCCACTGCATCCCCCACTTCGGCCTACTACAGGCATCATTGGTGGCGTGCAGTCCTGGAGGGTGGTATGTGGTCAGTGTCCCGATCCCTCCCAGTCAGTTACGCGGTCTTCATGACCTGGTCTACAATTCTAAACCAGCATAGAATGTTGAACTAAGGAATTCAAAGAAGTTTCATTACACTAAAACAATTTCCTTAATTAAAATGCTAAATTACCTTTGTCACAATAAACAGCTCTTCCCTTTTCACCTTCCCCATATTGATCCATTGAGACAACACCTTCCCAACAACGCTCTCGGTTTGATAAACGTGTGCTGTGTCAATATGGCGGTAACCAGTCTCCAGTGCACATTCTAAAGCGGATTCCAATTCTTCAGCTGTTGCCTGTATTGACAAAACAATCAAAGTTACATTATCTTATGTAGGTACAGTACCATTGTAATGAACTATCCAAGAAGGAAATGGAATATTTGCAATGTAACTATTGAACTGAGAATTAAAAGTAGGTATACCTACATGGGGAATATAATGTATACATAAACATGGTGTATCATTGGTTACATCAAGTTAGTATTGTTACATACTACGCCCAGCAATTAAAGAGTCACAGCAATTCACTTGTTAAATTATATTATTAATCACCTCAGATTCCACTGTACTAGAGGCTTAGCTTATACTTTATATTGTTACTTTGCAATAGAAATGGACTATTGCTTTAATTTTAATGCAAAGAACAATTTTTCCTCAAGATACTCATACAAAAGAGATAGTCGATTGTTTCATAGCACCTGTGTTACAAATGAGCTCGTCAGTGGTGTTATTCACATTTTAATGCAAATAAGAAATGCATTATTTTCAATTAGTCTGGGGCGGCTATTCAGGACAAGTGGCACTTCACTAATATTTGTATCTTGCCACACTTGTTTTTAAAATAATTTATCTTCACAGGGGTGTGGATTTTTACTACCTTTTCCCTATTTTTGTACTGCGTGATGCTCTGCTGTAGAAGCAAGCGCACACTCTTACTGTGGACTCAAAGTAAAGTAAAAATCCCTAGGGCATCTCCCCTATGCAGAGGTTACCCTCATTGCTCAGCCGCTACATCCTCCAGCTGCAGCCAAGGCCACGGAGGAGTGCACAGGTGCAAATCGCTTTCTTCTTGTTCAACCTCAGAGAGGCGGAGCTTAATGCATGGTTGCTATAGCAATCATGATGTCACCCACTTAAGTTTGTTTGTGGAGGGGGCATTAAGTGAGTTTTAAATATGAACCCTGCTTATGATGTAGTGTATATTTGATTAGAAACACCTTTTTAACAGTGGAAAGATGAAGATAAGAAGGAAGGTTTAAATTGTGGGCAACCTATTGAATCTCTACAATTATGTGGTGCGAAAGAACGAAAGAAGTGAGACATTCTGGAAAATGACTCAATCTTAGTTTCAAACAATCGTGGTCTGTGGAATTTTCACAGGTTTATTCCTTCCCAACTCTGCAGAAATTGTTTTATTGGTCATGCTTGCTTTTTAGCAATAAAAGCAATGTTTGGAATGGAGAAGGATTTGCTGCTTTGTTGAATATAACACGCTCATTACGCAAACACTCGAATTTGGCAGAGCATTTAAAATGCCAGGTTAATTTGAAAACTCTTGAAAGAAATCGAAATACAATAATTTCAGATGCACTAAAGGAGAATGCTAGACTGTGTACCATGCAGTTCAATGAAAATGTGCATCTGAACAGGCTTTTCCTGCAGTTAGTGATTGATGCACTACTCTATTTAAGCAAGAAAGTATTAGAATTCCACAGTCACGATGAAACAACAGGCTCAATTAATCATGGAAATTTTAAGGAACTGCTAACATTGCTGGTATCCAGGAGTCCTATAGAAATACAAAACCAATATTCCAAGATAAAAAGTGTGTTCAGTGGCGAATCAAAAAGTATACAAAAAGAACTATTGGATTGCATTTCGGACTACATCAATGCATTTGTAAAAACTCAATTGGAAACTGTTGATTTTTTTTTCTGCCCAGGTAGAAGCACAGGTGTCTCAGTGTTCTGTAATAGTAAGGTACGTTAATGCTGAAGGGTCTGTTGTGGAGCACTTCTTAGGTTTCTGCGATGTAAGTGCCGACAGAACATCAGAAACTGTTTATTTTATTGGACAACATCTTGGAACCATTTGGCTACAAGCAAAAATTAGTAGGACAGCGTTATGATGGTGCAAGTGTGATATCTGGCCATTTAAAATCGTATATATACACAGGGTGGAAGGGAAGTCATTACATTCCTTCTAATATGTGCTTCATAGAATCATTACGAACAAAAAATTCAAATGGCATTTTGTTCTTTGATCAGCCGATTTCGAAAAAAATTAATGGTTTTTTATCCAAATTGGATGCGTAATTCCACAGGAATGTACGAAGATAACAGTTTGTTACTTGTAAGATGCGTAGAGTAACTTATTTCTGACATAGCTTCAGTAGTATTTATGCAACATCACACCGGGTTACGAAATAATTAATCAGTTAAAAGACGTGAAGGAATACCCCAAGCAGCTTTTTCACATGTGCAGTAAGTCGACAACATTGCGTTAAGGTTGGTCAGGGAATTGACCTGGTTTGTGAATATAGTCTGGCACTTTTGCTTTCACTTTAATGTTTTGGAAACTAACGCTTGTAATTGGCCTACACTCGCATAGTAAACACAGAAGGACAAGGCAGGGTATTTACTTGTGTTCTCAAGAAGCACCAACACTGTGTTTATTTATGTACTGAGATAGGGAAAGTGACACCCACACAATCTGCAGTGTTGCCAGCTTGTTTTCGAGAAAACTAAAATGTCTTCGTAGTAAATGGTCAGAGATAAAAACATAAGATACAAAATGTGTTCCAAATATTGAGATATATCACTATTTTAAATTAATGTAATGACTTCCCTTCCACCCGGTATATGTACCAAACTGAGTGTAATCAAGGATATTTTAAAGGGGGGAACCGTCCACTTGAAAATATCAAAGTACACGAATTGCATATCAAGTATTTACCATTTCCCATCATATCATGTGACCTCGAGCGTACCATTTTGTAATACAGTGTTTTAGTAAAAGCTGCAGGAGATTTACTTTTGAAACTTTCATAAAATACCTACACTGTAGAATACTGTCTGCTAATTTTGCAACCGTAAACACATATCATGAAAAGAAACGGAGCAATAAAAAAACTTAGGTCAATGAACACTGTATTCCACAATAAACATCTGGTATTTCTGTTATGAATGCTATACATATCAATGCGTTACAAATCTGTCACGTAAAGCGAAAGTATTTTGATTTGAAAGTATTAATATATAATTTAAAAGAGTAAATTAATTATCCAGGTAGCGCCTTGGCCAAGCGGTTAGACAGTTCACCTATCACCGAGGCGGCCCGAGTTCGATCCAAGGGACCCGCATGTGGTAATCGTAGTGGATGAAGGCTGATGGATGGGATAATGGATGGATGATGAAGGATGAAGGATGATCTGGGCAGGTTTTCTCCGGGTTCTCTGGTTTACACCGTCACTCATTCCACCAATTGCTCCATCACCTTTCCAATCATCCATTTCGCTGCACTTCATATCATCCTCTTCCTCACTATCATACCTGGTGCTTGGCTCACCACCCGCTTCCAGATCTTCACTTTGTTCGGTTCAGAGGTTCGTCTGCTCCCCGACAGGCATCTGACCCTAGACACGGGCTTGTAAGTTCTAGGGGGTGTAAGTCCTTCATAAGGGGAGGTAATCAGAAGAAGAAAATTCATTATTCATCAATGAACTACACATATACATTATTTCTCTGGATGAACGAAATATCCACCAAAATAAATGCGTCATGAAAGTTACCGACTTTATATTTGAAACATTTCGAAGCGTGAGCGGTGGGGTAGTACTTGGAGCTATTTGTTTTAACTTGCCACTCCTTCTCTACTACTGATCATGACAACTCGAGCACAGGAAACAAACCTGTGGCATAGTTTACATATAACCTGTACCATCAGTGACCAAGCTCCGCTGTCTATTGCCTACTGTTATAAAAATCTTGTGTTGCACTCACATGAATTTCTCTACTCTTGTACTAATATTCTTACAAACACGTATTCCTCTATCTTCTTCACATTAGTCGAGACAAACATTTGCAGAAATAATCTTATTGCTTATTTCCTTGTAAGTACAAGGGGAATATGAGAATACAGTAGGCTTTGAGTGATAGTCAAATCTTCTATAGCTGGTTGCTACATATAGGCTTCGACATTACATTCTCTTTGCACGACCAAGAGATAAAAAGACGAATGACGACCTTCCATTTGAGAGAACTATAAGTATTACAAACCTCACACAAATAACAAGGAATATCTCCATATTGGCTCACTCCCCCCCCCCCAAAAAAAAAAAAAAGGGACTTAAATTGTGTGTTTAAAATGAGATCTACATTGTGTAGTAAGATTTTGGTCTATCTCTTACGGTTTACTAGTTTAAATGTAAAAGTCATCAAGACTAAACAGATTACATGGTTTATAGCCAGGAAATTGAAAATATACATTTCATTTGTCAGTCTGATTGTGGGATACTCTGTAGATCAATACATTGGTGATCCATTGATTTGAAAATACAAACAAATGTACTTTGAAATAATATAACCCAACTGGAAACAAGATTGTCATAATTGATTGTTCTTTTTACTTTCTCTACTGGTAAGTAGGGGAAGTATCGTATTCCACCCAAAAATTCGAAGTCGAGATTTCACCGGAAATACATGTTTTGAGGCCCCCTGAATCCAAAAAAAGCATTTTTAGAAAAAGGTCCGTGTGTGTGTCTGTGTGTCACCCCTCCGAAGGAGTGTCGCCTTGTCGTGGCGGAGGGGCTCAGTACCTGAACCAGACGGCCTACTAAGTGCCATTTTGACTACTGGTAGGCAAGAGGTGAGGGGAAACTAAGAGCATTCCAAACGGGTAGATGAGGCTCGGTAGTCTTGGTCGACAACTCATCTAGGAGAAGAGGACTCCGAAATCAAACTCCCCCAGGGGCTCCTACTACGGTAGGTACGGGTTTGGCGTACCCGGAGCCCCGAGCCATACTCTCGATTGGGTTCCTCCAAGAGGTGAGAGGGCACATGCCAAACGCCCAATCAACTTTGGTCCACTTTTGTGTTTGACCTCCCACCTGATACCTCCCTGTACACAGTCTGATGGATAACCTACGCGCGGGTCGTAGGAGAATGGGGTGACGCAAGGGGTGACTGGGTAATCGCGTAAGTCCCAGCCCCTGGTTATCATGTAGGATCTGTGTGCGTATCCGCTGATAAAGGTCAGTCCCGGGGAGGGGCCATTGCATGAGCTGATGCACTCCTGAAGGCGATTGGGTCCCTCTGTCTATACATTGGGAGGTGAGACCCTAGGGTGAGCAAGGTCCAGGCCAGGACTCTCACCTAAGCCGGGGTGGCGCCCAGGATGTGAGCATGCCATCGGAGACATTTGCAATGGTGGAGGATATCATCGCCATGAGTTCCAAAACTCAAAACAAAAACAAACCAAAAGTGTATGGAAAGGAAGTAGTCGAGTGTTGTGGTCCTCGCTACTTAGTCATTTCGAGAACTGAGGAAGGAAAAAAGTTTCTTTCGGTGAGCCCATTTGTAATCCAGAAGGGCCTGGATAAGATAGCTGGTCCAGTGAAGTCATGCACTAGATCGCGTAATGGCATGCTTCTAGTAGAAGCGCATTCAGCAGAACAGGCAGCTAAAATACAAAAAGCAAACCTGTTGGCCAGCTATCCAATACGTGTTGACCTTCATAAGACGTTGAACTCGTCACGCGGTGTCGTCAATACCCGCGCATTAGACGGACTCAGTGTTGAAGAGATTAAGGAAAACCTAGAAGATCAAGGTGTTACCTGTGTGTATCGGGTTCATCGCAAAGAAAGCGGTGAATTGAAGCCTACTCGTACCCTGTTCCTGTCCTTTGATCGGATAGATCTCCCACAAAGGATTAAGGCAGGGTATGAATCCATCGAAGTTAGGCCGTTCATTCCGAACCCACTCAGGTGTTTCAAGTGCCAGCGCTTTGGACATACAAGCGAGCTTTGTAAGGGACTAGCTACATGCCCTCAATGTGGAGATGAACTCCACGATGGTGCATGTACTACAGCTCCTTCATGTGTTAACTGCAGAGGTGAACATCCATCTAGTTCCCGAGACTGCCCCCGCTTTGTAGAGGAAAGAGCGATTCAAGAGATACGGGTTAAAGAGAAGGTGCCCTTCTCAGAAGCCCGGAAGATCTTGCGTCTACGCCAACCCTCTGTTCCCAGATCTGGAACCTATAGCTCTGTTGCAGCTAAAGCGGTAGCGAGCAGAGAGATCGCAACGCAGACCAGCGATTTCAATGGGGCAACAATTTCTGAAAAAACACTTGTTGCCCGTAGCTCTATTCCAAAGTCCTCAACATCGGCACGCACATCTGCGTCAACGTCTACAAAGTCCGTAAGTGCAAAGAACATCAGCGTCACATCACCATCAAAATCATCAAGATCAACACAAGAAAGAAGCAAGACCGTAAGATACGATGCCTCACCGATCAAGTTCAAGACGACTTATACAAGAAACGACTTCCTCAAGGAAAATGGTACGTCCGATCCCAGTACATCTAAGGGATATAAGAGTCCCCGAACATCTCCTCGAAGATCTCGAAAATCCTCTTCTGGAGAATCTTCAGGGGTGGACTCAGACAGGCGTCTTTCATCTTCGCCGGTCCCCATTAGCAACCGGTTCGAGACACTCAAACCCAAGTTTGCTATGGGAAGACGCACGTTCTCGGCAGAGGATATGGATTTGGACCAATCTGCCCACACTGGGAGACCCCCAGTGGAAAAGAGGCGCGAAAAAGCGTCCGAAAAGAACGTCAGCCCAAGAGAGAAAAGGGCTAAATTAGTTCGACAACCGCCTGCTCCAAAGTAATGAAGAGTTACCTTGGAATTACCTATCCCATACACAATGCAATATGACTATCCTACAATGGAACGTACGTGGCATTCGAACGCAAAGGCCAGAACTTGAGCTCTTGCTGAAAGAAAACGAACCTCTGGTCGCATGTTTGCAAGAGACTAAGCTGCGTCCTCGAGACGCTTTCCAACTAAGGCGATACACCCCAGTACGGTGTGATGTTACACCAGAAGAGGGTGTACCGGCACATGACGGCGCTATGATACTTGTCAGAGATGATGTATATATGCAAACTCTACCTTCGCACTCTGATATACAATCAGTTGCTGTATGGATTAAACTGCCAAACATACATTTCACCATCTGTAATGTTTATTTGCCTCCGTCCCATGACTTCTCGCACATTGATTTAGAAGATCTAGTTTCCCAGTTGCCAACACCGTTTCTGTTGGTGGGAGACTTCAATGCGCACCACCCACTTTGGGGTTCAAGTCGCGCTTGTGCGAGAGGTACACTCATTTCCGATTTCTTGGCGAGTCACAGCCTAGCTCTCCTCAACACTGGAGAGCCTACATTCATTTCTGACTCTCATAACAGCTTCTCACACCTTGACCTTGCAGTTTGTTCACCTCAGTTGGCAGTCTCCTTACAATGGAATGTCATCTCTGATTTACACTCTAGTGACCACTTCCCATGTCTTATTAGTCTCTTGACGCAACATACGTATTCCACACGTATGCCCAGATGGCGTTTGGACCATGCCAACTGGAACCTCTACACCCAGTTGGCTGCCTTTACGTACAACGAGCACGACTCAGTGAATAATTTGGCGCAGCATCTCACGGAGACGATTCTCTCTGCTGCTGAACAATCGATTCCGCGGTCGACTACACACCCCCGTCGATTTCCCGTCCCCTGGTGGACGGAAGAATGTCGGAATGCCATTCGTGCTCGAAGGCGTGCACTTAGGGTTTTCCAACGTCACCCTACTTTGGAAAACCTGATCGAATACAAGAAAATGCGCGCCAGGTCCAGACAAGTCATTAAGGATAGCAAAAAGTCATCATGGAGCAAATTTGTAGCTTCATTTAACCGACACACACCTTCCTCGGTTGTGTGGGATAGATTAAGGCGTGTTGCAGCTAAAACGACCCAAATACCAATAGCGGGACTAAAAACAGCCACAGGAGCTGTTGTTGATTCATTTGAAGTGGCCAATACCTTTGGCAATGCTTTCGCACAAGTGTCTAGCTCGGAAAACTACTCCCCTGAGTTCCTTCCATTTAAAACTCAGGTGGAATCTCAAGGCTTCGCGTTTCGTTCTAGAAACGTAGAAGATTACAATCGCCTTTTCACCATGGCGGAGCTGGTGCATTCCCTGAAATCTTCGCGATGTTCAGCACCAGGACCGGACGGTATTCATGTACAAATGTTACAACAGCTCTCTCCTGAAGGTAAGGCATTCCTGCTCGAGGTCTATAATCGTGTTTGGGTTGACAGTATACTCCCAGAAAATTGGCGGGAGGCCACCGTTATTCCCATCTTGAAGGCTGGGAAGGACCGTCATCTTCCTCCAGCTATCGTCCTATTTCCCTCACCAGTTGCGTTTGCAAGGTGTTGGAACGCATGATCAATGGACGATTGGTATGGTGGTTAGAAAGTCGTAACCTAACATCGTGACTAACATCCAGTGTGGTTTTCGACGACGCCGTTCAACTGTTGACCATCTTGTGTCAATATCGACACAGATAATGGACGGCTTTATGAAGAACTGTCAAACCGTTGGCATATTTTTCGATCTTGAGAAGGCTTATGATACGTGCTGGCGAGCAGGGATTCTACGTTCCCTGTATGCCTGGAACATGCGTGGACGCCTACCACTTTTCATTCAGGAGTTTATGAAGGACCGCTTTTTCCGAGTAAGGGTCGGCTCGGTTTTTTCTAATTCTTTTGTTCAGGAGGAGGGAGTACCTCAAGGTTCGGTGCTAAGTGTCACGCTCTTTGCTATAGCAATTAACTCCATCTGGAAATGTGTTCCACCTGGAGTTTCGTCATGCCTATTCGTAGACGACTTCGCTGTCTATTGCACTTCTCAGCGCACGGCGTTCTTACAACGGCGCCTGCAGCAATGTTTGGACAACCTTAGAGAATGGAGCGTGAAAAACGGCTTCCGTTTCTCAACTGAGAAGTCAATCTGCGTTAATTTCTGGCGCCGTAGGAGACGATTACCACCTTCGCTCCGATTTGATCCAGATTCACTTCCCTTCGCAGAAGAGACGCGCTTCCTGGGTTTGATCTTGGACAGGAAGCTTAGTTGGTCGTCGCATATTGCACAGCTAAGAGCGAGATGTGACCGTTCCCTAAATATTATGCGAGTACTGAATGGCAAATCGTGGGGAGCGGATCGGACAATTTTGTTGCGAATATATCGCGCATTGGTCCGATCCAAGCTAGACTATGGGTGTATTGTTTATTCGTCAGCACGACCATCTGTGCTGAGAAGATTAGACGTGGTCCATAATAGGGGCATCCGCATTGCAACAGGAGCTTTTCCAACAAGCCCAGTGGTGAGCCTTTACGCCGAGTCCGCAGAACCTCCTCTGCAATATCGGCGTGAGATTCTCTTGGCAAATTATGGTTGTGCGCTTAGATGTATGCCTAAGCACCCAACGTTCGCTTCTTTTTTCACCACCACGCTAAGAGAACGATATAGGAATAGCACCATTAATCCTAAGCCTGCGGGGTTCCGTTTCCAAGAGCTCCTAGTGAAGCTTGGAGTGGAACTGCCTGTGATGTTCGCCAAGGGTGAGAGACTTTACCCCCCTTGGCTATCTGGTACGCCCCATGTAGATCTTGGGATGACCGTACACCAGAAGTCCACGATGCCTATTTCAAGTATCCGCACGTGTTTCTTAGAATTTTTGTCAGGCTACACTGACCGTCGATATATTTACACCGATGGGTCAAAGGGCTCCAACGGTGTTGGATGTGCTTATGTTTATGGAACCGAACCATATACATTCGGTTTTCCAAATAGCACCTCCATTTTTACTGCAGAGCTTTATGCAATTTATCGAGCCGTTTTGTATGTTCGCCGTCGTAAATTAGGTGACTGCCTGATTTTGAGCGATTCCCTTAGTGCACTGCAGAGCCTTTGTCAGTTGTACAACCCCTACCCTATTGTACAACGTATCCAGGATGCCCTCCATGTTTTACACGCTTCTGGCGTTGACGTGGTGTGTGCATGGATTCCTGGTCACGTAGGTTTGCCGGGGAATGAAATGGCAGATTTAGCAGCAAAGACGGCAACTACAGAACCCAGTATTACCATCTCACGTGTTACTTCGGAAGACTTTAGGCTTGAAGTGCGGAGAGCGGTGTTGTCGTCCTGGCACGACGAGTGGTCAGCTCTCCGCGGTAATAAGCTTAGAGAAGTGAAAGAACTTCCGATAAACTGGGTAACTTCCTGTCGCACATCTCGTCGCGAGGAGGTTAGTTTGGCTCGATTAAGAATAGGGCACTGCAATTTTTCGCATGGTTACCTATTTAAAAGGGACCCTGCGCCCCTATGTCCGCTGTGTGACAACCTTTTGTCAGTTCGCCACGTGTTGCTAGAGTGTTGCTCTCTAGCGCACCTTCGGGATTCTCTGCAGCTGCCTGCCAGACTTGCAGAGGTCCTAGCGGACGACAAAACAGCGGTTGATAGAGTTTTTAATTTTTTAGCGGAGTGCAATATCAATTTGAGGATTTAAATTTTTTTTAATTATCGGTCTGCTTTTGGACATATTTATCACCTTGTTTCATATCTGGTTATTGCCACTGATTTTTACCTTTGTAAACTTTTCTTGTTGCTAGTATTTTTATTTTTTGAGTGAAATTTATATCTGGCTATTGCCATGAATCTTTTAAGGGCGCTGATGATCTAGAAGTTGAGCGCCCTTAAACCAAATCAAATTCAAATTCAATTTGTGTCTGTCAGTCTGTCAGTCTGTGGACAGCATAGCTCAAAAACGAAAAGTCGGTTAAAAACCAAAGTTGGTATTTAAGTTTAATGTCGTTCAAGGATGTGACACGAAGATTTTGAAGAAAATAGCCCCACCCTAAACTACCCTTTACATGGAAAATTTTTCGAACATTTTGATTTTCTTGAAAATGGCTCTAACGATTTTGATTAAAATGTCATATGTTTGAGATATTTTTATGACAAATGAAATGTATATCTTGAATTTTCTGGCTATAGCCCCTGTAGTCGTATTTACTCTGGACGACTTTTGCATAACTGGTAAACCGTTAGAGATAGACCAAATTATACTATGCAAAAAATGTAGTTCTTGCTAAAATACACAATTTATGTCTCAATAAATTTTCTTGTAGGGTGAACCATTTCGGAGATATTGCTTGTTATGTGTGTGAGTTTCGGAAAACTTGGAACTTTCGTGAAATGGGCCATCGTTGTTCATTTTTTTATATGTTACGTGTACAAAGAGAACGGAATCTCAAAGCTTTAAAACATTTGACTATCGCACAAAGCCTACTGTATTCCAATATTCCCCTTGCACCTACAAGGAAATAAGCAATAAGATAATTTGTACAAATGTTTATTTTAACTAACACGAAGAAGATATAGGAATAAGAGTTTGTAAGAATGGTTAGTACAAGAGTAGAGAAAGTCATGTGAGTGCAACACATCAGATTTTTTTCTTTTCAAACTGGGCATACTACTTGGTTCCTCGATTATGCTCAACATTTTCCTGTAGAAGGTCTAGGTTCCCTATTAGAAACTTATTGTGTTCTTCCACTCCATATAACTGCCTGTAGAAATGGAGTCTACATTTTCGTTTCAGCATTTCACTTTGTCAGCTTGAGAGAGTCAATTAAAAGAACTGAAAATGAAGCGAACCAAATCCTTCCAGAAGCTTCCAAACTGTTTTGCCTAATTGCTACCACCTATGCAATCAATGATTCAGTTGATAAGAGATTTTCTCGTTTTAAACAAATAAAAGCGTAACAATATGGCAGAGAGTCACCAGCTCTCTCTTGTGCTTCAATTGAACAAGCGATATTAACAATATATGGGAAGTTGTGAATTCCAATCAAAAATTCGATGTCGAGATTTCACCGGAAATGCATGTTTTGAGACTTCCTGAAACACTTACACACATACCCAAACACAAAAAGGACTTTAGAAAAAGTCTGTGTGAGTATCTTTGAACAGCATAACTCAAAAATAAAAAGTCGGTTATATACCAAAGTATTTAGTATACCTATTTCAAGGATGCGACACAAAGATTTTCAAGAAAACTTCCCCACACCAGACTACCTTTTATATGGAACCTTTATCGAAATTTTGATTTTCTCAAAACTGGCTCTAACAATGTTGATTAAAGTATATATTTAAGATATTTTTATTACAAACTAGCTGAAATACCTGGTGTTACCCATGGTTTGACGATTTCAACCCTACAACTTTTAGACTTACGTTGGATCCTATAAAGAAATAAAGAAATAAAAACACCGGAAAAACAATATGCAAAAGCACTGTTGAATAACCTCAAATACTACAGGAAGAAAAATAATTCGAGAATACTGTGTGAATGTAAGACATTGCATTTCTATGTCAATCATATAGGAAATTGCATGAAATCTTTGTAGAAGAGGGGTAGAGAAAGAAATACGAATGTGTTTCGTGAAAGAAAGGTGAGTAAAGATAACCGTGTGAATGTAATGTGTTGCATTTATGTTTCAATCATAGAAAATTGTATGAATTGCGTGTTGAAGGACTTCGTTTCCTTTTCTTCCTTAAAACAAATTTACCCAACATATTCGCATGTAGAAGCTGTAGTTTACTGTTTACTGTAGTGTAGGTAGGATATGGAATGTGTGGCTTTATGTGGTAAAAGTTAATTTAAAAAATAATAGCGTTTCATTTAGTGGATTACTGTTGACTTCAATTTAGGATTATCAATCTATTTTATGGCAGGCATGGGCACTTCACTAAAACACGTTTTTGTCTCACTCCACCGGCCATTGCTCCCCTACACTGCTGTTTATAAATCAAACTTCAGAGATTTATTTACAATTTCAAAAGGTACTTCCTGAATATGTGTATGTATAAAAATAAAAGGGACAATATATGTGTAGGGGTTTAGTTTCTTATTATTTTATTTAATATAAACTATTGTATTTTGTGTTTCAAAGTTTGAACAAAATATTAAGTTTAAAACCAAAGATTCTATTATGTTGATCAAGTAGTTTTAGAATATTTCGGTGGCTAAACAGCAATGGAACTTTACTGCTTTATTTGTTGCGAAAGAGAAGCAATTTAGTATGTTAATCATAAGGCACTGTAAGGATATTACGTGCGCAAGATAAAGGAGGGTTATAAACTTCAAGATTGTGTAATTTTCCTAACCACAGTAATAATAAAGAGAATCTGGGGTGAGTAAGGCACGTTCAATCGCTACCTCTCCTCTCATGCCCATGCCTGTTTTATGGAAAAGTAGGACACAATAATAATAAATGTAGGACGTTTGACAAGAGTGTAGGACATTATCGGTCAATGCAAAAATAATGTAGAGTTTTAATTTAAATGCTATTTATATATACCCACAGACATATGCATTTATATTTTCTCAGTATCCTGAAACATATATCTTGCGCAAAACATCTAGCTCTTTTGAAATATGAAGAAATTTCACACACTGAAGTTTTTAAAATTATACTTCAATAAAACAATGCCTTTGACTGAATCAATATATATATATATATATATATATATATATATATATATATATATATATATATATAATCTATTCCTTTCATGTGTTCGCTGTGTCCTTGTTAATGAACATCCTCTTTCCCTGCTTCCTGCCTTGAAATATACTTTAAGAGGGGCTTAGGTATAAAAATATCACCTCAAAAAAGTATTTATAACTCCTACATTCTCTAACTTAGAAAACTGAAATTTAGTGTGCGAATAACTAGAATTTTATATGTATTAATAGTTTTTGAGATAAAAAATAATATACTTTGACATAATTCTTGAAAAATACATTCGAGTAAAATCTCACCAACGTTTTAAGTAAAATGCTTATTGAAATTCTGTCCCACAGGATTATGCAATAGGACCTTTGCTGTCAAATTGCCAAAATTGATAACTGTACATACAAGAGTTTTGGCAAAAATAAACCTTCAAGATGAGAAAATATAAACTGTAGAAAAGTTGAATTACAGATTTACTTTAGTTTTCATTGTTTCAGAGATATTTCAAAGGTAAAGACTTCAAAACAATTAACAAAGCGACTTCGATAAATGCATTTCGCCATCATGTTCACAGCCTTGCAAAAGTACACAAACAATGCTTAGGAAACCGACAGCCAAAACAGCAAGAAATACAAACGTGGCAAGCTCTTCCAAAGAGGAAGTAAAAAGGGGCGTGGCACAGTAACATTCATTGCTATTTGAATTATTCGTTAATGCTTTGAGTGATGATAGAAGTTTGAAACTTACGGAATACAATCCCAAAACTGTAAACTATTTTTAAAGAAAAGGAAAAAAAAAATGCAATTTTTTTATAATTTTACTTAATGTATCCTTAACAATAATGCATCATTGAATTTGAATTTTCGTTTCGGCATTTTGCCTTGTAACAAAAGCATTGTAAATTAACTGCTAACTTCCTTATTCTTCGATAGCCATAATGGAAATGGAAGAGTGAGAGTAAAGCATTGCTTTGCTTTGTCTCCACAGTATACCAACGTTTAGTTTCGGAGTGCAAATGCTGCGTTCAGTGTTACTATGCATGAGTACCTACGCACTGTAGCTCTGTTACCATAGCGAGTTGCATATGGCTAGTAACCAATTATTCAATTCTATTTTCCCGTTTCCAGTTCATTTTCTAACAATCACCGTTGGCCAGGGCCAACACCAGTAGATATCATTCTGTAATGGCTTAGCACTAAATAAATTAAAAAACTAAAATAATAAAAAAACACAATCACCGCTTGTTTCTGAAAATGTAGGACATTAGAGACTTTTCAACGATTTCCCCCCGGACGCCGGACAAATAGTTAAAATGTGGGGCGTGTCCGGGAATTTCCGGACGTCTGCTAACCCTACACATATTTAATATTTCACTTTTAAAACCATCATCTTCTTTTTCTCCTTCCCCTAATGCCTTGCGGCGTCGGATCTGCCTTGATGCATTTCCTGCATTTAACTCTGTTCCTCGCCATTTTTCTCACTTCTCCCATTCCCTTGCCCTTTCTTTTTGCCAATGCCTCAATGTTATCCAAATATGTCATTCCAGGCCTCCCTCTTCCGTTGCTCCTTTCTGTTCTTGCTTTCATCACCTGTTTCGGCTTCCTTTCCTCCGCCATCCTTGTCACGTGCCCAAACCATTTTAGTTCTCTTTTCCTTAATTCCTCGCCCGCAGATTCCTGCTTCAGCTCTTCCCTAATTCTCTCATTCCTAGATCTATCCCTCTTTGACTTTCCCACTATTCTTCGGTAGCACTTCATTTCTATGGCTGTGATGTTACTTATATACATATTCATTTGTCACTGGCCAATGTTCACTTCCATATAGCAGAGTTCGTTCTGTGACTGCTTTTTATACCTACCTGCAGTTTTGTTTTAGCTTGGATTTCTTTTTTACAAAATACTACATTACTCAGTCCATAACATACGAGTATTTCTGGCCTTCTTTGTCCTGTTGAGTGTTTCCACTTTTATTTTGCCATTTTGATGCATAATGGTTCCCAAAAATTAATATATGTTCACCAGTTCAAGCATCTCCCCGTCGCAGCTAATATGGATATCCTCAGTTTCTTTCAATTTGAATTACTTTACTGTTACTTGCATCAACTATCATTCCCTTGCTTTTGAGGATTAAAGTCCACTCATTTACCATTTCCTACAGTTTCTGTTCTGAATCTGATATCAGTAGTATCTCATCCGCATATATTAGAACATGGATGCATATAGTTTTCATATTGCAGTGGCCAACTAGTTTTATTAGTTCACCTTTTGCATATGTGCATTATTTCGTCCATGAAAATAACTAACAAAGGACTCAAGCTGTCTCCTTGTTTCACCCCCTGTGGATAAAACCCTCATTAATAGTTGGAAGCTTTCACGGCCGGAGTTAGAATTAAAGCTAGAGATTTCTTCCGGGCTTAAAAGCCGTAGTCTGCTGGAGTTAGAGGTCCAGACTTTCGCAGAGCAATACGCCCACCTAAACCTCACCCTGCCAACCTCAAACAGGATCCACCCAACAGCAAAGATGGACGTGTGTGTATACAAAACACTCAAAAAACAATCAATGACTACAAGCAAAAACTGTTTCCGGTGACCTAAAGATGGTCACCGTATGGGTTTTTGATAAGCCCAGAAACTGTAAATATTGATAATTATAAGTTAATGATAATTGTAGCCTGTAAGCTGGGCCTATTGTATCGGCACCAGGCAAAAACGTTCTCAATAAACAAATCTGAATCTGAAAATCATTCTGTTGTAACTGAACCTTCGCCGAGAAGACTCAGATCACGCCACCGATGATGTCCACCGCAGGTGTGGACGAAACGTCTGAATCTCTAAACTCCAGCAGACCACGGCTTTTAAGCCCGGAAGAAATCTCTAGCTTTAATTCCCTCATTAATAGTATAATTTATAAACTTTTCTACTAGCAAAATTTTGCATAAATGTAAATTTTAATTTGTACATTTTTGCGATATTGTTTTATTTTCTAGCTTAAACCCTGGCT
Organism: Tenodera sinensis; assembly: GCA_030765045.1. Taxonomy (NCBI): domain Eukaryota; kingdom Metazoa; phylum Arthropoda; class Insecta; order Mantodea; family Mantidae; genus Tenodera; species Tenodera sinensis. The sequence continues at coordinate 360,342,031 of CM060964.1, read as the reverse complement.
TCACACAGTACCAGTAAACATACCACTTCAGTCAATGAAAACAAAGAAAGCATTTTACTCCATATGGAGTCAACAATACCTGACAAACTTCCACAAAGCAAAAGCAAACAGCAAGTTAACCTTTAGAGTAGTACAAATCTGCAGTTAGTGTTTCAAATAAACGCCCACTCATTTCCGATCTGAAGAGTCTGCATGATTGTCATTCCTGACAGTTGTGTGAGTAACCTTTTAGGAATGATGGATACATTTGTTGGAAGAAAGAAAAGACAACGGAGTTCCAGTTCTAGTCTGACGCAAAATGAAAATACGCAATAAACTCAGGTCCTAATTATAGGCATACCCGCCAAATTAATAATTACTAGAAAACTGGAAAATGTTATACAAATTAACAAAGCATGTTAATGTAATTAATGTTTTTCCACACAACAGCCGTGTGTGAACTATCTACTTGATGAATTTAAGTATTTTATACCTATATGTACAGCGACTTAATTGGCAAGATATAAAACAGAAACGGCTTTTCTACATTTAACTGATGAACTCTTAAACGTAACAGGAACAAAATTATACTTCATAATATAAAAACACAAGACAGATAATACAATTAGAACAGTTAAAGACCTAACCGATGATAAATTATGAATACATAACTTCTCCAAATTATAAAATAAGGGAAGAGTAAACTGCAGATTATATTAAATGTTTTATTTTTTGTTGGTTAGTTTTCTGTTGACCAGTCTATGTGTATTTGGGGAAATATTTCGTGCTGCTTTGATTCTAAGTACTGCATTAAGATTTTCATCAACGCGTATACAACATGCATTGCTGTGCCAAGCGTTGAACCCCACTGCTATGTACTGCTGTGACATCACTGGTCGCTGCTCGGCAAGTAAACTTTTGGCTCCGTCTACTCCCGAGCTGCTCTATTCCATATCTACAACGAAAGATGTAACGAAATTATTTCTACAAGGCTTTATCTCGAATAACATTAAGTAAACAGAAAAATAGTATGGTAATTATTATTTATTTCTACCAACAAACTGACTGTTGGTTGTTGGTATAAATAAATTGTAATTATCATCTAAAGGTTATTTAATCCCTGTACTTACCCCTTGGGGAATTTGTCTCTGATTTGAGACGCTCTCTGTGGCTTTCCGGGAGAAACACGAATCGGTTGTAGAATTCAGTGTCATTCTGGCAAGTTGTCACAGTAGTTTAATGGTTAGAGCGCCCGCCTGGTGAGCGGAGGGGCTGTGGTTCAAATCCCAGCTGTGACATAGAATTTTTCAGTTCCAATTCTACCTCTCAGAAAAATAAGGTTTTGTGCGATGAGTTTGAAGAAGATATAGGTATATTTATAAAAATATACAATAAAGGGGTAAAGGGTACCGATACAGAGGGGACACCTCGTTCTCTGCGACCTTTACAGATCTATTGTGGCTACCACCCCCCCCAGGAGGCAGGGATGAAATGAGGGAACCGAAGGTGTCATATAGGGTCGCAGCTAGACAGGCCACAGAGACGCGCGGAGGTCCCTAACAGGTGCTGAGATCGCTTCATCCCGGCGCCAGGGCCTGCCAAGCAGCCATCACACCACGGTTCCGGTGTTGCACTGAGCGTCTCCCCCCTCCCACCCCGACGGAGAACAAGGATGGTCAACGCCATCTGCCCGCCACTGCCAACACTACACACCTGAAACTACACCTGAAAGATGATAAGGAAATGGAATGAAGGAAAATGATGGAAAGAAAACCGTGGTATAAAATAATGCAACCTAGCATTCGCCAGTGAGTAGAGAAAGTCTGTGAAGGTAACATCAGATTTTGCTCAGTTTATATTGGTAGCTCGCCATTGTCCATTTGAGAAGCGGAATTTCAGTCAACCCTTAATTTCCTTCGTTACTTTGTTGATGGCAACTTCCAATTAATAAGCCTAAAACGTGTACCTATTATGTGACTGTTTTTCAAGGGCGGGTTATGTTTTATTCAGTTCTTATAGTGCCAGTTAAACCTTGTGGGGGGGGGGGGGGACCTAGTAAAATATGTACGTATAGACCTAACAGCAGTAGGCCATCGGACCAACCTCAATCTTATTGCTTTTGCGAGCGGTAGTTCTTTATTCCCGCGTAGTGATGAAAATCGATACAGATGACGTGCTTTCCCTCAACTTCCAACACTCCAGACCCAAATAAATACAATATTGACATCGTTGTGTGTTGTACTTACGACAGCCCGGCGCTTACGTCTACATAGCACATGACGTTATAAACCAAACAGACAGTCCTGTGGTTTCAGTCAGAGGAAAAAGCCGAAGATCAGCGGAGAAAGCCGACGCATAGCTTATACCTGCGTTGAAAGCAGGTAGTCATTAAAATATGCCTGGTTTGAAACACATATTAGAGGAACACGTAATTGCGCCATTACACTGAATACTTTCGAATGCAGAATCCTCATTTTAATCCAAATTAATTTTATAAACGCTATTCAACATTCGATTCACACAACTTTGGATTTTATAAACGTTATCCTACAGAAAAATAAGTAAGAATATTGTTTATTATGGCAAGACACACAGCTTATGTTGTTTTATAGTGTTTAACACGCGCTTTTCGTACATGCGGCACTGATACACGGAATGAAGATGGAGCACCGGACAACCCGGAGGAACCCGCTTTGTCCACTACAAATTCCACATGCGGTCACCTGGGATCGAACTCGGGCCGCCGGACGAATGGTCTAACCCAGTGATATCCAATGTTTGTGAAAGAGGGGAGGTTGGGTTTACCTCCTTCCATTAGACACGGTCTTTGCCACTCTTTAACCCCCCCCCCAGCCGTGCATTGTGTTGCAGTGGCGGTTTGGTTATATGTACATTGCATTTGATTTAAGAAAGCACTTTCAAATATGCGATAAACATCTGTTCATTAGTGACATGTTTGGTACTGCTTACGTTTAAGAAGTCCATCAATATTCGGTGACAAAGTCCAAGTGCACAGCCTTAGAAGATACATTAAGTGATCGTCGCGCAACATATTGCGATATATACAGACTCTTAATATAGTTCAATTTGGAGAAACTCTGTTCACAAATATATGTAGAGCTATACTCACTCTTATATACACTGTTCTTGTAAATGTTTATTTCTCTATGTACTACATTTTAATCGACATAAGCATTTCCAGAAATTACCTTAATGCTAATTTTCTTTTAGGTACAAGCGGAATATGGGAATACAGTAGGCTCTAAGCGATAATGAAATATTTTAAGAGCTAGTTGCTATGTGATGCCTTTGAAATTCTGCTCTCTTTGCAAGGCCAAGAGATAAAAAAGACGAATAACATATTCCTATTTGAGAAAAGTATAAGTATTGGCAAATTCAAACAAATAATAAAGAATATTTCGGAAATGGTTCACTCAAAAGAATAAAGAAGTATTTGACATAAATTGTGTGTTTTAAGGAGATCCACACTTTGTATTTAGTAAGTTTTGTCTGTCTCTTACTGTTCACCATTTATGCAAAAATCATCCAGGTCTTCTGAGCACATTCCTAGAAAATTAAAGGTATTAACTTAGAAACTGCAATGGAATAGCCTGTTTGTGTCCGTCACTGGATCCTGACTGCCCCTCTGACTGAAGGAGTGGAGTGGGATATAGCCGCTCATTACGTAAGCGTCTCCAATGAGACAAGGTTGGACATCGGTGGTCTAACTACTCGGCTTATCAGTATATTTTATTGTGGTGTTAATCTAAAATGCCTCTGCTTCGAAGAGTCATTATTTTCGTTAGTTTGCCAAGCTTCATTCGAAGTTTGTATTTTAAAGAATGAATTGAGTAATTTATTAATGTACCTCCCAACATCTAAGTTGTTGATTCACTTCAAATATTTTATTTTAAAATATAAATCATCTTCCCTTAATTTAAAATTATTTATGTTAATTATTATTTATTTATGCCAACAAACTTACTGTTGGTGTTTTTAAACACACAAACCGTTTGTGGGCAATGTTTGAGAGGTAGAACTGGAACTTAAAAATTCAATGCCACAACTGGGATTTGAACCACAGACCTTCCGCTTACCGGGCGGCTGCTCTACCACTGAGCTGTTGTGACAAACTGCCAGAAAGACATTAAATTCTCAACCCAGTTCGTATTTCTCCTGGTAAACCACAAAGGCAGTCTCACATCAGAGACAAATTACCCCAATGGTGACTTACCAGTTGTGGCATTGAGTTTTTAAGCTCCAGTTCTACCTCTCATTATTTATGTTAGTTGAGGGGGTAATTACTCCTTCCTGTTAATTGTGTTCTACACAAGATTATCAGTTAAAAGTGTGTGAGCGCAGTAATAGGTTGCTTCCACTTACCTGCCAAGTACCGAAGCCTAAAGCTGGCATCTGGGCACCTGTGCGCAGAGTTAGCATCATCGTGGATGACATGTGGATTGTTCTCTTGCCTACAAGGAACTGAACAACGTGCCGTGTCATGAAGGACTTTTCCTCCATGTATTCGTGGCCTTCAAAACCGATCTCATTACTGAAAAAATAAAGATCATTATGTACCAGGACCTCCCCAACTATCGGCCAAGTTTCTTTCAAACTGAGAGAATATTTTAAAGCACTCGTTAAAACTGAAAAAGGATACTGTAATCGTGGGTATTAGACAGCTGCACCAAACGTGCATAATGCAAAATACAGTCAAACAAGTACCCGGAAAGTTATATTAAAGGGAACCACGTGCATTCTTGTGATCTCCTTTAGCCAGAGAAAAATCGTAATTGTTTGGAACGCCCCTTGCTCTACGTCGAAGCACTGAATCATGTATTCAGTTATATAATAGTTTTTGGTACTTCGTGATATAAAAAAGACAAACCCAAAAGGCGGAATAGAAAAATAAATTGGCCTGAGAAACCATAACGTCCTGTCCGCGGCTCACTTAATAAAATATACATTTACTGTAGCTTATGTAATAAGTTAAGAAACTAAATACATTTCAGTGACAAACTATGTAATGGTAACTTACTGGGTCACAATACTGTATTATACAATAGTACCTCCTATGCCACATTACACAACAGTAGATAACTTAACACCAACTAATAGCCTTAATTAATAACAATGATAATTAATAATAACAATAACAACAACAATAATAATACTTAGGGATAGTGACTTTTGGCAAATGTGATATAGTGTGAAATCTTGATAAAGTCTTGTATTTTTACTTTCTCTACTAGTAAGTAGAGGAAGTATTGTACCCCACCCACAAATTCTATGTCGAGATTTAACCGGAAATATATGTTTTGAGCTCCCTGAATCAAAAAAAAAAAAAAACACATTTTTAGAAAAAGGTGTGTGTGTGTGTGTGTGTGTGTGTGTGTGTGTGTGTGTGTGTGTGTGTGTGTGTGTGTGTGTGTGTGTGTGTGTGTCTGTCTGTCTGTCTGTCTGTCTGTCAGTCTGTGGACAGCATAACTCAAAAACGAAATGTCGGTTAAAAACCAAAGTTGGTATTTAAGTCTTTCAAGGATGCGACACAAAGATTTTGAAGAAAAATCCTCCACCCTAAACTACCCTTTACATGGCTATAGCCCATGCAGTCCTGTTTACTCTGGATGACTTTTGCATCACTAGTAAACCGTAAGAGATAGACCAAATCTTAGTATACAAAAATGTACATCTCGCTAAACACACAATTTATGCCTAAATAATGTTTTGTAGAGTGAACAATTTCGGAGATATTCCTTTTCACTTTGTCAGTTTTGGAAAACTTAAACTTTCGTCAAATGCAACATTGTTCGTTTTTATATGTTAAGCGTGCAAACAGAACGGAATTTGAAAGCTTTAAAAGATTTGACTATCGCTCAAAGCCTATTGTCTCATATTCCCCTTGAACCTGTAAGAAAATAAACAATAAGATATTTTGTACAAATGTTTATTTCAACTACCATGAACATTAAAAATTAAATTATTTTGTTGGTTAACGACGCTCCCAATTGCCAGGTTCAAATCAGCGGCGCCGGTGTGCTGGAATTTCGTCCTGCAGAAGTTCTTTTACATACCAGTAAATCTAGTGACATGGAAATGTCGTTTCTAAGCACACTTTAAAACCATCGGAGTGGGCCAGATTTGAACCCGCGACTTTGGGATCAGTAGGCCAGTGTCTAACCAACTGAGCTACCCAGACCGACAACTAACATGAAGAAGATATAGCAATAAGAGTTTGTAAGAATAGTTAGTACAACAGTAGCGAATATTTTCATTTTTCTCCGCCTGTGAACCACCTGTTAATGAATTATGCAATAAGATGGTAATTCGCTCAAAGTTTGAATAACATACCAAGATGCTACCTCAATGCGAAATCCTTGATTTTTACTTTCTCTACTACGTATAGTAAGTAGGGGAAGTATTGTATTCCACCCAAAATTTCGATGTCGAATCTTCATCGGAAATATATGCTTAGAGGCAGCCTAAATTAAAAAAAAGCATTTTTAGAAAACATGTGAAGTATTAATAGTCTCTAAAGACAACAGTTTCATTATTTCAGTGTTTATTTCTGATTTCAGTACTTCTTCTATTAAATTTTGACTATACTCTATGTATGTTAAGGTTAGAGGATTAGATTTGTATTGTAAGTTTTCTGCTATATTTGCTATATATGGGGCTGTATGAGTGCCAATTGTTTCCTGGTAGTCTGACAAGTTTTTCATACCGAATCGGTGATAACTTTTCTGTAGTCATTTAATACTATCAACATTAGTAAGGCATCTCATAGAATCTGTTGGAGTTGTTTTGATTACACCAGTGATGAGTCTGAGAGCTTGGTTTTGAACATGTTCAATTTAATTTATGAAAGATGAAGTAATTAAAATGTCTCCACAATATGTTAGCACAGGCTGTATAAACATTTTGTATGTAGTGATCAAAGTTTTTCTAGAGCACCCCCATTTCTTTCCTGCTTGTCTTTTCAAACGGGAGGATCTATTACAAGCTTTTCCAGAAATATATTTTATGTGGTTTCTCCACGATAAGTTGTCAAACATAATTCCAAAATATTTTGATTCATTAGACCTAGGAAGATGTTGGTCGTTATATAGGATATTGAATTATCTTTCTTTTTTACAAAGTGAAAGTATTTGGTGGTTACTTTTACTCGTGTTGAGTGTCACCAAATTTGATATGTTCCATTCATGTAGTAGTTTTAGAGTTATAGTAACAACATTTTGGATTTTGTCTCTATGTCTGTGATATTCAGAGGTCCACAGAACTACATCATGTTTTCATATTCGATATCTCTAGTAGAGAAGGTAAGTCATATATATATATATATATATATATATATATATATATATATATATATATATATGTATATAAATATTGAATAAAGTTGTGCTGAAGACTGCATCTGTAGTTAGGCCTCTGTGTGTTTATCACTAGAAAATGAGTTTTTTAATTTAATAGCAATGAATCTTTGACTAATGAATTCAGGAATCCATCTGAACATATTGCTAGAGATGCTTAAATTCTGGAGTTCTTGTAATAGTTTAGAACCTGGGCGACCGAGCTTTGCTCGGCGCCGCCCTTTTTATTATTATTATTATTATTATTATTATTATTATTATTATTATTATTATTATTATTATTATTATTATTATTATTATTATTATTATTATTATTATTATTATTATTATTATTATTATTATTATTATTATTATTATTATTATTATTATTATTATTATTATTATTATTATTATTATTATTATTATTATTATTATTATTATTATTATTATTATTATTATTATTATTATTATTATTATTATTATTATTATTATTATTATTATTATTATTATTATTATTATTATTATTATTATTATTATTATTATTATTATTATTATTATTATTATTATTTTTTTTTTTTTTTTTTTTTTTTTTTTTTTAACATCTTGTTTGGGAGAAGATATTTAGATAAACTTAAAAAGCAAAACGTTAACTAAATAAAATGTTTTATCGCAATTGTTAAGAGTCGTAGAGTCGTTTCCGAGATACAGATGTAGATTAAAATTATCTTGTGGTTTAACGACGCTGTCAATTGCCAGGATCACATCAGCGTCACCGGTATGCCGGAATTTTGTCCCGCAGGAGTTCTTTTACATGCCATAAATCTACTGACATGGAGCTGTCGTTTTTAAGCAAACCATCGGTCTGGGCTAGATTTGAACCCGCGACCTAAGATCAGCAGACCAACGTCTAACCAACTGAGCCACCCAGATCGACCAGGAGATGTAGAGATACATATAAATATTTCACAACCAGCATTATTTCAGCCGTAAAACGTCTACTGCTGAACGCAGGCCTCCCCCATAGATATCCAACTAGTTTGAGGTTTTCGTCGAGCATTTGTTTTACTATGGAGTTCAGTTCTTTAGTGCTGCGGTCGACTCTATTTTCCAGGGCGTTAACATTTTGGTCAAGGTCCTTCATCTTTCCGTCGAGTTCTTCCATGTCTTCCTTAACCCCGGCCAGTCGCTCGTTAGTATTCTCCGATAGCTCATCTTCATATCGGACATTCTCGTTTTCATTTTACTCATTCCGGAATTTATATTTTTCAATTCGGCCTCCATTTTTGTTTCCACTTTTTCCATATTTTTCAGTGAGTAGATTATATTTTTCAATTTGGCTTTCATGTTTGTTTCCCTCTGCCGCATTCCGGAATTCATTTCACTTCCCATTATGTCCATCTTGGCTAACATTTGTTTCATCAACTGTTCCATATTGTGGTTTTCGTCGCACTCCTGACACCAATTGTGACAACTTTGCTTTTTAACTATTTCTTTATTTTTTTATTAAAACACCGGAACGACACTAAGCAAAAGCACTGTTGAACAATAACAAATACTACAGGAAGAAAAGCTAGTTGATAAAGCGGTGTGAATGTAATGCGCATTTCTGTTTCAATCATATAGAAAATTGTATGAATTGTTCGTCGAAGAGCGACCAGTGAAAGAAATGTGATTGTGCTTAGTAAAAGAAGAATGAGGAGAAAAAACCACACGGTTATACGTTGCACTTATATTTCAAGCGTATGGAAAAATGTATAGATTGTTTGTAGAACAGGGTGTAGCGTGTTGTGTAATAAAAGAAAAGGGAGTAGAGAAAACCATATGAAAGTAATACGTTACGTGGTAAAATGGATTGCATACAAACCTTCGCCATGAAAACTCTTAGATATGCCAATTTTCACGGCGATCGGTCAACCACTTTTGGAGTTTACTCACACTTCAACATTCACTATCTATGTATGGGCGTTGGTATGTATGAAGATAAACGATAGAGAATAACATGTGAATTATTACGTAAAACAAAAGCTAACTAGAGAAAATAGTATGAATGTAATACGCTGTATTTCTATTTCAAACATATAGCAAATTGTATGAATTGTATGTTGAAGGACGAGTAATTGTCTCGTATAGGAAGAATCGGTAGAGGAAACTGTGTGAATGTAATACGTTGCATTTATATTCTAATCATAGAAAGTTGTATGAATTGTATGTTGAAGGGCAAACACATGACATATGAATGTGCTACGTAAAAGAAAAGCGAGTAGAAAACCATTTGAAAGTAATATTGTGTAGTAAAATGGTTACCATAAAAACTTTCCCCGTGAAAAATACATACACATACGTGCCGAATTTCGCGGTGATGGGTTAAACGGTTTTCGAGATCAACAGTTTACATATATACAAACATCCATTTTGTATATACCGGTTGTCCCAAAAAACACCGACAACGCTTAGTATGTTGTAGGGAACGGCAAATTGATCGATTTTCAAATAGGAACCTCTGTCCGGAAATGCACGGTTTGGACGCCAGAGAGCAACAAAGTTTGAGAACGAACAGTTGTGACTATCTGTTAACATTCGTTTTGGTATCTTAATACGAAAGATATGCAACCCTTTAGCCATCTGTATACTAGGATGCACGACCTTAGCTTAATAACATTCCTGCGCATGCGCTAAATTGCTCCATAGTCATTGGTGCCCATCCTACTGCGTTACTTGTGTACCTTCCACTACAGTAACGTTTTTTAACAGTAGTGTGACATGTACCAGTACACAGCTGCTGAAATTGCCGACTTGAGCTCTAGCATATTTTGATGTAAATGTGCGGAATTACCACAATATAGCATATTCAAATCGATGGGTTGGTAGAGGAGGACCAGTTCTATGGCCAGTACGGTCGCCAGATCTGACACCTCTCGACTATTTTCTGTGAAGTTGTATTAAGAGTATGGTGTATGACACTTCTGTAACGTCACCGGAAGACCTTATGGCTCGAGTCCACGGAGCGATTGAAAATCTTCAAAGACAACCGCACGTATTGGGTCATGTGCATATGTCATTCCACGTCAAATCGAACAAAATATGGCAAAAAATGACCTTGATCTCTCAGATTTTCTTGAATTTTTTTTTTTGAACAAAATATATTTGACCCGTGTTTCTTCGTTTTATATAAAAAATTTATTTTGGCAGATATTAATTTTTGAAATGTCCCAAAAACCGCGCGCTCCTCACTCTTCGATCAATCATACCTCCGATTGTAATGAAGCAAATTGCTTGATCTTTGGCTCAAATTAAAGATAAATCGCAGTATTTCGTGAGGTATTTATTAGAAAATTTTATTAATTACTATTAGTATTATATTTTATACGATTAAAGTTTTAAAGTTAGATAATAACATAAACTCGACCATTTAAAAATCTGGAAAAAAACTAAGAATACAATGAAGTTTATTCAATATTCTCAGAAAAAAATCAGAATGGAGTCTCTAATAGTTCAGTTGTAATTAACTTACTTGCAAATCAGTGCAGCGGTGACGGCTACCGTAACCTCACACAATTGCCACCTTCCATTACGGCGACTGTCAACTACTTGAGGTTCCATGAACTTTACAACAGTACAGTAAGGAGAACACTGCTAGCTGGCACTATTATATGTACACTATTAGTATCTTCAAAATGTTTTTAAAATATGCATTTTAAACTGTTGGCGAATCCATAGCTTTTGTCTGTTTCATCAGCTCATATTATATAATTGTGCGAATGAAACCATGCACATGGGGAGGGAGGGAGAAGGTAGTGATGTCTGCATGATCTGAGACAGTCTTCCTAATTCAAAGGTGCTTTTTAGTGCAGCGTGCAGTTGAAGACATAGATATTTACGATAAAGAGTGAATATAGTGAATTTGTGAGAAATTGATCATAGCGTAAATCTATTATGCCACCTGTACGTTCTAAATTAGGGACCAAAACATTACACAGTCAGAATAGAGAAATTATTTCAAATGTATGGACGTACATGAAGGAAGAAGCTAAAAGCAAAGAACTGCTTACATAAGAAGATTTTTTCAAAAAAATTCAAAAGTTCAAAAGCACGTGTCAGATGCCACAGGAGTATCAGAAAGATTGTGGAGAAATTTTTCTGTATGGACTGTACTGCCTTAGTAAGAAGTTATCGGACTAGTATAGCTGACGCGGCAATTCACATGCTGTCTGCAGTCACCTGGCTTGTTACTCGTCCGTGAGCGCTTGAACGCCTCCAGAAAATAAAAATTGTAGCAAATGCACTAATGCAAGCTCCATAGTTTTCAACATCTTATTTTATAGATAAAATGTCAGGGAATACGTGTGTATATATATATATATATATATATATATATATATATATATATATATATATATATTTTAATTCTATTTTTGGTTTTACAAAATATACCATCAAAAAAAACAGTTCAAAATTTATGTGTAATAATGATTGATCGAAAGTTGTTAAAAGTGTTGTATTTAACCTTTCCAGTGCGCCAAACCCCAACTCTCAACTCTATATGGCCTTAAAGTAACAAGTGATTTGATATTACGGTGCGCGCAGAAATTGCTTAATTTCTAATAGCCATAACTAAGCAAGCAATTTAAAAATACGGAAATAAAAAAATACGGGTCTCCTTATTGGATGCCTATTATTAGGGCTAGGAAGTTCATGCATTTGCATGTTTTTTCATAGGGGTTAAAATGTATGGTTTTACATTATGTGCACGAATTATGGAATTTTCAGTTATTTGGACGTGATTTTATAGTGCATATAACTGCATATTTTCTTGATTTTTGATAAATGCATATTATTTCAAAATTATAGCCCTTATATTGCATATTTTAATGGTTTTTATGGTGTTTTATTATTTTTTTCCACCTGGATAATATTTTTCATATTGGTAGTATTGCACACGATGATACAACTCACAAAGATTTCAATATCATAGCCCCTATATTGCATATTTTAATGATTTTTATGGCTTTTTTATTATTTTTTTCCATCTGTATAATATTTTTCATATTGGTATTGCACATGATGTTACAGCTCGCAAGGTTGCGAGAACTAATGTTGAGTCACGTTGTCATGAAGTGAATCCGCTGTTTACATCCTTTCATTATATGTGCGTAGAGAATAATCAGTGCGTTATCTGAGAGGTTTATATTAACAAAGATAAAGTGCAGGTAAACGTTTTGAGCAGCACGATTATAGCAACACTTGCCTGCCCACCGCATCGTGGTCTTCAAAGGTAACAGTGTTGTGAACTGGTTCCCACCAAACTAAATTAGGCGCATAAAATGTTAACAAGCTCTTCAAATGCCGAAAATAAAACCAACTTCGAGTGCTAGATTAATTAATTTACAGAAAGAGTTTTCGAGTGATTTAATATCTACAGATAATAGGGTACTGTTTTGTGGAGCGTGTGAGTAAAATGTAGGAAGTGAGAAAAGATTTCAAACAGTTCAGCACATAAACCAGCAAAGCATAAGGAGAATTTAATCAGAAAATTTGCAAAGAACCTGTTCAAAAACAGCTAGTAGAGTGTTTGGGAAGTAGGGTTACTAAATTTTCCTATGACTTGTGCCATGCTTTTTAGCTGCTGATATTCCCTTCTTCAAAATTAATAGTCCGACATTTAAAAACCTATATCAACCTTCTTGTCAAGTACACTTGACAACATGTACCTGAAGAAAGTACACTGCGTAAGACTTATATAGGACATTGTTACAATAACGTATTGTCAAATATACAAAATGACTTAGCGGTTCAGTTTGTATGGTTATCTGTTCATGAAATTCCTGATTTTGAGCGCCATTCTATTGCGAATATAATTGTGGGTGCTTTAAATAATGAACAAAAGAGTACACCTTATTAACTGTGACCCAGCTTGTGATGGATACTTTGAAATTACTATGGGCGCGTGGAATCAAATACGACCGGTTACTTTTATTTGTTACTCATACAGGTTCTTATATGGTAAAATCAGGACAAACTCCGAAAGGTATTTTTCCTTACTAAATACACATAACTTGTTTGGCACACGCTCTTCATCGCATTTCTGAGACAATACGTGATTCTTTCCTATAGGTAGAGTTGTGTCCAATGCAAAGAGAACTTTTGTTAAATCTCCTAAAAGAGTTAAGCTGTTTAGATCAACAGCACCTAATATCCGACTTCCTCCTGCACCAGTGTTAACTCGATGGGGAACATGGGTGGATGCAGTTTTATATTATGCTGAGCACATAGAAATAGTCGAAGAGGTTGTTAATTCATTGGACTCGAATGATACTTCAATAGAATCCGTGGAAAATATTCTGTCAGGCACTGGATTAAAAGAGGATCTTAGTTTCATATCTGCCCATTTTTCTTTCTTACCAACAGCCATAACGGCATTGGAAGCTGTAGGATCTCCTTTGCATGAATCACTTACTGTCTTTGAAAAAGATCGGTTCCTGGTAGCATAGGACAAAAAGTGAAAGAGAGAGTGAATTATGTAATTTCAAAAAATTCTGGTTATAAACAGATGTGCGATATTCGAGACATCCTCAAAAGGAACCAATCTGTCATACCAAGAGACTTCACTCTCTCTGTGAAGCAGTTAACATCATTTAAATATGCCCCAATAACATCTTGTGGCGTGGAGTTTTTCACGTTACAAAAGTGTTTTGCGAGACAACAGACAATGTTTAACAGTTGAAATGTTGTACAAAATGTTGGTTGTGAACTGCAATTTAGCAGTTAATACTAGCAGCGGGACCACTTCTGCTTCAACCTCTAACGTAACTTTATTTATTATTTATACTAACTCGTCTTGTCTACTGCAAAGGGACATTAATTGTTTTAATTCAATAGTGCATATTTCTTGGCATATTCTCAAGTTTTAAGAGCATATTAGCATGCATATTTCAGTGTTTTTTAGGGCATGAACTTCCGAACCCTACCTATTATTCTAAAAAAATGTTGAACCTCCTACGAAAAAGTCGTGTTTTACGGGTGTTCGATTTGATGTGGATTGACCCATAAGGACCACCACCCCCGATATAGGCTCTGCAATAAGGTAGAAGGTACATAGTTTGTAGCCCGTTTCTAATGCAGACAGGTCGATGTTGGGTTTATTGACGAAATGTGAACGTACAACCATCTGACATTTCAATGCGCTACAGCGTCCAAACCATGCATTTCTGGACAAGGGTTCCTATCTCAAAACTGATCAGTTTGCCGTCCCGCACAACATACTAGGCGTTGTCGGTGTTTTTTTTTTTTAGGGGGGGGGCGCCTGTATAGATGATATGAATTGTTTGTAGAAGAATGAGTGGAGAAAGAGATGTGAATGTGTTAACTAAAAGTGAGTGGAGGAAACAGTTGAATGTAATAGCATTTCTATTTCAAACACACAGAACATGGTATGACTTATTTTAAAAGCGGGGAAAATGGTTTTTTTTTTTTTTTTTTTTTTTTTTTTTTTTTTTTTTTGTTCAAAATCACGCTTTTTATGGAAAACTGTTTATAGAAGAATGAGTAAAGAAAGAGATGTGAATGTGTTATCTAAAAGTGAGTAGAGAAGACAGTGTGATTGTAATATGTAGCATTTCCATTTCAAAAATACAGAAAATTGTATGACTTGGTTTAAAAGAGAAAAAAACGTTTCTTTTGTTTTGTTTTCTCGTGTGTAAAATCGCGTTTTTATGGAAAATTGTTTATAAAAGACTGAGTAGAGAATCTGAGTGTTACCTGAATTTGAGTAGAGAAAACCGTGTGAATGTAATACGTAGGATTTCTATTTCATACATACAGAAAATTGTATAATTTGTAGAAGGGGGAATAAAAACATGTTTTTTAATATGAAATCGCGTTTTCTTCAGGCAAGACACCAATGTAGATGAACTTAAAAAGCAAGACCTTATCTGAACACATAATTTGATCAAAATCTATAGAACCGTTTCCGAGACACACATAATTTATGCAAGAATTGCTATGTATAAGAGGGAATAAAAATGTTATTTTTGTCTAAAATCGGGTTTTTTTCAGGAAAGACACCTACACGTATAGGTTAACTTAAAAAGCAAGATGTTATATGTACACAAAATGTTAACCAAATCTTTAGAGCCATTTCTGAGATACCGGGAACATAGTACAAGAGTTGCTCTGTAGAAAAGGGAATAAAAAATCTGATGTGTTGCACTCACATGACTTTCTCTACCCTTGTACTAACCGTTCTTACAAACCTTTATTCCTGTATTATCTTCTTCATGTTAATACCTACAAAAAAATAAAATAAAATAAAATAAAAATCTGTATAATAACCCTGGCACCTAATTACTTACACCAGGGCTAATATGCCAGATCTTTAAAATTTATTTTTTCTACACATTCATACATACAACATACTTTACAGAAAAATTTTAAAATAAAATTACAAAATAATATAATATATAACAAATTATAAAGATAGATAAATTAAATAATATATCATAAAACAAAACACAAGAAAATAAGAACAAAAACACAAATTATAACATTTCACACATAATCACTCTAAGAAATAAATTCTCTAAAACAATAACAAATCATTTCAAACAATCAAAATACAATAAAATTTCTAAATAAATTAATATATATATTAAAAGAAAAAAAACAATAAAATTTTAAAATTAAAACAAATTAATCTCCTCAATACAACAAAATATAAATTTCATACACAACATCACTCACAACTACAAACTATTACTAAACAATAAACAAATATATAAAATTAAATTATTAATTATAATTATTACATAAAATTATAAATTATATTATTACTATTAATATCATTATCATCATTATTATTACCTATCATTATTATTTAAAATTTAATTAATTTAATATTATACCTATAACTAATACTTTTTATAAATATATATTTTTTTAATTTAAATTTACATATTTATTACAAATTTTAAATAAACAAAAATTTACTGGTATCCAGTAAAATATAACTGGTAACCAGTTATATATATAAAAAAGAAAAAGAAACAGCTATAAACTAAAACTCTAAACTGCCGCCGGTTACCGGCGGCATACTATATGTACTGGTTTCCAGCACAAAAACTACAAAATCTACAAAATGTGTGTAGTGTAAAATTCAAAATCTACATAACCAAAATTTATAAAAACAACATACACAAAAATGTTATACTTTTGATTAATAAGATGGTTTATATACTTTAATAATATAATAATGTGGACTAAAATCACTAATATTTAATTATTTTTGATTAATTTTTACAAAATTATCTTTCACTATTATTTCCTAAACATCCAGAAGTTTTATAAAATAAATCACATTTCACTTCACTAATTCAACTTTCACATCACTAAATCACTTATTTACTTTTAATTAGATTAACTAGATAATCAAGGTCATAAATCACTTAAAATCCTATCACTAACTTGATCATTAGCACTTGCGGTCACTCAATCCGTCGCCGATCTTCCTATCAATGCATGATGCAGCAATCCCGACTTGGTGAAGACTCGACTCGACTCGACTCGCCTCGCCTCGACTCGCCTCGTCTCGCCTCGCCTCGACCGACTCGCCTCGCCTCTCTTCGCCTCGCCTCGACACGCCACTCCTTTCTGATCATCGTCTCCCTGGTCGTGGGTTGTCGCCTGCCTCACACCGATAGTACTTCCTCTAGTATACTGCCTCTCCATCCTGACTGTATACTATTGTGCTCGGTCCCTTTACCTCGATGTCTTGATAATTAAATTCCGTCCTGTTCCATTTCATCATATATATGTAGGTTTTCACGGTTTCTTGTCATGTTCCTGGTCTGAATTCTGTGTGATCGTCTTTCTGCTGCATTTATCGTTATGTTTCCTGCTTGTCGAGGTTGTACTATAATTATCTTTCTAGCGTGTAAACTAATCTTGTTTGCTAGAGCCTCTAAATGTGGAAACAGATCTTTGTTACGTATTATGTCAAAGAGCTGATATCCTTGTAGATTTTCTCTTTCCTCAAGCGTAAAATTGGTGTTTTTTTGACATTCAAACATAACATGCTCCGGTGTGTCCTGCTTAAAGCATACGTCACACTCATCGGTGTTCAGTTTATTAATTTTTTTCCAATAAGTGCCGTAAGGTCCATGGCCAGATATATAGTGTACAAGTCCTTTCGTATTATTCAAATGTTTGAGTGCCAATCTTTCGGAGATATTCGTGAAGAAAGAAAAGGCACGCCTTCCTTGATTTATAATTTTCCATTCTTCTTGCCAAATATGCATCAGTCTAGTTTTAATTTCCCGCTTAGTAGTGCAATACTGCTCCAAAATATCAGCAACTGCATTAAAGTTTCCTTTTTTAAGCCAAAAATAAGCTCCTCGAAGTCTTAGAGTTAAATCTACTGGCCAAATTCCAGTTATTACAAAAAGAGCTAAAGTAGGGGTTGTTTTATAAGCTCCCGTGAATCTTAATAAAACTTTCCTTTGTGTCCTTCTTAGGAGATTTCTAATCATCACATTTTTCATTCTAGTAGCCCAAATTGCAGCACCGTAAGTTATTATTGAGCTGAATATACTTGTGTGATATATGCTAACAGTATGGAGCGGAATTTTATAATCAAATTGAATTATTCTAGAAAGTTTCATCATAGTTTTTTCGGCTTTGACCCTTACATGTTCTGTATGATGATTAAAATTTAACTTCTCATCTAAATATATTCCTAAATATTTCATATTCTTATTTCTTCTTATTTTTTCATTTTCAAATTTTAAACTTGGATCCCTTTTAAAATTTCCCTTTAAAATCATATATCCAGATTTTGCTGGGGATATCTTCATTTTGGAACTCTTGCACCAGGTTGAAAGTATATGCAACAAATTATTACTTTTTCCTTCTAGTTCTCGTCTTGAATTTGCATCTATTAGAAAAACTACGTCATCAGCGTAAGCTATTACTTTCAGACAGTTATTATTGCGCTGTACTTCCTCTAGGAGTGTTTCTAAAACAATGTCCCAAAATGTGGGCCCTAATATAGAACCCTGTGGGCATCCTTTAGTAATAGTCTTAGTTATTGTTTGATTTATTCCTAAAAGTTTCACTTTTCTATCTTTGCAATAGTTTAAAAGAATTCTATATAATGAAACTGGATAATTTAAGCTTCTTAATCTCTTAAAAAGAAAAGGCCACCAAAGGTTGTCAAAAGCGCCAGAAATATCAACAAAAATAGCGGCTACATATTTGCTTGGTGAATTTTTTGTGGCTCCAATTACTGTGTTAATGGCATCCTCGGTAGACCTTCCCTTCCGAAATCCATATTGGTTGTCATTCATGCCAATCATGGTTCTAAATTCAATTATTCTTTTATTCAATAAAGATTCAAAAACTTTCCCTATAGTGTTCAATAAGCAGATTGGTCGATAGGACTTAGGATCGAGTGGATCTTTATCACTTCCTTTTTTGAGTATTGTCAACTTGGCAATTTTCCAAGCTCTGGGAAATTCTCCTTGCCATAGACAGTCATTAAACATATTGTGTAAATATGGAATTAAGCTATCCCTTATATTAATCAAAATCTCATTTTTAATTTCATCTATTCCAGCTGCCTTCTTTTTCTTAAGGTTTAAAATTGTATGTTTGATTTCAGTTTCATGAAATGGGAAAATGACTGTATTGTTTTCATATGGTGCCTGTAGTTCATTTCTTAATATCCTATTTTGCTCATTATCTGTCTCGTCATTATCATCCGGTAGTAGTTTTCGTAGCAATTCGTTTATAGATTCCGACCAGTTGGTTGTAATAGTCCCATCTTCTTTTCTCAAAGTATTTAACACTTCCGGTTTTTTTATTTTTTCCATAACTATTTTATATGGTACTCCCCAAATGTTTTGGCCTATGCTGTTTTCGATATAATTTTGCCATGATTTTTTCCTAGTTTCTTGCAGGGTTGTCTTAAATTTAAGTTTAGCTTTTCTGTAAAGTAACAGATTTCTCTCTCTTTCTTCATATATTATAGTTTTTTGATATATTCGTCTAGTTTTCCTTAATTTTCTTCGTAAGTTGTAAAGTTCTTCTGTCCATACGTTGTCTGTATATTTCTTAATTTTGCGCTTCGGTATGGTATTTATCATTATTTGTCTAATTATTTTCTCCAATTCTTTGGCTTCAAAATGTAGATCATTCCCGGTGTAGTTTAGATTTACGTTTTCAAATTGCTGTCGAAATTTCTCCCAGTTGGTTTGTCTGTAGTTTAATCTAAATTCCTTTTTAAAATGTACATTTCTTCTGGGTTCTAAAATGTAATTGAAATAAATTAATCTGTGATCGCTTGTAGTATAATCCAAACCTACTTTCCAGTTTTCTATTTTGTTAACCATGTGAAAATTTGCTAGGGTCAGGTCAATGTTCGATGTTGCACCTGCTCGATTTTCAAAGGTTGGTGCGTTGTTAGGTAGATTTAGAACACTTAAGTTGTGTTCTGATATAATCTCTTCCAATTTTTCCCCTCTTTCATCTTTTGTACTATTGTGCCACCATTCAGACTTCGCATTTGCATCCATTGTATGTAATACTTCATAATTTGGATATAGTCTATTTATATTATGTATCGATTCCAGATATGGTTCAATTTCATGGCTGTACTGAAAGTAGTGGTTGGAAAGAATAAAAGTTCCTGTATCATGACTGATTTGTATGCAGTTATTATGTGTATCATTTAGTTGTGTTATTTTGGTTACCTGTAGTTCATTGTTATTTATAATAATAGCTGCCATTGGATTCTCCCCGGTGTGAATTTCTCTCGCCATAACAGGGGTATGTGCTAGTTTTTTGTTTATTAAGTAAGGCTCTTGTATGCATAAAATATCGATATTTAACTCATCTATAATCTTCTTGATTTCCTACATAACCAATCTACTTCTCTGGGCGTTTATTTGTGCCAATCTAAGTAATCTGATGGGGTATTGGTGTGAGTCTGCCATTATTTCGTCTTAAAAGAACATAACCTCTGGGTGCCAAACATTTTTGTTTAATACCCAGTTTCCTATTTTCTTCAGTGAGCTCTCTCGATAGTTTATGTACACGAACCAATTGTACTCTTCTCATTTGTGGGGTTTTGGGTTTGATTTTAGGTGGGGTATTGGAAGGTTTTGGTTTGCTATTATTACTTAATAATTTTGTTACTTGGAGAAATGGATTACTATTGGTGGGATATCTATTGGTTTTTTTATAATTATTTTGCGGGACTTTGTTGGATTTATGTTTAAAGATTCCTGTATTACTATGATTGGTGGTTTGAGGGAATATTGGGGTAGGTGTTGCTTTTTGGGAGATTATTTTGGGATAGTCAAGGTTATCATGCCTAATCACCGCATAACAATGCGGCCATTTTTGCGACCCATCAAAAGCAATTCTTCCATAACATAAAACAAAATGTTTATATACTTCATCCAGATCCAAGATTTCATTTCTTCTACTATAAACTTTTTTAACTAATTCTAATAATTCGTTTGGGTCGGTTGGAATATTTAGAACTTTTAGTTCCATTCTATCAATAGCATCTGGGATTGGAAAAATAATTTTATCGCCGTTTTTGTGGAGGGTTCGTATAATATGCCTTAAAGCTGCTGATAAGTTGTTTCTTTCCTCTAAACGGCTCAGCTGTAATGTTTCGTCAAATGCAGCGTAAACACTGCTGACCGCAGCATCTGGTGTCATTGAGCTGTCGCCTGTCGTGTGTCCGTGGTCTTCGCTGCCGTCATCAGAAGTTGGGATCCTCTTTTCTTCCACAAGCGTTTCCGGTATATTAACCTTCCCTTCCGTTTTAAAAACCTGATGCATTTGTTTTAAGTTGCCTGATCTATATTTCCATAAGTCTGATAGGAAATTTTTGTTGTAAAAATTTTGTAATGTGCTCGTCATTGGAATTAATGTGTTACTATTTGCTATTAAATTTTTCTCTTCTTTCTGTTGTTCTTCTTCCTCTTCTTCTCCTATTTTTGAAATAGCATCGTAATCTACAGTTATCCTTTGTTTTTTATCTAAGTTCTTCTGCTGTAAATCGTCTTTAATTTTTGCATATACCATGTTACTAGAATCTGATTTTATGAAGTTATTTTCATATTCATCAGCTTTACCATTAGCATATACATTTATTAATTCAGGTTTAACATATATTGAATCGGTTTGTGTTTGACAATTAATTTTATTCTGATTTAATTTAAGTTTGTGACTAATTACTCTTAGTAAATTTCTGCGTATTCTACTTGGTGTGTTTCGCCGGGGTTTCCTACGTGATTGTTGCACTAATTTAGTTTGTGACTCACTCATAGTTTATCCTAGAAACAGTTCGCTCCCAATACATTCTATAAGTGGGACAGTTATCTTTCCCCCCGCATTTCTTCTTCCTCTTTTCACATGGTATACAAACTACAGGTTTATCTTTATGATTACAATCTTTCCTAGTATGTGTATTCTCCCCACAATGCCCACAAACTGTACTTTGAGCTCTGCAGTTTTTGGCAATATGTCCATAATCGTAACACTTTAGGCATCTTGGAACAGAGATATAGTCCTTTACTGAACATGCTTGGAAACCTAAAAATACCCTGCCTCTGCTATTTAATATGTTTCTAATTTTGGCTGAAACTTCAGCAACATGATGCACTGTGGCTTTTTCTCTGGGACCTGCTTTAAATTTTAAAAGGAAATCTTTATCAAATTCTTCCTTTGAGAGAGAGCCTTCAAAATTTTGTAAATAAATATTTTCTTTTAATTCTTCTTCTTTAGTGCCCGATAAAACGTCATATATGATCATAAGGGGATTTCTTTTTCTGGGAGGTTCAATAGTTAGATCCTTCCCTTCTAGATTTTTGCTGTTTATTACTTTATTCATATCTTCTTCAGTTTCCATATCCAGAATCAAATTTTTTCCTGCAGTCCTCACCTGTCTTATTTTGATTTTCTCCTGTGTAGGTTTCAGGCTTTGTGTCACAATCTTTTGTAATTCCCTAGAATCCTGATTGTTCTTTGATGAAATAAAAAGCGTATGTTTCTTTACATTTACCGCCATTTGATAAGCTTCTGGTTTGGTGATTGATTTTTTCAAAACAGGAATACCTGGAATTGCTACCGTCTGCGCGTAACTCTTTACCGGTTCATTAACCTTACTGATACATATATCTTTAGCCAATCTGGCCTCTGCTAATGCAATTTCTAATTTAGTTGTCTTGGCTGTATATAATTTGTTGAGTTTTCCGAACATGGCATGAAATTCCTTTTTTTTTTCAACTGTCATTTTTTCTTTACTAATCATATTATTTAATTCAACAATAAGGAGATCAAATTCATCCATTGTTGCCATTTCGCTTACAATTTTTACTTGTTCGATATTATTGATGTTACTTATATCCTCTGCCATTTCTTCCATATTTTTGGTCAAATTTACTGCATGGCTTTTCCTCTCAGGCGACCTTCTAAGTGATCTCTTAGGCGTAAAGCCTTCCTGAAGCTCTTCTTTATTACTTGCCATATTACGAGGGGAAAAGCCCCCCGATGTATTAAAATTAAGCCAATAAAAATTATCTTTTTCACCTATTTTACATAAACACTACTAATGAAGACTATGAAGGTCCTCCGCTTTGCACTACGTGCAAGCAGCGGAAAAATATTGCTGACTTTGGCAGCTATAATCAAACACGGCCAACTTGCCGCACTATAACTTCATACGCCGAATTTACCTACAGATAAAGATTTCTAAAATTATCTTATTGCTCGTTTTCTTGCACGTACAAGAGGAATATGGGAATTCAGTAAACTTTGAACGATAGCCAAATCTTTTAAAGCTTTCAAATTCCATTCTCCTTGCACGGTTAACATATAAAAAATGAATAGCGATGTTCCATTTGACAGAAGTGTAAGTTCTCTAAAACTTAAACAAATAACGAGGAATTTCTCCGAAAAGGTTCACTCTATAAACAAGTTTATTTAGACATAAGTGTGTTTTAGAAAGATCTATATTTTTGTATAGTAAGATTTCGTCTAGCGCTTACGGTTTACCAGTTATACAAGTCATCCAGAGTAAACAGGACTATAGGCTATGTGGTGGTAGTGGTGGTGGCAGCGGTGGTGGTGGTGGCGGCGGCGGCGGTGTTGGTAGTGAAGGCGGTGGTGGTGGTAGTGGCGGTGGTGGTGGCGGCGGTGGTGGTGGAGGCAGCGGTAATGGTGGTAGTGGCGGTGGCGGTGGTGGCGGCGGTGGTGGTGGTGGCGGCGGCGGTGGCGGTGGTGGTGGCGGTGGTGGTGGTGGCGGTGGTGGTGGTGGCGGAAGTGGCGGTGGCGTTGGTGGTAGCGGAGGTGGTGGCGGCAGCGGTAATGGTGGTAGTGGCGGTGGCGGTGGTGGCAGCGGTGGTGGTGGTGGCGGCGGTGGTGGTAGTGGCGGTGGCGGTGGTGGTGGTGGCGGTGGTGGTGGTGGCGGAAGTGGCGGTGGCGTTGGTGGTAGCGGAGGTGGTGGCGGCAATGGTGGCGGCGATGGAGGTGGCGGCGGCGGTGAAGGTGATGGTGGTGGCGGTGGTGGTGGCGGTGGTGATGGTGGTGGTGGCGGTGGTGATGGTGGTGGTGGCGGTGGTGACGGCGGTGGTGACGGTGGTGACGGCGGTGGTGACGGTGGTGGTAGCGGTGATGGTAGTAGCGGCGGTGGCAGTGGTGGTGGCGGCGATGGTGGTGGCGGTGGTGGTGGTGGCGATGGTGGTGGCGGTGGTGGTGGCGGTGGTGGTGGTGGCGGCGGTGGCAGTGGTGGTGGCCGCAATGGTGGCGGCGATGGAGGTGGTGGCGGCGGTGAAGGTGATGGTGGTGGCGGTGGTGGTGGCGGTTGTAGTGGCGGTGGTGATGGTGGTGGTGGCGGTGGTGATGGTGGTGGTGGCGGTGGTGACGGCGGTGGTGACGGCGGTGGTGGCGGTGGTGGTAGCGGTGATGGTAGTAGCGGCGGTGGTGTCACAGTCCTACTCGTCACACTCCGACTCGTCACACTCCGACTCGTCACTCTCCGACTCGTCACACTCCGACTCGTCACACTCCGACTCCTCACTCTCCGACTCGTCACACTCCGACTCTTCACACTCCGACTCGTCACTCTCCGACTCGTCACTCTCCGACTCGTCACACTCCGACTCTTCACACTCCGACTCGTCACTCTCCGACTCGTCACACTCCGACTCCTCACTCTCCGACTCTTCACACTCCGACTCGTCACTCTCCGACTCGTCACTCTCCGACTCTTCACACTCCGACTCGTCACTCTCCGACTCGTCACACTCCGACTCTTCACTCTCCGACTCGTCACACTCCGACTCGTCACTCTCCGACTCCTCACTCTCCGACTCTTCACACTCCGACTCGTCACTCTCCGACTCCTCACTCTCCGACTCTTCACACTCCGACTCGTCACTCTCCGACTCGTCACACTCCGACTCGTCACTCTCCGACTCGTCACTCTCCGACTCTTCACACTCCGACTCGTCACACTCCGACTCCTCACACTCCGACTCTTCACACTCCGACTCGTCACACTCCGACTCGTCACACTCCGACTCTTCACACTCCGACTCGTCACACTCCGACTCTTCACACTCCGACTCGTCACACTCCGACTCTTCACACTCCGACTCGTCACACTCCGACTCGTCACACTCCGACTCCTCACTCTCCGACTCGTCACACTCCGACTCCTCACTCTCCGACTCGTCACACTCCGACTCCTCACTCTCCGACTCTTCACACTCCGACTCGTCACACTCCGACTCGTCACACTCCGACACTTCACACTCCGACTCGTCACACTCCGACTCGTCACACTCCGACTCTTCACACTCCGACTCTTCACACTCCGACTCCTCACTCTCCGACTCGTCACACTCCGACTCGTCACACTCCGACTCTTCACACTCCGACTCCTCACTCTCCGACTCTTCACACTCCGACTCGTCACACTCCGACTCTTCACACTCCGACTCGTCACACTCCGACTCGTCACACTCCGACTCGTCACACTCCGACTCTTCACACTCCGACTCTTCACACTCCGACTCCTCACTCTCCGACTCGTCACACTCCGACTCGTCACACTCCGACTCGTCACACTCCGACTCGTCACACTCCGACTCGTCACACTCCGACTCTTCACACTCCGACTCTTCACACTCCGACTCTTCACACTCCGACTCGTCACACTCCGACTCGTCACACTCCGACTCTTCACACTCCGACTCCTCACTCTCCGACTCGTCACACTCCGACTCGTCACACTCCGACTCGTCACTCTCCGACTCTTCACACTCCGACTCGTCACACTCCGACTCGTCACACTCCGACTCGTCACACTCCGACTCTTCACACTCCGAATCGTCACACTCCGACTCGTCACACTCCGACTCTTCACACTCCGACTCGTCACACTCCGACTCTTCACACTCCGACTCCTCTCTCTCCGACTCGTCACACTCCGACTCCTCACTCTCCGACTCGTCACTCTCCGACTCGTCACACTCCGACTCCTCACTCTCCGACTCGTCACACTCCGACTCGTCACACTCCGACTCTTCACACTCCGACTCGTCACACTCCGACTCTTCACACTCCGACTCGTCACACTCCGACTCTTCACACTCCGACTCGTCACACTCCGACTCTTCACACTCCGACTCGTCACACTCCGACTCTTCACACTCCGACTCGTCACACTCCGACTCGTCACACTCCGACTCCTCACTCTCCGACTCGTCACACTCCGACTCCTCACTCTCCGACTCGTCACACTCCGACTCGTCACACTCCGATTCGTCACTCTCCGACTCGTCACTCTCCGACTCGTCACACTCCGACTCTTCACACTCCGACTCGTCACACTCCGACCCGTCACTCTCCGACTCGTCACTCTCCGACTCGTCACACTCCGACTCCTCACTCTCCGACTCGTCACACTCCGACTCTTCACACTCCGACTCGTCACTCTCCGACTCGTCACTCTCCGAATCGTCACTCTCCGAATGTTCACACTCCGACTCGTCACACTCCGACTCGTCACAGTTCTACCCGCCACACTTGGACTCGTGACTCTCCGACTCGTCACTCTCCGACTCGTCACACTCCGACTCTTCACACTCCGACTCGTCACACTCCGACTCGTCACTCTCCGACTCGTCACACTCCGACTCGTCACACTCCGACTCTTCACACTCCGACTCGTCACTCTCCGACTCGTCACTCTCCGAATCGTCACTCTCGGAATGTTCACACTCCGACTCGTCACACTCCGACTCGTCACAGTTCGACCCGCCACACTTGGACTCGTCAAACACCGACTCGTCACACTCCGACTCGTCACACTCGGACTCGTCACACTCCGACTCGTCAAACTCCGACTCGTCACACTCCGACTCGTCACACTCCGACTCATCACACTCCGACTCGTCACACTCCAACTCCTCACTCTCCGACTCGTCACACTCCGACTCTTCACACTCCGACTCGTCACACTCCGACTCTTCACACTGCGACTCGTCACACTCCGACTCCTCACTCTCCGACTCGTCACACACCGACTCCTCACTCTCCGACCCGTCACACTCCGACTCTTCACACACCGACTCGTCACTCTCCGACTCGTGACTCTCCGACTCGTCACACTCCGACCCTTCACACTCCGACTCGTCACACTCCGACTCGTCACTCTCCGACTCGTCACTCTCCGACTCGTCACACTCCGACTCCTCACTCTCCGACTCGTCACACTCCGACTCTTCACACTCCGACTCGTCACTCTCCGACTCGTCACTCTCCGAATCGTCACTCTCCGAATCGTCACACTCCGACTCGTCACACTCCGACTCATCACACTCCGACTCGTCACACTCCAACTCCTCACTCTCCGACTCGTCACACTCCGACTCTTCACACTCCGACTCGTCACACTCCGACTCTTCACACTGCGACTCGTCACACTCCGACTCCTCACTCTCCGACTCGTCACACACCGACTCCTCACTCTCCGACCCGTCACACTCCGACTCTTCACACACCGACTCGTCACTCTCCGACTCGTGACTCTCCGACTCCTCACTCTCCGACTCGTCACACTCCGACTCGTCACACTCCGACTCGTCACTCTCCGACTCGTCACTCTCCGACTCGTCACACTCCGACTCGTCACACTCCGACTCCTCACTCTCCGACTCGTCACACTCCGACTCTTCACACTCCGACTCGTCACTCTCCGACTCGTCACTCTCCGAATCGTCACTCTCCGAATGTTCACACTCCGACTCGTCACACTCCGACTCGTCACAGTTCTACCCGCCACACTTGGACTCGTGACTCTCCGACTCGTCACTCTCCGACTCGTCACACTCCGACTCGTCACACTCCGACTCATCACACTCCGACTCGTCACACTCCAACTCCTCACACTCCGACTCGTCACACACCGACTCATCACACTCCTAAACGTTACACTTCGATTCGTAGCACTCCAACTCGTCACACTCCGACTCGTCACACTCCTAAACGTCAGACTCCGACTCGTCACACTCCGACTCGTCACACTCCGACTCGTCACACTCCTAAACGTTACACTTCGATTCGTAGCACTCCAACTCGTCACACTCCGACTCGTCACACTCCGACTCGTCACACTCCTAAACGTTACACTTCGATTCGTAGCACTCCAACTCGTCACACTCCGACTCGTCACACTCCGACTCATCACACTCCTAAACGTCACACTCCGACTCGTCATACTCCGACTCGTCACACTCCCACTCGTCACACTCCGACTCGTAACACTCCTAAACGTTACACTTCGATTCGTAGCACTCCAACTCGTCACACTCCGACTCGTAACACTCCGACTCGTCACACTCCTAAACGTCACACTCCGACTCGTCACACTCCGAGTCGTCACACTCCTAAACGTTACACTTCGATTCGTAGCACTCCAACTCGTCACACTCCGACTCGTCACACTCCTAAACGTCACACTCCGACTCGTCATACTCCGACTCCTCACACTCCAACTCGTCACACTCCGACTCGTAACACTCCTAAACGTCACACTCCGACTCGTCACACTCCTAAACGTCACACTCCGACTCGTAACACTCCTAAACGTTACACTTCGATTCGTAGCACTCCAACTCGTCACACTCCGACTCGTCACACTCCGACTCGTCACACTCCTAAACGTCACACTCCGACTCGTCATACTCCGACTCGTCACACTCCAACTCGTCACACTCCGACTCGTAACACTCCGACTCGTCACACTCCTAAACGTCACACTCCGACTCGTAACACTCCGACTCGTAACACTCCGACTCGTCACACTCCGACTCGTCACACTCCGACTCGTCACACTCCTAAACGTCACACTCCGACTCGTAACACTCCGACTCGTAACACTCCGACTCGTCACACTCCTAAACGTTACACTTCGACTCGTAGCACTCCGACTCGTCACACTCCTAAACGTCACACTTCGACTCGTAACACTTCGACTCGTCACACTTCGACTCGTCACACTCCTAAACGTCACACTTCGACTCGTAACACTACGACTCGTCACACCCCGACTCGTCACACTCCTAAATGTCACACTCCGACTCGTCGCACTTCGACTCGTAACTCTCCGACTTGTCACACTCCTAAACGTCACACTCCTAAACGTCACACTCCGACTCTTAACACTCCGACTCGTAACACTCCGACTCGTCACACTCCGACTCGTCACACTCCTAAACGTTACACTTCGACTCGTAGCACTCCGATTCGTCACACTTCGACTCGTAACACTCCGACTTGTCACACTTCGACTCGTAACACTCCGACTCGTCACACTCCTAAACGTCACACTCCGAGTCGTAACACTCCGACTCGTGTCCGTTCCTCTTCCACTGGTGTGGGGCCGGCTCACTCAGTAAAACCGGTTCCGCTCTGCTAAACGCTCGCTCAGCCGGCTGAGTCGCTCGATTTGATTATCGTTACAAAAACATCAACAGGATTGAAACGGATATTGTTTTGGAGCTAAGTCGCAAACAAACTAAAAGTAATACTGCATACTTTTTGAAATTAAAATAACCTTGTCTTACATGGATAAAGTGAGTGAAATGAATGTTGTCGGTGACTGAAATATTCAAACTGGAACATTCCATGGGGAATTGAAGTCATTTTGGGTTCGATTCCATTCTGAATATGATCCACATTTCCATGTTGACTTCAATCTGGAATGAGATCTATTTAGATATGCAGTTCTATAGAATAACTACTTTAAACTTATATGTATGTCACTTGGTTTATATTGGCGAACCCGTAAAAGAGATTTTTTTTGCGTATTTTAAGCAGGTTTTTGGGGATTAGTCAATGTTTTTGAGAAGAATATATTGTGAGATTACAGAAACAATAAAAGTGGCTTTGTTGTGTTTTATTACACCACTTTCACTAAGAAAACAAAAGACAGCGTGCAGCGTGTTGAGTGGTGTAGAAGCTAGCAGCTTTGGTGGATTCAAATTGATTTGAATCCAGTGAGTGTTTCCACGCAACAAAAGTTCAGTCAGATTGCACTTCTAAGAGAATCGCATCCAAGGATTCAGCATGATGAATATTTTCATTGAGGGAACTGCTGCATCACTCTTATTGATATTTCTGTGCGAGGAAGTCACTAAGGATGCATATAACTTTAATTTGATAAAAGTGGAGAAAAGATATCTGATGTGTTGCACTCACCTTCCTTTCTGTACTCTTGTACTAACCATTCTTACAAAAACTCATTCCTTTATCTTCTTCATGTTAATTGAGATAAACATTTGTAGAAATTATCTTATTGCTGATTTTCTTGAAATATCTTGAAATTCCTCTGAAATGGTTCACTCGACAAAAAAATGCATATACACACAAATTGTGTTATAACGAGATCCACATTTTTGTGTAGTAAGATTTGGTCTATCTCTTACGGTTTACCAGTTATGCAAAAGTCATCCAGAGTAAACAGGACTATGGGGTACAGCCGGAAAATTCAAGATATACATTTCATTTGTCAGAAAAATGTGTCAAACATATGGCATTTTAATAAAAATCGTTAGAGCCATTTTCAAGAAAATCAAAATTTTCTACAAATTTTCCATGTGAAGGGTAGATTAGGGTGGAGGAATTTTCTTCAAAATCTTCATGTTGTATCCGTGAAGGATATTAAACTTAAATACCAACTTTGGTTTTTAACCGACTTTTCGTTTTTGAATTATGCTGTCCACAGACTGACACACACACACACGCGCGCGCGCGCGCGCACGTATGCAGGCACATACACACGGACCTTTTCTTAAAAATGTTTTTTTTGTTCAGGGGACCTCAAAACATATATTTCCGGTGAAATCTCGACATCGAATTTTTGGGTGGAGTACAATACTTCCTCTACTATACATAGTAGAGAAGATAAAAATGTTGTTGTTAGCTAATGCTGGATTTCTGACAATGAAGTCATTAATCCTCTTGCTCTCACATTTGATATTGAAGAGAGCAATAGCAGTAATGGTAACCGTTTTTTTTGAGAGCACCATATTTTTATCTTTTGGCAGTCACATCGCTCTCTCACAACCCCCAGAATGTCTGGAGGACCACACCTGTCGTTGGTTTACGGGTCTCACCGACCTGACCGGGAGAGTTATCAAAATAAATTCACCGACCATATCCTATGATCACCAATCAGAGGACGTATTACATGCCATGACAGGTCAGCATGATAGGGGTTAAGATTTTATAGAGAAATGGAGAGGTTGGAAAAATAAAGACTCCCTAGCCCTCGGGAACCCTAATAGCATCGGGGTCGGAAGAGAACAAGAGATGACCAAGGTAAGGTCAGATAGAAAAGTTACAGTGAGGAGCAAAACACCAGTAAGTGGAAGTAATGTTCTGCTCAGCTTGGGTACCTTGTGGTCGCTATTCACATATCCCCTAGACGGAGACCCCTGAGTCTATACAGTTATCTAAACCTTAGGGTTTTTGATGATGCATTGTGGCAAGTTAATAGTATTTTTAGCAGAACTAAACATATCACAATTTTTGCAGATTATGCTAGTACACTTGGGTTAGCAGTTTCTTCTCCACATGCACACTAACAAAATGGAGTTCTCTGTTAAAAATGTTATTTTATCTAAAATCGTTTTTTTTTAGGAATGACACCTATATAGATAAACTTAAAAGGCAAAACCTTATCCGAATACAAAATTTGATCCAAATCATTAGAGCAGTTTCCAAGTTGCGTGTATACAAGAATTGCTCATTTAAAGATATCAGATTTCTCCAAACAGTCATATGCAAATTGAAAGTCAACAAATATTGCTAAAGTATCTTCTTTCTTGTTAAAATTGTCTCTTATTTCTTGACTGAGATGTATGATTTGTTTGTTGGTAGAGTGTAATTGACAGAAGCCAGCTTGTCTTGATGTTAGGAGATTTCTTCTTCTTGTTCTTCTTCTCCTTCTTCTTTTCCTCTCCCTTATGCCCTTTCAAGCGTCAGGGTTCCTCAGCTGATCATGATCCATTTCCTGTATTTTGTCCTACCCCTAGCTAGTTGTTTAACTTCCCTCATAGTCTTTACTTTCTTATTCACTATTTTCTCCACATAATCACTCCATTCTCTTCTTGGTCATCCTCTTCCTCTTCTTCCTTCCCCTCTGGCCTCCCATACCTGTTTCGGTGTCCTGCTCTCATCCATCCTATTTATGTGCCCAAACCATATTAGGAGATTTTGAGATTCTAAAAACCACGTTAGTCTGTTAGAGCTCATTGACTCCATAGTTTTTGCTACCATGCTTAACAGTGCTATTGGTTGATAACTATTACGATCATGGGCAGGTTTACCTTTTTTCAAAATTGGTACTATGATTGCTTTTCTTCAGGCTGCAGGAACTGAGGTGTTCCATGAAACATTGCAAATACATATATTAAAGTGTAGACTTGGTTTTTTTTTCTAGATGTTCAAAAACTTCTGGGTGAATGTTACCAGAACCTGGAGATTTCTTGTTTTTTAGTTTTTGTATAGCTATGGTTAATCTTCCGGAAGTGAATTCTTTTTAAATGTTTCAGGTCTTGTGATGCTATTAGTAATATTATCTTTATTACATTTGTGTAGTTCCATTTTGATAGTTTTATCTTTTTTTTTCTTAATATTGGGAGGTAGTCTGTGGGAATTTGAGTAATATTTATGGAATGCATTTGCTATATCTCTACTCTCTATTAGTGTTTTGTTATTGTGGATAATAGATGGACTAGTATTTTCCTGAGTTTTAGTAATATTGTTCAAAAATTTGTATGTCTTAGCACTGTCAGTTCTATAATTAATATTTTCAATAAATTTGTTGAAACTGTTCCTTTCTGCTGTTATAATTTATTTCCTCTTTCCTCCAATATTGGGGTATCTTCTAGTGGTTTGCTATGTTCTGCTTTAATTCTTGCTTTATCTCCATCTTTTTTTAATGGACTCAGTCCAAAATGAGGTGAATTTTTTTGGTTTGCCTCATGGGGTGGTTTTTTTTTTTTTTTTTTTTTTTTTTTTTTTTTGCAATCTTGAAGGATAGTTTCACGTAAATATTTATTCATTCTGTCTGAGTTTGTATTTTCCATTAGTGATGTGTTGAGCTGAAGCTGTTCATTTAGCTCTGCTCTAAATAATTTCCAATTCGCTTTCTTAAAATTCCATGTATTTTTATTATTGAAAGATTCTTTTCTTTGGTTTTATTGCAGAAGCAATGATGGCTCTATGGCCAGATCCAGGATCTCCGATTATTACTTTCTCTACTGTGTATAGTAAAGTAGAGGAAGAATTGTATTCCACCCAAAAATTCAATGTCGAGATTTCACCGGAAATATATGTTTTTGAGGCCCCTGAATCAAAAAAAAAAGCATTTTTAGAAAAAGGTCTGTGTGTCTGTCAGTCTGTGGACAGCATAACTGAAAAACGAAATGTCGGTTAAAAACCAAAGTTGGTATTTAAGTTTAATGTCTTTCAAGGATACAACACAGAGATTTTGAAGAAAATTCTTCCACCCTAAACTACCCTTTACATGGAAAATTTTTCAAAAATTTTTATTTTCTTGAAAATGGCTCTAACGATTTTGATTAAAATGCCATATATTTGAGATATTTTTATGACAAATGAAATGTATATTTTGAATTTTCTGGATATAGCCCAGGAAGTCCTATTTACTCTGGATGACTTTTGCATAACTGGTAAACTGCAAGAGATAGAGCAAATCTTGCTGCACAAAAGATGTAGATCTTGCTAAAACATACAATTTACGTCTAAATAAACTTTTTTGTAGAGTGAACCACTTCGGAGATATTCCTTGTTATTTCTGTAAGTTTAGGAGAGCATACTTCTGTCAAATGGAACATCGCTATTCATTTTTTTATATATTAACCATGCAAAGAAAACGTAATTTAAAAGCTTTAAAAGAAATTGGATATCGCTCAAAGCCTACTTTATTCCCATATTCCCCTTGTACCTACAAGGCAATAAACAATAAGATAATTTCTGCAAATATTTATCTCAACTAACACAGAGATAGAAGAATAAGGGTTTGTAAGAATGGTTAGTACAAGAGTAGAGAATGCCATATGAGTGCAACACAGTGCAACACATCAGATTTTTTTCTCTTGGTTTCATGATAAATATCTGATGTTACCAGTAATAAGTCTGGGTTTGTGCCAGAACCAGGATAATGTATAAAAGTAGAGAGATCTTCTTTTGTGTAAACCAGTACTATAGCTGTAGTGTTTATGGGGTCGATGACTGTTTTTCCAGATTGATTTGTATTGTTGTAGCCTCAAAGTTGGGAGTGGGCATAGAAGTAACCAATTACGACTGTTTTAGGTTGTATACCAAGTAACGTTAAATCAAGTGGATTATTAGGTGGGTTGTAAACACTACAAATTTTGAAGTGTTGTTGATTTTTCCATACTTCAATATTAGTTCTAATTTGTTTTGATTATGCATTTCTTTTATAATTTGGAAATTTTTAGTTAATTTCTTTGATATGCCTGGGAGAATTCCACTGCTAATTTGTCTACTTTTGGGTAATAGTTTCACATTAAAACCTTTAAAGTCAAAATATTTTAAATGGTCAACATTGAGATTTGCTTCTTGAATAACGTAATTTCTACATTTTAATGTTAAAGTATATTGACTAATTCAGTCTTCTTAGTTGAAGTTAAGCCACCAGCATTCCACTGTAAGATGTTAAATTGATTCTGTACCACTAAAGTAGTCCCTGCTCAGAGATCCGACTGGGGGACTTTTTCATCTCCGGATAATTTTACCTTAATGACACTTCTTTCATATTGGAGTTTTTGGCAAGTTGTAGCCGATCCAAGGGGACATCATATTTTGAGACTCTGGTGGCTACTTCAACCACACGCAACCCCCAGTGTGTCTGGGGAACCACACCTGCTGTTGGTCGACGGGTCCACTAGACCTAGTTGGGAGATCATGTTAATCAGCAACTTTCTGTCCTTAAGCCACTGGAGGACATTTCTAGTGGCTTAGCAGGTCAGCACTAGATATAGAGATAAGTAGAAAGGAAAGTGAAACAAATCCCTAGACCTCGAATGCTCTAATACTTTGGGGTCGAAAAGAATAAGAGTTCAGTAAGAGGACTGGATAGGAAAGAGTATAGAGGGAATTTGGTATAGAATAGGGGAAAAGTTATACCAAATTCGGTCATTAACACATCAAACTGACCAGTGCATAGTTGATGAGTAGCCTCTTCCATTTAGTTTAGCATAAATTATTATGCTTACTAACAGTTACACTGTGGTAAGGTATGGGATGAGACATTGGGTATTTGCCCAGGTTGGTTCCTTTAAGTCTTCATTGAGAAGAAATTAAAGGCTCTCCCCCCTGTATTCAACAAATGCCCTTTTGCAGTCCCAACATGTTAAAATTACACTAATGACTTGTAACAGACTTGCAAAGTTACAAAATAGTGGCTAGTTCCCACATACTTCAGCTACATAGCATTGGAGTTCAAAAGACTAGTCCCTACAGGGTTGTGATGGTCGAGCGGTTGCCAATTAACCTAAACTTATATTCGAAAGGGAAACTAACCCTAGCCTATCCTCCTGTGAATTATAAATCTGTTTATATAAATAGTGAATCATAAGTATATTAAGTATGCACACAAACGAAGTGAGTGTGTTTTGGTATGACCAATAGTTGCTAGCTAAGCTCAGGAAAACATGTAGAAAAGTACGGATGTTGTGCTTGTATCTTTAATGTTTAGGATCCTTAATCCCTAGGCTACACTAAATCAGTCAGAAGTATTTGTGTGTCATTAGTTAGCAGCACTGTATCTGCATTATCAAAACGTATGAAACGTTGGGGGGGGGGGGGGGGGTGATATCTGCAGGGTAAAGTTGGAAATGTTCCATAGACTTCAGTATAATACTGTATACAAATTACTACTTGGATATCGTTATCATAAACCAGCTTATTTAACTCCTAAACAAAGAAATTGCAATCACATTGAGACGCCAAAACTTCTCTAGGTATCAATATATAACAACAAAAGTGCTTACCAATCTATATACTTCCTTACTGCTTATACTCAGGCGCTTCTACCTTAACTATAAGATATGTATGGATCCAAATCTAGCAAATCAAAAATATGTATGAAAATTTAGGTATTCAGTGACCAAGAATTTTTTCAATAGTGTTTAATGACCACTCTTAATTCACATGACACAACAGAAGTAACAGATGAAATATAATAATTGGTAAAGTAAATTTGGGAAGGAAACTTTCCGAATCAAAGTTAATCGTACCTCTCCAACGTATGCCAGTTGTGAGGTCTGAGGAAAATCTGGAAAAAACCTAAGCATGGAGGAGGGTCCCGGTGGGATTTCATTCACAGAAATCCATTTCCAGGTACATACCTAGACAAACTAGTTACCAGTGTCGACAGTGACCAGAAAAACAATACTACTTTTAAATTAAAACATACTTTTTTAATCAGTAAAGATAAGTCAGTCATTCTGTAATGAGAGAAAGCATATAATTGCTCATAAATAATCTATCTGGAGTGCTCCTAAATCTGAAATATATTTCACAAACATTACCCAAGAATACCTTGTTTCTAGAACCCAGAAAATTGCACAGTATGAACTAATTTATCATGCAGAAGTAAAAATCAATGTAATTTACCTGTCTTTTCAGCACTAAAACACCAGACATTCCTTTGAGCTCTATCCCAAAGGGATGTTCCTGTCTGTGTTTCTTCTTTAGGAGGATCACATAAGGATTTTTTCCCACTTACATCTTGAATTCTGTTTATTTCTGTATTTACAGAAGTGACTTTTTTTTCTTTACAGCATGTATTTAGTTGCGTATCTTCCTTTGGCTTATTCTCTACAACGAAAATTTTATAATTTGCTTAAGAAAAATTTGGGACCACCAGTTTCTGAGACACTTTTGCAACAATATATGTTGATTTAACAAAGCTATGGTTCACATGTGAAATTATCTAAAAAAGCATGTTTAAAAATAATCAATTTGTATATTAAAAACTATTTAACTTGAAGGCAAAAATGACATCCAAGTATTCACACCGAAAAGAGAGCAGATTAAAAAAGTAACATACAACGGATTTGCTTACTCTTAGTTTGTTTAGTCTGACACACGGTTAACATTATATACCATTATGATAAAACTGTATCTTTTGCATGAATTCAATGAGCAAGTTTTTTGTTTGTTTAGAACATGGATGTATTAGACAAATGTGGTTTTACTTCACTGGGCCATGATCAGTCTAGGAGAATTATATCACTGCAGTTTGGGTCATAGCCTGTCTGTTTCGTTAGCCATGTTTTCGTTGCTATGACATCTATCCCCTCCCATTTATTTATACCTTTCTGCCATAAGGTTAACATCTGTCAATCCCCTTCTTAATTGATACTGACTACATTAATAAATTTCCTGATGCAAGCTAGAGGCTGTTACAGCTTCTCTTCAACTTCTGTACACCTTTTCATCCTCAAGAAGCAGCAGTTTAGCCACTGTTTAAATTGTAAGATGCTCCTTTTTATGCTGCAGCAGCATCTGAAAAACACCTCCACCAAAATGATTGAGAGGTAGAATCAGAACTGAGAAATTCAATGTGACAGCTGTGTTTTGAACCACAGAACTTCCGTTTGCCGTACAGTTGTGCTAACCATTAAGCTACTGTGACAACTTGCCAGAATGACATTGAATTCTTCAACCGATTTGTATTTCTCCC
This sequence comes from Tenodera sinensis, assembly GCA_030765045.1. Lineage (NCBI taxonomy): Eukaryota > Metazoa > Arthropoda > Insecta > Mantodea > Mantidae > Tenodera > Tenodera sinensis. The sequence goes on along the minus strand of CM060964.1, from coordinate 360,304,387 downwards.
AGTAGACCACAAAGGGAATCTCACATCTGAGACAAATACCCTGAGGTCATCTTACAATAGTAAGTACGTTATGTCCTGGGATTAAATAACCTTTAGATGGTAATTATTTATTTATGCCAACAAACTTATTGGTGGTGGTTTTAGACACTCAAGCCGTGTGTGGGAAATATTTGAGAGTAATGCTTGAGTGGTAGATGAAGCGGTGACTGGACGGGTTTTCTCGGGGTTCTCCGGTCCCCCCCCACCACATATTCCACCAATTGCTCCATCATCACCTTTCAAATAATCAATTTTGCCTGCATTTCATATCATCCTCTTCCTCACTCTCATACATGATGCTTGGCTGACTAACCGCTTCCAGGTCTTCACTATCTGGTAGATAGGTTCCTATGCTCCCCGACAGGCATCTGAACCTAGACACTGACTTGTAAGTCCTACATAAGGGGAGGGTAATCAGATAAAGAAGAATATAGTTTAGCCAAATATATTTATTGCACTGAGAAATTCATACTTGTAAAATTTATAAGTAAAATTGTAGCGATTTCTTAGCGATCATTCGCTTACTTACATTCAATTTAAATACATGGCTTATCTGCTGTATTAGGTTTTTTATTTGGGGAGACGAGGTTGACCTGGATCCTTCTCTTCGTTTCTCCTGCAGCACCTAGACCTTCGTCGCCGTCTGGAACAACTTCTTCTTCTCCTCCTTCTAGAACAACTTTGGCTTCTAAGGGAGCATCTTTGTCTCCGACAAGAAGCAGTGCCCACAATTTTGAGAGCACCATGGATTTTTAAAGCCCTTGCAAGCTTTTTGATTTCCCCTTGGGCGATATTCAGCCACTGGTATTCGCTGTGCTCGACTGAATAGTTCCTAATATTTTTCTTCATATTTTTTACCACGTTTAACATATCTTGCCTCCTTTTAGTATTTGTGCTTTTATTTTTGGATTTACAAATATACTTGAATTAAGGCTTACCCATAATGAAAAGTTTAAACGAATACACTGAAACATTTTAGTGGTGTTTAAAGCCATGCCAAATTAATGTTTAATGATTGTTGTTTACTATGACAACATGAACAAAGGCCGGGAACAAAAGAAATACAGACAAACAAAACAAGACAAATGGAAACGTACACGAAAAAAACAGGACTGTCTCTGTGGTAGCATGCTTTTCATGCTAGCCTTCAAATCCAGAGGTCCCGGTTTCGATTCCTGGCTGGATTGTGAACATTTTCTTTAGCTAGGATTATTCCCTGTCCCCCAAGAATCTGGAAATATGAATGAGAGTGAATGTGTCTGTATGTGAGTTTGATATAACAGTTAACCCAAAGTAACAGAAACCTGAATATCAAAACCACCATAAAGCGAGTGAACATAATTGCTGTCACAAAAGTAAAATGCCTTTGATATGATGTAGATGTTAAAAGCAGCATAAAAATGGAACAATTAAAATAATCCACTATGCTAATGCACAAAAACTCAACAACCTAGACCATTATATACATTGTGTATTTAGTACAGGGGTGTCAAACAGCACTCACCAGGCGTGAAAAATGTTCCCTATTTTCCCTCCCTCCGTGATGATCAAATCGGAAAATGGGAAAAACAAAGCGAAAACCGGCTCTACTAGAGCATGCTACTGCAGTTAAGGAGGGGTGGACTCCTCTCTTCACACCCTGGGAGTGATGTTTGACATGCCTGATTTAGTATAATGTAAGACAGTAGAATGTTCACTGCTTCAGTAATATTCACTTCCTTCAAACTTCAATAAAATAAAGAATGGTCTACATTATTAGTTAATAAACAAATGTTTCAAAATCAATTTAGGTCAAATCCAACCATAATGGCTTCCAGAACCAGGTGATTAGTTTTTCATTATTTCCTTAATCATTTCTTTGCAATCTACAGGAAAATGAGCTGAATGTTTCTAACTAAGCTAACATCTGTATACTTGTGATCAGAAAGTTAAGGTGTTTGTACATTTTTAAAGTACACTGCCAAGAGCAGTGTTTTTATATTTTCTTTTTCATAATATAACATACTTTTATGCTTTTATCATTAACTCCACTGAACCCTAGGACAATAAATTGCTCTTGAATCAATCGTCATAAGCAGAAATTATAGTCCCTAAAAGACGAACCGACTCACGTGAGTGGCTAAAGCACGAACTTGTGAGTAGGAGATTTGCTGTTGAAATCCAGCCAGGACCTGATTAAGGGTTTTCTTTTTCCAGGTTTTCCTCAGTCCTTTTTATTGGTAAACATCGGGGAAGTACCTTTTGATTCTAAATTTCCTTTTCCAATTAACACTTCGTTTCATGATCATCAGTGTCCATCCTCTGTGGTACCGTATGCAGTAAGAATGGGCGTTAAATAGGTATACAGTGGAATCCTGATAACTCCACCTAATGTGGGCCGAAATATTGACTTTTACAGAATAAGGGATCTATTATTCACAACTTATAACATAAAACTGCAAATTGCATAAATACATATTAATAATTATTTATTTATGCCAACAAACTTACTGTTGGTGTTTTTAAACACACAAGCCGTGTGTGGGCAAAGTTTGAAAGGTAGAACCGGAACTTAAAAATTCAATGCCACAACTGGGATTTGAACCACAGACCTTCCGCTTACCAGGCGGCTGCTCTACCACTGAGCTATTGTGACAAACCGCCAGAATGGCATTAAATTCTCAAACCAGTTCGTATTTCTCCTGGTAAACCACAAAGGCAGTCTCACATCAGAGACAAATTACCCCAATGGTGACTTACTATTGTAAGTACTTTATATCCCAGGATTGAATTTTTAAGTTCCGGTTCTACCTTTCAAACATATTAATAAGTTCCCCTTTGTCCGTTCTCACTAACACATGCAATTTAACTTCCATTGCCATATTAACTTGTCTCTTCTTCCCGTTCAATGTTTTCACTGGCACAAACAACTGAATACAACACAAACACTAAGCCTGAAATCCTGGAAGCTGCACTGTAACCAGAAGTATGCAACTGAAAGTTTAGCTTACTATGTACAGGAGTGTTTCTAGACGTGGAGAATAACCTTGCTAGGAACTGCACAACTGACATCATGCAAAAATTGATGATGGCGGTAACATCTCTGTTTCCGTCTTTGAAATAAATAAGACAGTGCTGATAATGTGAACGGGCACTGTACTTAATCACCCAAGGTCCACGATGTTTAGGCATAGGTCATGAGGCAAGACAAGAGCAATTCCCCTAGTTGCACATTGGCAACTCTTTACCTGAGAAGCTGATGGTGGAGGAAGTTGCACAACCATGTATGCGCAGAATTCATATCGTTTTCATCCACAAAGTACTGAAGTTTGCTGGTGTAGCTTTAGTGCATATTGTTAATGATATTATACATGTGTAAACATTAGCTGCACGCTGTTATGGTAATATTTACTTATTTGCAGCAAGCTTGCCCGCCTTTCCCCTTCTCAGCCGTTGCAGAGAAGGAGGGAAGGAAAGCACCTTTCCCTATGTGCAAGAGTTGTTCATGTCTCGCCTCACGACCTATACTACATGGAAGTTGGAAAGATAACCCCACATCCCTGTGGTCTTATAAATACAAAAGTGAACTCGATCATAAACCACTGCGCAGTTCGTCACATCTACAAAATACCTTTGCACTGGGTAAAGTGATAAACTTTCAAACTTTCCAAACAAAGTGTTTCTGCTACATATCCACATTACTAGCGACAAGCTTCTGGTTTCGTGACAATGTTCTGCTTAGGTTCTGACTAGATATCAAAGGTCAATACACAATTAGCCCTTTCGTTACTATGAGGGAGGATGCAGAAGGTTGTATATGCATACTAATTACAATATACCTACATGTTTATAAGGTATAGTAGATAATGGAAATTATTAGTCAAGTTTAACGCTAAAAAGATTTTAAAAAATTGAAACAAAAAAGGTTGTCGAAGTAAATGGAATGTCGAGTTATCAGGATTCTAGTGTACTACAAAAAATTTAAAACAAAGCGTACAGACTGTAATGCAGCAACCCTCGGGAATCGTAACTGAAATTCTTATTGGAAACACGCACTCTGACTCTCACTGACTCTCACTCTGACACTCTTTCTCTCACTCTCACTCAGTCTCTCACTCTGACTCTCACGGAAACAAGTTTTACACATGTGGCTAGATTGGAATGGGAGAAGGGTGACCAGAAAAACCTAGCACAAATTTGGAAAGCTATTAACTTAAATAGCGGATTTCGGATAGTGAACATGTGTTAATATATAGGAAGCCAAAAAAGAAAAGGGAAAATGGTGATCAGTGCCATGTGACTAAGTGAAATTGTTCAGGGTTGGAAGGGTGGAGGGAAACAAAAGTTTAGGGATTAAGTCAAGTAAGTATAAGTGAAAGTAAAATGAGGAAAAGAATGTGGAAGTGAAAGAGATAATAAGAAAGTGAACCCGTGAGGTGTAGGAAATTATTAGTAAACGATCATGAAACATAAGAAAAAGAGGGGGAAATTAAATATTAGATTGGAATGGGTTATTTAAAATTGTAATGAGCTTAGGAAAAGGAAAGTATAAGAGAATTTGGTGAAAATAAGTGAATTAAAAGACAAAAAACAGGTTTGAGTAAGGCTAATAAATTGCAGCTGAATAATAAATAGAATAGCATACGCCGAATGTAGAGAACCTCAGAGGGCTGTCCAATCATTCATTCAACAAGGTCTCTCTTACACAGGGTCCATTATCTCACATGTTAGGATCATAATGTAACAAGAGGACCGACAGCTTTCACCATGAACTAGAACATTAAGCCTTGGAAATATTTTACATAACCTAGTCACAGGTATAAAATTAATACCAACACCACAAAAATACTGTTTATTTCTAATAAATATGAAATTATATGACTAGAAATCTGCTATACTTGCTTCAATAATCTTGTAAAGCATCAAATACCACACTAATTTTTCTAACATGATTTATTGAAAACTGTCATGTTTGCCAGCAAAAATTTACATTAATGTACAATGGATCAAAATGTCTATGGTACATATAACAAATAAACTGATATCAAATGCCATATTTCGCAGTTAAAAAAAGATAGAGAAATATTGTTATCTAATATTTACAGGAATAAGAACAGTTACTGCGGCACTAACTAGACTTTGTGCTTTCTTTCTGAATTTCATTTATGAGACTATTTGCCAAGTTAGATGGTGTAACTTCCCGTCCCAAGAAGTGTGCCACCAGCTGTCGAGGGGGTTTGCCCCCACCATGTGCCAGACACTCACGCCTGTACTTCTCCCCCGAGCTTCTGGAGAATGGATCTGCCTCAAAATATGTCTGCCATATCCATGAAGCCAGAGCACGAGACAGTAGGTAGGAGTAATACTTTGCTCCATAGCCCACCAGATGTGAGAAACGTAGTTGCCACGCCTGTAAGAATAAAAACATAAATCTACAAAATGCACTACATTTCTCAACATTATTATACCAAGACTGCCAAAGTACTTCTAAGCAACAGAAAGCAAATTCAGACTTACACTATAATGCAAAAATCATCTGTTGTGTTAAATTTGCATGAATTTCCTCTGTCGTACACAAACTATTCTTATAACAGCTTATTTTTCAGTCTATTTCATTTTAAATGAGATAAACTTTTGGAGAAATAGCAACATTGCACATCTTAAAGATACAAAAGGAACAGCAATAGTCCAATGTTTCTGAAATGGAAGCTACATGATGGTCTTAAATTAATACTCTTTCCATGCAATTGCAGGAAACCGTGAAAATCCACAGAACTAAAAAAATTACAGAATTGAATGCTTCAAACCATTAATAACTGATATTTCAGGAATGGCTTGTGCCACAAAAAGGTTATTTAAAACACAAGACGATTTAAACAGATTTATATCTTTGTGAGGTATGTTTTCATCTATTGTTTAATGTGTATATGTACAGTACGTTTACTGCAAAACTTGGCCGGCAGATGCGCAGCCCATGTGAACTCTACTACATTTTCCTGCACGTGCATGTGCTAATCATCACTCACGCATCAGTCTTACTTCTGTTAGTTAGGTTTCTGTGCTATTGTTCGTTTGCTTGTAAATAAATTCAGGGAGACAGGTTCAATTTCTGATAAGAGAAGAAAGGAAAAAAGGCATGTGCTTACAGAATAGAAATTAGACAAAATCAGAGAAAGGTTAGAATGGTCACCCTAAAAATCTCTTAGGCACTTTGCACAAGAAACTGACATGAACAGCGGTTCATGTGGTGGAGCGTGAGAGGTGGTCAGCACCCTGAGCCCTCCCGGCCAGTATATCATATTATGAGTAGCAGTCTTATTACCAGAAATTGAAGGTGGCTGTGAACTAAAACTGCTACTAGAGCACACTCTTTCATCACAAGCCTGGAAAACTAAATCATAACAACAAAACATGACAGACTTAATGTATGAAATTTATTAAAATGTATTACGATGACACTTCTGGATTAGGAATCAGAAATGTGGCTTTTAGAAAATGTTTATTGCATCAAACTTTGAAGCTGATTAATGACTGGTACTGCTACTGCTCAAACTTTAAACATTAATAGGTGCAGGAATGAATGCCTATTTTGATCAATATACTTACAGTGTTGGGAACAAAAGGAATTCCATAATACTTCTCCTGAGTTTGGGCCAGAACATCTGTGGTGGAGCCAGACAATGGATGCTCACCGTGGTAAATCTGGTCAATTACAGAGTAGAATACTTGAACTTGCATCTCAGAGGCTGCAAATAAATGCTTGGATGCACACAACCTTGTAAGCATATCTTCCGGCATAGACTCCTGTGTTTGGTAATGCCGTGCAAACGTGCGCAGAACCTGTAATATGAACAGCCATCCATAATAAACATGCATTATAGTAGTAAATGCTCATAATACCTGTACTTCCAATAGATAGCAGTGAGGTTCATAGGGCCAATAATGCTAATAGTTTGCACTCTGTTACATGCTGTATGTTCGCTTCTCTCCCACACTGATGACACATATATCCCCAGTGGAAACAGGTAGCCTTACACACAATCAACCTAAACATAACCACTGCTAAATTTCTTGGCTGGTCAGCAATTACATTTTTCTTTTAAAAAATTTCAGTTCAAGATTTGTTTTCACCAAGATTTTGAAACTTATTAGATAATCAATGAATTTTTAATTCACATTTAATCAAAACATATTCAATCACATTTTGGAAATTGTTGTCTCCACCATAAGCCTGAACTCACTCTAAGAAAATGCAATGAAGTTTTTGGTTATGTGTTATCTATCAATAAAAATCAATTGCCATTAATTAGTCTTGCAAAAACTTGAAAATGGCTCAACCAATTTTAATAATTTCTTTTTTGTCTTGTTTGCATCAATACTGGAATGGTTTAGAAAAAAATAACATTAGGAAAAACCCAAAGGAAAAATAAAAAAATAATTAAAACTGTTAATTTTGTATGGGAATTACCATTTCAGATTACTTTCAGTTAATGGGTTTGTGGTGCACTATCATTTGACAGCTGCCTCTATAAGTCATTCAAAATAGATTTTTTGTAAAAACAAAAGGTAGTAGATTTTGAGAATAGATTTGGTCTCAGCCATTCTATTAAAGTATACTGACTTTGCAAGCTTAGAAATATACAAAAAAGTTCATCCAATTTGGTTTTAGCAAAACTTGAGAAATTAGTTTGAGGATTTCAATATTGCAAACTTCTCAAGGTAAGTTCAACAGATGTGAGTGACTTTGAAAACAATTCTATGTCATTTTACATGTCCATTACAATGCCAAGGAGAGCATGAGCTGAAATATTACTTTCAATATATGGCGTGCCTATTCTTTGACTGCTGCATCTATTATATTTAAAATTGCTTTTTCTTAAAAAAAAGTTTCATTTAATAACCAAACAACACTCAAATCATACACGACGCATCTAATATTATTGATCCCAATGAATTGGAGTTGGAAGGCTGATTAGGATCGATAATCACTTATGAAGAGTAACTATCAAATCAATTTTAGGTGGTACGAAGTTCACTGGGTCATCTAGTACTCAAAATAGTTTTTTAATCCAAAGTAAACATCATACAATTTTGTATATCTGGTAGACCATAAGTAGGGACATGCGTAATTCACAATTACGATAATGCGATTTTATTTGTGAACTTTGAGATTTTTTTCATTAAAAACGCAAATTTTGACATTTTCCCATTATATTTACGATTTTAATGTTTAGTTTTTATTAAACCGTTCTTTTTACATGTTGATGCTTCCTGAGTATAATAATTTTACATGACTTGGTAACTATCTGCATACAGTTTTCCCTTTATTTTGATAATATATAAAGTATGGTGCGGGTGACGATCGCGAATGGTTATGGAAGAACCATTCAGAGAAAATACAAGTGGTGTTTGTTGAAGTTCAATGTTGATAGTACATACACACACTCGTCCGGAAGTCTCAGAGGTTCTCTGTTAGTATATTGCCTAGCACGTCTGATTCAGTTAGTTGTTTGTTTCTTCCACTTGTTCCTTTTGCATGTTTATGGCATGCGTACAGAAAGCAGTCAAAGTTGTGGTACTTTTACACCAGGGACACACGAGTGTAATCTTTGCGCCCGCTTTCACACATCTAATATTTGTGTGCATATGAGATCTAAACACACACGGCTGAAACACTCATGTTCTATCGTCTGTACAGTTCTCAAAGATGGAAGCTGATGAAGTTATATCTGTAATGGGTCTTGCCTATCTCATATTAAAAAGAAGGAAAAGACAAAGATGGCGGTGGGTACCCCCGATTAATAGCAAGAGGCATTTGCATGGCAATTTTTACATACTGCATCCTCCACTCTGTGAAGATGGTGACAACGTTTTTAATTATTTCTGAATGTCGGCTTGATAATTTAATCAACTTATTTCAAATATAAAGGGATGCTTGTCCTTGTATACATCACAAACGGTATTCCATAACACAGAACCAATTTTAACCTCACTTATTAATCACTCTGTACCCATACTTGCAATTGCAGAGGCTCTTGGAGAAGCAGAATGCAAACGAATTAAGCTGAATGTGAAGTGTATCCCTTGTTCCCTGATTATGCTAGTCAGTTGAATGCACACGCAGCTTGGAGATTATGTGCATTCTAGCATTTCAATTCTGTTCCATGCTAACACTGAGGACATGCAAGTGTTTATTTTGTGTGCACTTTACACACATAATAGGTCCACAGCTTAGGTTCACTAGGCATCTAATGAAACAGCACACATGCCCAGCGCGTAATCAAGCTCACAAAAACAAAGTGCACGTAAATGTGCGTCTTAGCGGGGAGCAGAATTGAACTGTTTTAACGTTAATGCCAACATTTACGAAATTATTGTACAATACTTCAGCATGTAATTTAACATCCACTTCAACACAGCGTCTTCTATAAAATATGGTATAATAGAAAACTGCTATTCATCTATAATGCTGTGGTGGCAAGGCTCGTGTTCAATTTCACTTAAATGTATGTAGTAGTGAAATATCTGTGGCTTACTGGTGTTTCAATAGAGGTCTAGTGGAAAGAACCTTATTCAGAAAAACAATGTTATAGGTTTCAAACATGAAAAATATAAGTCCAAAAACACTCCAAATGGTAAGTTATCCCAATATACTGGAAAATTATATTTAACTCCCTGTCTCTAAACTCTAACATGATTTCATTCCTAATTCTCTTTTCATTCTTTTCTCCAAGGGATTTACCACATGCACGAACTGTTCCTGAAAAATACGTAGGGGACTTGGCAAATTCATGGCTACAAGATGTGAAAGGAAAATTGGAGGTGAAAGATATTAACGCTTTCTGTGATGAAACCACCAATAAAATGGGGAGATGTATATTTGTTGTACTGTTCAGAATTTTTACATCTTTCAGGCCTGAGTTTTTTGTAGCTGATGTTCATTTCTTGGACAGTGCAAATGCCACACACTGCATTCGGGCCATTTTCGAGAGTCTCATTTCAGTGTCTTTAATATCTACTGGCTATGTTGGTATTTAGAGCTTGAACATTTAGATCAATGCTATGCTTTATTTTGCCATTTTACTTTCTAATTTTGATGCAATGCATCAACATGTAACTGGCATTTGTATTTATGTTAGTTAACAAGACTATATGTGAAATATATTAATAATTGATTTCATTCATTAATTCAACAGTCAGTATAATTACATTAAAAATAACACCACCTTTGGGGGAAAATAACACTGCTTTTGACCAAATTATAAACACACCTTTTGCATGTCCCTAACCATAAGAATAGACAAAAGCCTACTAGACAAAAATATACAATTTTTATTAAACAATTTTTTATTTTCTCCATCTATATAGCCACTATCACGATAGTAGGTTGTACTCCTCACAAAATTTTGGTGTGAAAATTTCACCGGAAGTTCATGTTTTGAAGCCCTCAGAATTCAGAGAAAAAGCATTTTTAAGAGTGAGAGAGAGGAGGGGGGTAGTGTTTAACGCCTGCTTTTACTACATACAGCACTGTAGACGGTGACATGGTGATACATGGAATGAAGATGGAGCACTAGTAGAATGAAATGGCGGGAGAAACCAGAGAAGTCGGAGGAAACCTGCCCTTGCATTGCTTTGTCCACTTCAAATCCCACATGTGGTCACCAGGGATCGAACCCAGGCCACTTTGGTGAGAGGCAAATGGTCTAGCCACTCGGCCATGGCACAGCCAGAGAGAGAGAGAGCGAGCAAGAGAGTAAGTGCAAGAGCGTGTGCGTGTGCCAAACATCAGAATTGTATGCATTAAAATTATCTAAAATATGGATGCATTTGTGCTCAGGAACATGCTCTATAATTTTGAAAATGTTAAGCTTATACTTTACACCATTAAATGATTATTTTCTCCAAATGCTCAGGTGTAAGTTTACATTGATCAGTTAACACAAGTTTGTATGCTGAGAAGGATCTTTCCCATCTACAAATGTTGTTGTTGTTTTCTAGTGCCTTGCATCTGGCAATGAAGCCATTAGCATACGTGCTTTCCAATACTGTGGCTTTCATGTAACTGTTTTCTTAACGGGCACCAGTTTTACAATGTGGCAGTTACATCACCCGACTTAAACCCCCATTTTATCTACAAATGTTATCAGCCAAAATATGAAAACAGTAACTTTGGAGAAATTTCTTCTGGAAGTACCACATTTTATCCTGAAAATATCTATCCACAGAACAAAAAAGTTTAATGTCAGGATTTCTCTCTAAAGAGCTGCAGAATTTAAAACAGCACTCTCAATGGTAATTATTTATTTATGCCAACAAGCTTATTGCTGAATTTGAATTTTTCAGTCCCGATTCCACCTCTTAAATATTACCCATACACGGCTTGTGTGTTTGAAAACACCAGCAAAAAGCTTGTTGGCATAAATAAATAATAATTACCATCTAAAGGTTACTTAAACCCGGGACATAAAGTACTCACAATTGTAAGTCACCCTTGGGGTATCTATCTCTGATGTGAGATTCCCTTGTGGTTAACCGGGAAAAAGTACGAATCAGTTGGAGAATTTAATGTCGTACTGGCAAGTTGGCCATGGTAGCTTAGTGGTTAAAGTAGCCGCTCAAAAAGCAGAAGATCCGTGGTTCAAATTCCGGCTATGGCATTGAATTTTAAGTCCTGATCCCACCTCTTAAGCACTCCCAAGTTTACTCTGAACCTGATTGTGTATTGATATGCATGACTCCATAGTAAGCACTTTATTGCTTTGTCACTAATGTCTTTAAACATTAATTTTGTGCATGCAGAAATGATAAAATATGCAGCAACATTGGAAATCTGCAATTACATGCAGTATAAACTTCACATACTAGCAGGAAAGGACATGAAACATTGCCAACCCTAATTTCAACCACAAGTAAAAACAAACTTATGACCCAGTGCACCATTCTTGGTTATTTCACTGTTAATTATTTATCTGTGCTAAGCCAATTACATTCAAATGTGACATGGCTTTAGCCCAGGCTCTCATTTCTGTTGCACCAAGCTTGGTTTCGATTTTACCAGCATTTAGTCACGGGAAAATGAATCCAAAATGGAACTTCACCATTACAGTTGTATCTTCATATTTTTTATTCCCATGTAACAAAGACAGAGTAACAGAGGTAGAAGGAATGTATATGAAGAACTGAACAATATCTCATTTCCAATACTTAGGTTGAAACAAAATGACATGTCCCATAAACACAGAATTCAAAATGTCACTGCTTTGTTATCTCAGTGCATAAAACTGCCTCTCATAATGGAAACAAAAAGGCAACTCGATCTCCAACACCAAATTACTCTTTTTGGGAAATTTTTTATTTTCTGAAAAATGGCTAACAATTTTAATTAAAATACAATATATATGAGACATTTATAAACCAAATAAATTTTGAACATTCCAGGAATAGCCTATTGTGAAGTTCTCTTCATTTGGAAGGAATTTTGTATAATTCAATGAAAAACTGAAGCTGTTAACAGTGAAGCAACACAAATCTTAAATAAAAAATTATTTACTAATATTTGCTGCAAGTTCTTGAAATATAGAGAGATCTAAATATATGTGAACCGCTACGTGGTGTTTTTCCACTGCAAATGCGGGAATATGATAGCAGCAGCTGATATACATAAAGTCACGAGCATCACTTGTTTTTCTCTGCTCTGCTCCCAATCAGTAATGAGTTGATGCGATATTCTGTGGCTGTATTATTACCAGTGTGCTTTATTATTTAATCCTGTACTTAGTCACAAAGTGTATTATGGCTCAGCATTTGTTTTCTACTGCACAGCGTGTATTTATTATGATTTTTTTCAAGTCAACAGATGTCGAAACGAATACAATTTTGTGCCCGTTTTTTAGAGAACTAACCCACAGGGAGCACGATTTTGCCCTTTTTCAACAAGACTCTGCAACAGCTCATACAGCCAATATTTCGATAACAATTGAAAGTGTGTTTCAGGACAGAATTATTAGAAGAAGTTTGTGGCCTCCTCGGTCCCCCGATCTAACCCCCTGCAATTTCTATATCTGGGGTAACTTAAAGCATAAGTGTACAAGACAAACCCACACACACTGGAAGTATTAAAACAAAATATCTGCCAGGAAATTGCCAGCATTTCTCAACGTGAACTACGGCAAGTGATGGATAGTTTCCTAAAGAGGTGCCAAAAATGTATGGACAACGGCGGTGGCCAGTTTCAGCATCTGCTATAATTATATTGCTAAGTAAAGCCTTTAAAAGCAGTTTTAAAAATGACGTATGGTTTTATCCGTGCTGTTCTATGACAACAGCTGTTGGCAACGAGCGCAGAGGGCCCATACAGACAAAGCACAGCGCAGTCGGTTCAGTCTTTTGGATCACTTGTTATAATGCAAACTATAGTTTCATGATGACTCTATCATATCTTCAGTGCTTGTTATGATAGTTACCATAATATTACCAATTCCATAGATATTGGTAACTATCATAACAAGCACTGAAGATATGATAAGAGTCATCCTGAAACTATAGTTTGCATTTCAAGAACCTGCAACAAATATTAAGATAAGTGAAGCTTTTAGTCTCTAAATCATTTTTTATTTAAAATTTTGTATAATTTTGTTTAACTGGTAAATATTAAGAGATATACAAAAATGTACTACACAAAAACTGTAGAAAAGTAAAACAAAAAATGTATTTTAAATAGCTTTTATTTTGTGGCATCAGGCACTTTTGAGGTAATGATTTGAATTGTTTAATACTTTGATCTTTCTAAAATGCTAGTTAGTTGTTTCTTATGATGTCATGCAAAGGCCAGCACATAGCCACTAGCTTTCAAACATTTGACTATCAATTTGGTTTCCTCTGACCTCCTTGTACCTACAACGAAGTGTATAAGGTTGTCTCATACGTTTGTTTGCAAGTTTGTTTACCATCCTTGGGCTAATATAAAATTTACAAAAATTTTTAAAGAATATGGAATAATTTTGGTCCTTCAAAATAAATTTAATATACATAATTTACTAAATTTTGCTAAGAAGGATAAAATTCCATATATTACAGAAAATCTGGTATTTATCAATTTAGCTGTTTGCATTGTGACAGAATTTACATTGGTAAAACTAAATGTCATTTGGAAGCCAGAATGAAGGAGCTTTTAGAAATATTAAATATGTTGTTGTTGTTAGCTAATGCTGGATTTCTGACAATGAAGTCATTAATCCTCTTGCTCTCCAATATAAAGAGAACAATAACAGTAATAGTAACCGTTTTTTAGAGAGCACCATATTTTTATGTTTTGGCGGTCACATTGCTCTCTCATAACCCCCCAGAATGTCTGGAGGACCACACCTGTCGTTGGTTTACGGGTCTCACCGACCTGACCAGGAGAGTTATCAAAAATAATTCACCGCCTCTGATTACCAATCAGGACGTATTACATGCCATGACAGGTCAGCATGTTAGGAGTTGGAATTAGAGAAATGGAGAGGTTGGAAAATAAAGACTCCCTAGCCCTCAGGAACCCTAATAGCATCGGGGTCAGAAGAGAACAAGAGATGACCAAGGTAAGGTCAGATAGAAAAGTTACAGTGAGGAGCAAAACACCAGTAAGTGGAAGTAATGCTCAACTCAGCTCAGCTTGGGTACCTTGTGGTCGCTATTCACATATCCCCTAGACGGAGACCCCTGATAAATCAGCTGTGGCAGATAATTTTTGCTCATTTAATCATGAAATAAATCCAGAAGTTAAATTATTGAAACACTTAAATGTACATATAGATTTAACGATTTAGGAATAGATATTCATATTAAAAAACAGGAACCGCATTATGAAGTTTGAAATACCACCAACAGATTGTATTTATATGTTTTTGTTTTCAGAGGTTGGCAACACATGTTGTTGTTAGCTAATGCTGGATTTCTGACAATGAAGTCATTAATGTGACACAGCTTGAAACCCCAGGGTTAGCACCGAATCAATAAGATAAGTGAAGTTTTTAGTTTCTAATTTGTTCTTACTTTAGAATACTGTTTGAATGTTTGGTAGTTCCCATCTTTTATTTTTTGATTTTTCATAGTAATATTTTTCAATAATTTTTTTAAATTCAGAGTTGACTAATCTTTTAGCTGCATAAAATGGTAGATTAACTATAGATTTCTGCACATTGCCGGTACCCTTTTTTGCAAAAAAATCAGCTTTCTCATTACCACTCAGTCCACAGTGAGTTGGTATCCATTGGAAGACTAGGTGTTTTTGAAGTGCTGTTAGATGGGTAAGGATTTTCCAACATTCCATAATTGTTTGGCTTTTTGGTGACAACTTGGAAGTAATTGCTATAATTGCTGCCCTGGAATCTGAGAGAATAACTGCTTGCTGAAAATGTGAAATTCTGTACAAAAGATTTTGTAGGGCCATTTGAATTGCTTCAATTTCTCCATCAAAGTTAGTAGTTCCATAACTTAAAGATTTGTAATAGGAAAAGAGGTGACATGTGACTCCAGCACCTGCTCCATCTTGGTTTGATATTAATGATCCATCAGTATAAATATGGAGCCATTCGTGTTCTGGAAATCTAGTATGGATTGTCTCTAATGCCAATAATTTTAGAACACTAGTTGGACTTCTGTCAGGTGTAAATAATATGTGATGTCTAATGTTTGTGTCCGATTGACTTTAGATATGAAGTTTTCCTTTGAATTAGGAAGGTATACATTCTTCTTGGTGTCTTGAATTTTGGAAAGAAAGCTCTCCTGAGTCTTTAGTGTATGTGTAAAATTTCTCTTGTGCCATGTATTGAATGGGAGTCTGATCAACTTTTCGTGTTGAATAAGAGCAGCTTTTTCTATTTCATATTCAATGGGGCATTGGTTGGTTAGTATTTCCATAGCTGCTATTGGTGTGGTTTTGATAGCACCTGTAATTAATCTCAGACTTTGGTTTTGAAAGATTTGAATCTTTTTTGTGTTTACTGTTACAAGAACTTCACTGCAGTAAGTAAATAATGGCTTTATATTGGTGCGGTTTTTATTAATAGGTCTTTACATAGCATACCGGAATAATGTTCTTACTGAAAGATGAAATGTGTGATAGCAGACGCGACTCTTATCTACAGAGTTGTGGTTACAGAATGGAATGCATAAATCAACGTTCCTTTATCACAACATATTTATTCGTTAATTTACACTTTTAGCACCATATTAATTAATCAACAACTTTCAAAATTCGATAGAATCTACACTGGTTAAAAGTTTGGGTGTAAGTTACATGTTCACACGCTATCAAAAAATATACATCCTTTCATCTTGAGCATACAGACGCTAATGAAACTAGTCCTTTGGCGTCTCCCTGACGCAACACCGCCATTCTTTTGTATTCATCCGCGCAACAGTTCTCATTGGTTGAACACGAAGTGACAAGAAAACATTGGCTATCTTGAATATTGAAAAATAAGTCCCTGATACACCCAAACAAGAATTAGAAATTTACACACTCTTACAAAAATATTTACATGAACGATTTTCTATTGGTCAATATTCTGTCTCAATATATACATTGTATGTTGTGTTAAGAGTAGATCTTTTAAGTTGAGTGTCTGTAGCTATGATAACTGTCTTAAATAAAGCTTTGAAAATGTGGTGGAAGTATCTTGAAACTAGTCAGCACCATTTGAAGAACTTGCAGCAATTACTAAGATAAGTGAAGCTTTTAGTTTCTAATTTGTTCTTATATTAGATTCTGTCGCTTCACTGTTAATAGCTCCAATTTTTCTTTGATTTAACCTCTTGCATTATTAATACCATTATTCTGCATTTAATTTAACAGCCTGACACTAGTAATTGCTAAAACTTTAGGAAAGTGCATTTTATAATGTGAATTTACACTCAACAGCAATATGCTTAAACAAAATTTATGTGCAATTGTTTATAGGTTTAGTCAAGTGGGAAGTATACAATTCTCTTTCATTTTTAATATACCCATTTTAGAATGAGACTAATGTGCTTTATGCAAGCGCATACATACATCTAGTTACC
This sequence comes from Tenodera sinensis, assembly GCA_030765045.1. NCBI lineage: Eukaryota > Metazoa > Arthropoda > Insecta > Mantodea > Mantidae > Tenodera > Tenodera sinensis. Next base: position 360,287,320 of record CM060964.1, on the reverse strand, counting down.
AATCTAGAAAAAGAAATTTGTATAACATGATGCAGAAGTTTTTGGATGCACTTTCGTCGAAAATTGCTTCAAAATTTAACAAGAAGCTTATGAGCGTCAAAGAACTTGAGTTGATGAAATTTGTAACACAAACATTTCTGGTAAGATTTGTATGTCTGAGTATATGAGAAAGATATAAAAATATTTCATGAAACATAGGTAAACAAATTTGGCAGTGGTGTTCACACCTGATGAATTCCACAGTCACGAACTAACCATTATTTAATGGTCGCTTTAGAAACAAAAATGGTCATACTTTTAATCACTAATATTTATTAGAAGCAACAAGTATGCAATGACATTGGGATTAATTTGAAATATAGCTTAGAAGAAGTATTCAATACCTGTGGTCAGGCTTAACATCTTTTGCTACTTTGTCAAAAATACAATTGCATGCAGTTAAGTAAACATTTCATGCAATCTGTACTGATATCAGAAGAAAGCAAACACAGCTGATGCAGTGTTACCAATTCTAACAGAATTAAGAAGGCAACAAATTGTGGATTTTTTAAAATTTAATTTACACAAAAACAATTGAATCTATTGAAATACGCCAAAGGATAAAGTTACTGTTTATTCAATTTTCTATGAATATAGCCATGAATTAAGTGCCACACAACACATGAACCTACTCACCTTCAGTAAATCTTGTTCTGCAATAACACTTTTGAATAAAATCATTTCTGAATGCTAAATATCATATATTTAATGTACTACTGTGTTGTGAACACAAAAATAACAACAGTAAGTATAACCACATATACTGCTCTAAAACCATTCAAGACAAAATCGTGCAAACACGAGCAATACAATGGCATCTACAGATTAATTAATTCAGCATCTAAACAGAAACTTGTTTTAAAATCTATCGGTTGGCTTCTCTGTAATAGGTTCAAAAACAAGGGATTCTGTGTCTACATAACAGATACATAACACCAACTATGGTCATAGCTTTACCATTATTATATTTTACGAACAGCTGGCGGTACTAATGCAACCTAACACATGGAATATCACCAAATATAACCAGATCGTACCATAGTGGGAGAAAAAAGTCACAGTTGGTTTTTGAGGTATTCCAATAAGCTGTTTCCTCTATATTTTTAGCATACATATATTTACCCTAGGGTCTGAAGCGAAGAACTCCATCAACACAGAGGGGACCTCAGCAAAGTCTGTACAGCACCTAGTGCCGGTAACATGCTGATACTTGGTGCGAGCCAACATGGAATGCATGGCGTGCCCCATCTCATGGAATAGATTGTCTACCATGGCAGGGGTCAGCAGGCTTGGAGAAGTCCATGTTGGAGGGGGCAAGTTTAACATCAGTACCACAATAGGATTCTGTAAGCACAAGACACGAGTTAGCCAACATACAAGATATCTCTGTTATTGTTTATTCAGATACATGTGATGATTTAGCACACAAAGTTAAATTGGCTACCTCTCAGTTGAAAATATGGTGTGATAATAAATTAATTGCTAATATTGATAAAACTGTATGTTTAAAATGTACAGCAAAATGCATCGACATAAATTTGACAGTAGAACTTGAAAACAAGCAAATTCAAAATCAATAATGCATCAAATTCCTTGGTGTATATATGGATAGTTTACTAATATGGAATGAACATACTGATTTTAATGTCAAAAAATTGCAACTCAAGAGATATGCTTGATACCAAAATACTTATTTCAGCTTATTATTCAATTGTCTATTCCTATCTTAGTTATGGTTTTTCTACAGGGCGATTCTTCTAACACAAATAGAATACTCATTGTACAGAAAAGAATTACAAAGCATTTTTAAATTGAAAAGTATGGATTCATGCAAGCCTTATTTTAAGCAACATAAGATCTTAACACTTCCATCCATCTATATCTTCAAAAGCTTATTGTCTTTTAAGTCTAAGGAAAAGAAATTTTATAAAAATTCAGACTTTCAATACTCGTAATGCATATTTAATATCTATTGAAAATCATAAGCTAGCTAAACATGAAAAGTCACCAAGTTTTTCGGGCATTCCATTTTTCAATAAGTTGTCGTTACAGTTACAAACACTGCCTTGTAACAAATTTAAGATAAAAGGGAAGAATGTGTTAATTGATCAATGTTTTTACTCAGTAAGAGACTTTTTAAATTATAATTTTAAATGTATATAGTTCTAATTTTTATAATCCATGTATATAAGGCAATTGTTATGAATAAATATATCATAACATAACACAAATAAACAGAATATGCAACAGCAACAGACCTGATAAGTTCCATCAGGCAGCTCTTTCCCTCCTCGGATTGTGAAATGGCAGTCCTGATTGGGCTTTCCTGACCTCTCGTAGAAGTCGCAATAGATGTAACCCAACAGACCTTCGTCCTCATGTATCACTGTCATAAACAAGCAATCAAAATCAACTGCCAAATTACACAAACATATAAATATTAGATAACCTTGCAAGTAATTCAAACAACCTTCATAAATGTCCAAATAGACCACAACTTACCATTACTCCCAGTACAATCCAAGTTTAGAAGATTTTGTGGAACCTATGTACATGTATTTTACATTGTCCAAGCATACCTAGTCCCCAGTGAGGGTTTTACTGTTGCACTGTGTGATAGGATGGTTCGTAAACTTGTGAGATTCCCCAACGCTTTATTTACTTTTAACAGTAGCACTATATTATAATTTAGCTGGTGTCCAGACACTCCTGCATCATTAATGCATTGTTAATTCATCATAATAAAATACTTAAATCTATCACAATATTAGATTTGGCACAGTCTTCAACACAATTTATATTAATATTTACACTTGTTTGTAATTTCCTTTTTGATGCACTTGGAGTAGTTTCATATGGCGAACTGCCATATAGTTGGGTATCATTTTCATTGCCTTCTACAGGCAAGGACACTGTTCTGTAGAATCTATTACCCTAATTCTTATGTTTCTTTAAAACAGCTTTAGCTGTTGTCATCTTTTTACTCCATTACACGTTCCATTAGATAAATTCCAGAGACACAGTTGTTGACAAACTAACCTCAAACCATACAACAACAAACCTAAGGGAATCATTAGTTCCAAGGATAACGGAATACAGTCATGCCAGCATATGCAGCCAAGTTAACCTAACAAGCAAGGTATTTTACAGTCTCCTAGGTGCAACAGTTCTATACTTATTCCAAATTTTGTAAATAGACGCTGAGCAAGTTTGTACACAATTTGTATTAGCTTACCACTGAAAAACTTGCCCTAAGACTGTGGCCATCTTGGTTTCTGTGGTCGTCTTGGTCAGTTGACAGTACCTATTGTTGAATAAGAAACTGTTTTGTGTGATGCTAAAGTCTGAGATTCATATGGCCATATATTTCCTCTTGTGGTATGCTATGGGTAAGCCATTTCTTTAGTTGCCACAGGAGTTCACCAATCCAGTAATTTAAATTCACATCACTGTTACTAGCTTATTATACAAACTTTTAGATACATTTTAAATGAATGATTCCTATAACAATGAAGCCATTTCTCTGGAGCAGCAACTTATGATGCTGTATGCCCCACTTTGCGTCAACTTTGATGCTGTTGATATCTCTACCTCAGCTGCTGCAGTCTTAACTGTAAAGACCTTCGATTTCAGGTTATGTATGGGTGTTATTTGTACACAACACCAAGTTAAGTTGCTGAATTAGTATTAATATAGCTAAAAACGTTTAAAAGAATGATCTATACAGTTGACTGTTGATTTTAAAAGAATTAAGTTCATATTTTCTATAAGAATATCAAGCTTAAACTAGAGTACACTGTGGAAGGTTTAATCAGCAAGTAAACTAAACAGTTTTTACTAAAGTGTATCACGTGCACTAATTCTACAGAAAAATTAAACACATGTAAAATCATTAAGAGGTACAATTGGAACTTAAAAATACTGGTTTGAGAATTCAATGTCATTCTGGCAGGTTGTCACAGTACCTTAAATGTTAGAGCACCCACCTAGTAAGTGGGGGGCCTGTGTTTCAAATCTCAGCTGTGGCATTGAATTTTTAAGTTCCAGTTCTACCTCTCAAACACCAACAGTAAGTTTGTTGGCATAAATAAATAACATGTAAAGTTATGTTCGCCCAACATAGTTGTCACCAGCTAAGTTCAACTGATCTGCTTTGAAATTCACAAGCAAGTGTATGAAACTTGTGTCCACACTATATTAGCTCGCTTCTGAGACCTTTCACTTTTGCCTTTCTAATTCTGAGAATTCCAGCCTATGTGACTTTACAAGGGTAGTTAACCATCCTAACAAATTTCCCAGAACTTTTACAGCTAATATTTGCTACCTGGATTACATTTACTACATTTATCTCAACATGGATTGCTAATTACCTATTTCTCTGTACAATCTGTTAACTCTAGCTTCTTGTATGTTACAGTGGTTTCACTAATATACATTCTTTATTACAATTATTTCTTTATCTGACCATTATTTCTTTAATTAATAATTTATTTCATCCCATCAATAATTATAGTATCGATAAGAAGAAAGATTACCTGCCAACTTATACACATCCGGGGCCCAAACTTCTCCTGAGTAGATTTCATCGCTAACCAAACTGATGCCGTACAGACTGTTCATCAGAATGTTCAGTCCCTCCATGCATGCCCCAAGGGAGAAGAATGGGGCATATTCTGATGTTGCAAGTTTCAGCCAATCTCGCCTAGCTTTCTGGGTAAAGTATGGTGTATCCCATGGGGCCAATTCCTGTAACAGCATAGTCCTCAAATTCTAAGCTGCCATTACAAAGCATACCAAATGCAAAACTACAAAAATACATATTGCACTTAAATATCTGCAGTGTATTATCTGAATAGGACGCACCATGGCCGAGCAGTTAGACTGCTTAACTCTCACCAAAGCAAACCAGGTTTGATACTAGGCATCCGCATGTGGGATATGTGGTGGACACAGTGGCAGGTTTTCTCTGGATTCTCCAGTTTCCCCCACCCTCATTTCACCATCTTCTCCACCATCACCTTTTCTATCATCTTTTGCCATCATTTCATATCATCCACTTCCTCGCTGTCACACTAGGCTTCAGGCTGATCACCCATCCTGGTTCCTCTGTATGATCAACTCTGGTTCTGAAGACTGCATATACTGGCCGAGGGCTTGTAGCGTTGGCCACATCCCACTCTCCACCACTGGACCCCACTCCTGAGGTCTGCTGTGGGCAGAGGTGGGGGGTCCAGTGGCCAGGCGGTGCCCTATGTTCCACAAAAGGAATAACAGGAACTCAGTCAGTCATTATCTGATGAACCTACAGAAGTGCAGAAGTATTGGAAAGTATAAATGCTAATGGCTTTGTTACCAAATGCATGGCATTAAATTAACATATTTGGGGAGAATCTACTCATCCTGTGGTATGTTACATCTGGATGTACAATAGGTTTTAGCAGCGAAGGTCCAAGGGTCAAATTCTGACACACGAAAGTATAGTGTGGTGCAGTGGCTATGCCCACGGTTATTGGGAGGCCAACACTGAATTGTCGGAACTGTAAACAAGATAAGCAGTGTGCTTGCCCAGTACAAACAAGATAAGGCACGCACGCATGCACCCACTCGCTCACCATAAACACCATAAGCACTATCACCAAAGAACTAGAACTTCCCAGATGTTTGGATGTCGCAAGTGTACTGGAAAGTTCTCATGGCTATATAAGCTAGAGCTCTTGTGAAGAGAGTCTTAGAGTCTTGAGCCATGAGGGAGCCTTGCAGTAAAGAAGTCCTGCAAGTGAAATCAGTCATGAGCAAGTCTTGCAGCAAGGAAATCCCGCAACTGAAGCCCATGGTGAGGAAGGCACAGTGAAGTGACAATTGAACTAGTTAATATTAGTGAAGTGATAGAGTGAACTAAGAGAATACTCAGCAAAATTTGAACAAGATTATTTAAGTGACAGTTTGAAAAGTTTGAAGCAAAAGTCACACTGGTGTCAGAAGGGGATCTGAATTGGATTGAAATGAATTTGATATAAGCGCCACAATGGAGGAAATGCTGAAAAAATTATTAGCTGGAGTGAACAAAATGGATTACAGAATGGAGAAGATGGAAAACGAATGAAATCCACAACACAGGAGGTGAAAAATGAAATGAAGTGTGTAAATTTTGGTATGAAGAAAATGGAGGTGGAAATGAAGACTGAAATAGAGAAAATGAAATCCCAACTAGGTTTCAACATTGACACTGTCAAATTTGAGATAAATACAACAGTAAAAACCTTAAAGGATGTCTTTGCTAAGGATTCAAAAGAAATTAAATCTGATGTGGAGGATGACATTAATGCTGTGGAAGAATGTCTAATATCAGCAAGAAGAACAGCTATTATCACTCCACCCTGAGGTCCACACTTGATGTAAACACAAGCCGTCAACAACTAACCTGTGTGTGAGTGTGAGTGTGAATGTTAATGTGAGTGTGAGTGTGAATGTTAATGTGAATTTGAGTGTGAGTGAGTGGCATTTGTGTTAGTTGCAGCTGATATGAACATCAGGTTATCGCAGAGTGATAAAAGGTATGGATCTAAGGCTGGATGGACTATAGATGGGCAGATGGAGGAAGATGAGAGGATGATAAGAGGACCCAATGGGCAAGCATCTGGACCAGTAGAGGATGGATGGAGAGAGCTGCAGCCCAGAGATCAACCTATCATAAGTTAGGACAAGGAGGCCTTGAGGATAGAGAAGCTGGCAATTTGAGACCTAGGACTGAAGAAAAAGGAATCTGGCAAATGACCTGCATGAGCAGCTGTTGCTCCAAAGTGCTCAGTCTACAAGAGCTATCAGATGTGTTGGGAAACCCTAGTGAGGAGAGTGTAGGAGTATGCTGACAGGAAAACCAGGATGGAACAGCTGCTGTTCCTGAGGACAGTGAAGAGACTGCTTTTGGAATACCCTGATTATGTCACTCAAATCATGTGATTAGCGTTGTGTAGAACACCTGTTACCCAGTGCCTACATTTCACACACCACTCTCAGCTGTTCATTGCGTGAAGCGAGAGCACGGAGGTCTGACGTCACAGAGCCACTTCCTGTCCTGGCCTGGGCTAAAGCATGTCCCCCAACATTATTTCGGTATTCTACTTTGTTTATAAACAGATCATGAGCATAAATTTCAGCACTATCTGCAAAATGGAAGAAAACATTACCTTCATCTTAGGCTCCTCTTTACTCCATAGTACCTGATGGTTAAAAAGCAAACAAAAAAATAGTGCTGCACATATTGGCAACTATGGGCCTCAAAAACTCCTGTTTATACTTTCTAATACTATTGCTGTTTATACCTTACTCAGCTGAATATTCTCAATTGGTTTCATATTCTTCAAGGTTTGGAAATCCTTTGCTGCGTTGTCTCTCAGCTGATCAGATAAAATATCCAGAAACTGCATTACCATTTCCGGAGACTCAGCAACACTCGCTTTCAGAGCTCTGAAAACATCACACTCTCCTTTACAAACAAGTAATAGAATGCTGATTAATGAGTTTAATAAGTGAAAATAAACTTGAATAATTGTGAACAATCAGCCTAAGGCTGATGCCAGTGACCCTAGAACATTTTATTTTTGAAAACCTTATTCAGTCTAAACTAGTAAAACCAGCACTTGAGAAACTGTAATAATAGCGTTACTGTGAAGTAACTGCATATTACATGTTGCTTGTAGTGAGATAAGACAAAATACTGTCACACTGCCATAACACACAACTAGCACGAAAAGGCCATACCTACCAACTAACTACATGCACTGTCACAAGGTGTTGATCATGTGCTCGCCAGCAGGAAGCATATTGGTGCACCATGTAACTACTAACTTATTAGGCGCAAACAAGGATGATGAATTGAGAGTCAGTTAGGTTTACAATATACCTCACTTACTTGTAAAAACTGGACATGTTTTAGAAAACTTTGCTCCCATCTTCAGCCTACAACTGGTTGTATAGTAGGCACAGCTTATTGAGCTACCCCAAAAAACAACCTTGACATTTTTCCACCATTATGGTGCAGTCTGGTTATATTTGGTGATATTCCATCTGTTAGGTTGCATTAGAGTTGCCAACTGTTTGTAACATATAACCATAGCAAAGCTACGGCTATAGCTGGTGTTATTGCATCTGTTATGTTACCACAGAAGCTCTTATTTATGAATGCATTGCAGAGGCCAACCACTAGATTGATGCCTTAATAAATGAATTAATCTGTGGATGTACTGCTCGTGTTTATGTGATTTTGCCTTGACTTATTTTAAAGCAGTAATGCAACTACAGTTGCTGCTGTTATTTTTGTGTTTGCTACACAGCAGTGTATTAAATATAGTAGCTGGGCGACCGAGCTTTGCTCGGCTTTCCTTTTCCTTTCCTTTTTTTAAATTGTGTGTTTTTTGGGGGGGAAGAAGATACTTAAGATAAACTTGAAAAGCAAAATGTTAACTAAATATAAATTTTCATCCTAAATGTTGGAGCCATTTCTGTGATGAGACTTTTAATATCCTGACTTGTTTGTTGAAATTGGCCCATTAACAGAGAAATTATGGCCAAAATAAGGTTTAGAGTAATTGTGACTGTTACACATAAAATCGCGTTTTTTCAGAAATGACACCTATATAGATAAACTTAATAAGCAAAACCCTGTCTGAATACAAAATTTGATTGAAATCGTTAGAGCCGTTTCCAAGTTGTGCGGAATATATACAAGAATTGCTCGTTTAAATATATAAGATATGATATTTAGCATTCAGAAGTGATTTTATGCAAGTGTTATTGGAGAACAAGATTTGGCAAAGGTGGGTACATCCTTTGTTATGTGGTAATGATGTTCAAGCATTATTATTGTTTGAACACACAATACTTTAACCCTGTGATATTTGAGGTTAGAAATACCTTAATTATGTATGTTGGCAGGACAGCTTTTTGGGATATTTTCATCTGCTGTTTAGTGTTATGTCAGCCATGTTGAACTCTTGGGAACTGCCGATGAACTGTGTCCACTATAAGCTGATGATAGGAATGAAGTTTCCCAAAACATGCAATTTTTACAAGTGAGGTACAGTATAAACCTAACTAACCCTCAATTAACTTGAGTAACCTCACCATTCAGAAACTTCCAATTATTAGTGAATTATAATGAGTTATATGTTCTGGCTTCTCAATTCTAGAGGTTCCAAGACCTGGCAGGTTGGGGAAATTTTTCTTTAATCAGTATTCTTTCCTACCCTCCACAAAATCTGTTGGTATGCATGTGAGAATGAGTATGATTGTGTTTCAAGTTAGAATTAATTAAGAAACCCAATGTTAAATAACCTACAATCAACAAGTTGTTTCTCTATACTCTTCTTCTTCTTTGTGTATAGGATAAGATCCTGTTCATTTCCCCTTTTATTCCTCAGATGAGTTATAAATGCTGTCAATCCATTTCCTAGCGTGTCTTCCTCTTGCCCTTTTCCCATCTGAAGGTCTGCCTTCTTAGACACTTGTTTCCCATCCTGTTAATGTGTTCTTTCCAGTATTTCCACCACACATTAATGAATTTCATTATATCCTAAATTTGGCAATTTTCTCCGATTTCTGTATTGCATATTTTATCTAATAGTTTTTTCTTGAATTCTTCTTAATATTTTCAATTTGCATGTACTTAATATTTGTTTTGTTTTGTTTAGACTGTATCTGCTCTGGTTTCTGCTGCATTAGTTAAGATTGGTCTATTGTTTTATAAACTCCCTCATTGCTGGTCCCAAGCCTGGGTAAAAAAGGAGGAGCGGGAGGAGTAGCAACCTCAAAAAATAATCTGGGTTCATCTGGCCCAGATAATAGTATCTAGTGACGACCCTTGCCAGGGTGCAGCGAAGACTCAACAGCAGAATCTGCAGAGAGGACAACCTCGGTACTGTGAAATTGATGGAAGAGGCGACCTAATTTCTTCAGGCTAACAAAGAAAGAACCACTGTCTTATGGAGAAGGTGAACCTTCAAAAGCTAAGGGAAAGAACCCTGAAAGAAAAACTGGGCAGATGGGACCCAAAGCTGGTGGAGGCGGTCAGCCTAGCAAGGCAACCTCGAACAAAAGCCCACCTTGGAAATGAGCTAGCAACCCACTTCAAGGTGTAATTTCACATTACTTGCAGTCCCCAGGATAAAGTCTCTCTATACTCTTTATGAAATTATTACACAATGGTTCATCCTGAAAGCTGCCCATTACCCAATTTAGTCATAATAATGCACCAAAACATTGCCTGCTTATCATGGAAATGAAAGTCAAATATGTTGTTGTTAGCTAATGCTGGATTTCTGACAATGAAGTCATTAATCCTCTTGCTCTCCAATATTTTTCACTGATGGATGGGGCACTAGAAGTGGCCGGGCATATTTGAAGGTGGTCTCGATCCATTTCCTCTTGCAGATCACATAGAGGACAGAGTGGTGAAGAATATATCCCAATTCTGTTTAAATGTTTTGCCAGACAATCATGTCCTATAATCAACCTGAAGGTTGCAACTGCTGTTTTTCGAGGATACTCAGGAATTACTGTTTGAAGGTTTGGTAATTCCCATCTTTTATTTTTTGATTTTTCATAGTAATATTTTTCAATAATATTTTTGAACTCAGAGTTGACTAATCTTTTAGCTGCATAAAATGGGAGATTAACTATTGATTTCTGCACATTGCCGGTACCCTTTTTTGCAAGAAAATCAGCTTTCTCATTACCACTCAGTTCACAGTGAGCTGGTATCCATTGGAAGACTAGGTGTTTTTGAAGTGCTGTTAGATGGGTAAGGATTTTCCAACATTCTATAATTGTTTGGTTTTTTGGTGACAACTTGGAAGTAATTGCTATAATTGCTGCCCTGGAATCTGAGAGAATAACTGCTTGCTGAAAATGTGAAACTCTGTACAAAAGATTTTGTAGGGCCATTCGAATTGCTTCAATTTCTCCATCAAAGTTAGTAGGACCATAACTTAAAGATTTGTAATAGGAAAAGAGGTGACATGTGACTCCAGCACCTGCTCCATCTTGGTTTGATATCAATGATCCATCAGTATAAATATGGAGCCATTTGTGTTCTGGAAATCTAGTATGGATTGTCTCTAATGCCAATAATTTTAGAACACTAGTTGGAGTATCACTTTTCTTAACTTCTTCTGTCAGGTGTAAATAATATGTGATGTCTAATGTTTGTGTCCGACTGACTTTAGATATGAAGTTTTCCTTTGAATTAGGAAGGTATACATTCTTCTTGATGTCTTGAATTTTGGAAAGAAAGCTCTCCTGAGTCTTTAGTGTATGTGTAAAATTTCTCTTGTGCCATGTATTGAATGGGAGTCTGATCAACTTTTCGTGTTGAATAAGAGCTGCTTTTTCTATTTCATATTCAAGGGGCATTGGTTGGTTAGTATTTCCATAGCTGCTATTGGTATGGTTTTGATAGCACCTGTAATTAATCTGAGACTTTGGTTTTGAAAGATTTGAATCTTTTTTGTGTTTGCTGTTACAAGAACTTTGCTGCAGTAAGTAAATAATGGCTTTATATATACATTGTATGTTGTGTTAAGAGTTACTCTGGAACATCCCCACTTCATTCCTGTTAGACGTTTTAATAGTGAAAGGCGCCTCTCTGCTCTTTGTATTACATTTTATATTTGTTTGGTCCATGTAAGTTTAGTATCAAATGTAACTATTAAATACTTTGCTTCCTTTGTTTCTGGTAATTGTTGAACCTCAAAATTTAGTTTTATTTTTAGTGGCTTTTGTCTTAGTGAAAAGATGTGGTTGTTTGATTTTGTTGTATTAACAGTCATTAAATTTTCTTTGGTCCACCTTTGTAAGTTGGTTAAGGATTGTTGCATGGTTTTTTCTAGTTCTGTACTTTTGCTTTTTGGTTTTGAAGTCCACATTACCAAGTCATCAGCAAATAGTGCACATTCACACCTGATTCTTGTATTTGTTGTGGCAGATCGTTAATAAATATATTAAAAAGTGTTGTGCTGAGCACTGCGCCTTGTGGTAAGCCACAGTGTACTTGTTTGTATTTAGATATGTTTCTTCCATATCTGGTTGCAATAAAGCGTTGTGTTAGAAAACGACATAGCCATGAAAACATTGGACCTTGTATCCCTATTTTTTTTACTTTCTTTAGTAGTTTTGTTCTGCATATAGAATCATATGCACTTTGGAAATCAATAAAAACTAATAAATTATCTTCTTTTCTATTGAAGGAGTCTTTGATTTCTTGACTGAGAAGTAAGACTTGTTCATTTGTAGAGTGTGGTGCGGTTTTTGTAATTATTAAAAACGTTGTGTCTTTGAGCTATTGAGAGCTTTGTGATCTCAGGGCGTGGTAACGGATGGAATGAAAACTCACACGATGTTTCTTCACCACAATGTATTATTTTATTAACACTTTTTTGATATTTTACATTAAATAATTCCTCTTAGCACCATTCTAAATGATTTAAAACGTTTCCACTTTTTAATTTAGTGGAACTAATGCTTGATAAAAGTCTGGTGAAAGTTCTACAATGTTCACACGTTACATCAACACGTCCTTATGCCTTGATTACACACACGCTAATGGGAAGATTATGGCGTCCTCACGTGACACCGCCTTTTTCATATACATTCGCGTATGCGTCCATCAAATAGTTCTTTGTTAGGGAAGCGATCCCTAACCATCCTCCCCTACTTTTATTATGGAACACATATAATTCTAATATTTATACATATATATTAAAATCAAATATGGAAAGATTTATGACGTCTTTGGGCAAACTTAGTTGTTCGTAACAATGAACATTATTAACACGTTTTAGTCATTTGACCAACACATACCAACATCAAAAAACAAATTACACTTTTAACAAATATTCACATAAACGATTTTCTTTTGGGGTCTTCTAATATTCTGTCTCAAGTGGAACTCTCTAAATCCAGCTTGACATGGGGAAATTAAATTTTTTGATTCTAGAAACCAATTTAACCTGTTTGACACCATTCTTTCCATCACTTTTGCTATTATCCTAGTAAGAGCTATTGGTACATAATTTTTTATTTCTGACGCTGTTTTGTCTGTCTTCTATTGGGACAATTATTACCTTTCGCCATTCAGCAGGTACAGTGGTTTTCCAGGATAGATTGTAGAGTTTTAGTAGTTGTAGTTTTGCTGTTTTTCCAAGGTTTTTTATGAACTCTGGATGTATGTGATCAGGTCCAGGAGACTTAAATATTGGCAGACGTATTTCTCATCTCCTTAATATTTCCCCAACAATCTAACAATGTGAGGAAATGTTTTATAACTATAAGCAGTTCTAGCAATAAAAAGTTAATTTTAAATTGTAAAGACTTTTTGGATGATCAGTTTACACACAATTTTAAACTTTTGTTGCTGGTCTTTGTTCCCACAATTATTTAATAACATATATACTGCACAATTTTTACATTTATAGACACTATACTCTCCTGTAACATTCAATGAAAAAGGGGCAAAACTAACACACGTGCAAGGTATACCACCACTCACCAAGTCAGCAATTTAAAAACTTTGAGCTTATCATACAGTCTGTAAACCTGAAGAAAAATATTTTTATTTGTTAATTATGAATAACAATAGAGTAGTAGGTAATATTATGCTGGACCTAATTCTCTCCCATATTGTAGGTCAGTTTTGACAACAGAGCCTCATAGTTTCAGCACATGCATTAAAGACATTTACTGCATTGAGGCCTTCCAACAAACTTCTCATCATGTCAGAGTCCATCAGAAACAGCAATAACAAAGGGTTTCCACTTGACAACACACCCAAACCAACATAATAGCATTAGAATGACTGAACCAAGCTGAAGCACAACTAATTCCACAAAAATCTACACAATCTAGTAAGAGAGATTATGCATATTTTGTGAATGAGGAAGAGTAAAAAACTCAGATTTTTTTGCACTAGCATGACCTTCTCTACTCCTGTATAGTCACTCCGGGCTTAAATTGGGGCCACACAAAAACACTGCAGTTGTAACACTCCGCCAACAAGCATGTGTTAATATTCTCTCCTCACAGCTATTTACCTCTCAATTATTGCAACCGTCATCAGTGTAGGGGTTAGAATTGTACTCGGCTCATATTTACTAAACAAACTAAATTAACTAATTAAAGAAAGTGGTTAAGAAAACTTATGAAACATAATTTTGTGAGTAATCTGAGTCATCATCAGGCAGAGGTGTGGCACCCTCAGATTTCAGGTAACGTCTTCTACACACCACAATGTCTTCCCAATCAATTATCAGAATAATTTTGTCTCTTTTTGCAAACACAAACCCAATGTCTTTTGGCAAAGTGTGGAAATAGTTTTCTTAAAATTTGGAAGATCTATTCGCTAGAGAAAGTACCTTATCTATGGTAGGAAGCTCGTTTAAAAAGGAACTATGCACTTCAAAGCAAATAGCACTTTTAACAAAATCATCCACTTGCCCTAAAATACTAGATGGCCTTTCCCTTTTCTTTTTAGGAGCTTTTATAGTTCCTGTTTCTTTCATTTCTGTTCTCACATTTGACACAGTATTCACAGATACACTAGTTGCTTCAGACATCAATTTGCTTACATCTTTCACAGTCACGATGTCATAACATTGAAAGAAAAAGTTAAACACATTTAATACAATAGTCTTTTCAACTCTTTTTAGAGTCTTTCTGCTTTCATGTTTTTGTACACTGCTTTGAGGAACTGAACACTATACCTTACTGACTGCATGCACAAACACACAATATACTAATAGGACGAGTGTCAGAGCATTTCTTCAGTATAATAAATAAAATTGGAGAATGTTTAAATGTTTTGAAAGTTGAATTACAGAATTCATTCACTGCATTCATTACAAATAAATAATAGAATATGCAATGAAGTAACAAACTATTTCCAATTGTGCTTCACTATTTCACTCACTCTAAAAGTTGCGCTGCGACGTAATGTTGACATTCATACACACTTTAAGGCCAGACTGAGTATACAAACTTGTCAATTTTTTTACCCAAAAATTTTGACAAAAAAGGGGGGAAATCATGCAAGTAAATATTGTATGCAATGCCCGCTAGATACAACAATAAGGCAAATAAGTAGTCTTTGCGACAAAACATAGTTTCCATTGCAAATCAAATAACATTTAATCAAAAGGACAAGGCTACAATTTTCTGGATTAAGAAGGAATTAGAATGGAATTATTTGAGGTAGAATCAGTATGAAAAATTCAATGTCATAGCCAGGATCTGAACCACAGATATTCCACTTCACGCGCAGCTGCTCTAACCACTGAGCTACCATGGCCAAATTGCCAGTATGGCACTAAATTCCCCACTCGATTCATATTTCTTCCACTTAGACCACAAGGGAATTCACATCAGAGATAAGTACCCCAAGGGCGCCTTATAATCATAAGTACTTTATGTCCTGGGTTTAAGTAACCTGTAGATGGTAATTATTATTTTTATGCCAACCAATTTACTGCTAAGCAGATGATCTCCATCTTTTGGGACACTTGTGACAAACTACTACTGGACTGGCTTCCATAAGGAACAACTTCAACATCCTTACACGACTTGACGCAAGAGCAGTGGTCAAAAGGGGTGCTCCTCCAGCACGGCCCCACACAAGCTATGCCATGAATGCAATGTTGACATCACTGAAGTTCATTGTTGTGCCACATCCACCATATTCAGCAGATATTGTTCCATGTGAGTATACTTTATTCAACAATATGAAAGAACTCCCAGGGGTCCCCATCTAGGGGATATGAGTCATTCCATGTCAAATCGCAAAACATTTGACCTTCATATCTCCAATTTCATTAATATTAAATGTAAGTGTTCTGTGAATGAAAAAATGATACCCCTATTTTTTGTTTGTCGGTAAATTAATTATTTTGGTAAATATAAAGCATTAAATTTTCGGATATTTCTCGCACACCGTTTTACATAAACATAAATATCTCTGGTATTATTTTTCAGATAAATATGACCTGTAGCTCATTTTGAACATTGAAATGTGTACTTTATTTATACGTTAAACAAAAAACAATTAGTTTGATATTTCCTACTTTTACATGGCCATTAACATTATAAACATCATTAACAATACTTACTGTACACTAAAAATTTCCGGGAAGGTTTTTAAAACGTAGCTTGATGATGCCATGTAATCCTAGAAAAAGTTCAGAATGGAATTCTAAATACATGCAGAGAAATTAAATAACTTAGTAAGCCGTGCAGACTGGAGTAACGCTGTATCCACGGCTAGAAGGTATACACACCGCGTGCAGCTGATTGCGAGTCATGCGTTGTACTTCCGTCAAGGTCAAACTCTTAGTATAAATACTGAAATGGGTCATTTCACGTTAAATCTAACATTTTTGAAACTTGACATACTAAGAGGTAGAACCGGAACTTAAAAATTCAATGCCACAACTGGGATTTGAACCACAGACCTTCCGCTTGCCGGGCGGACGCACACACACGGCTTGTGTGTTTAAAAACACCAACAGTAAGTTTGTTGGCATAAATAAATAATAATTACTTGACATACTATTTTCTCCATTTTTTTAATCTTATCAATAGATGAGATTAACTAATCCGTATGTTTTCTTTTTGGTGTGACACGTTTATTTTGCGCTTTATTAATATTATTTTTACGGTATATTCGCATACTGTATTATATAAAAATCATTATACCGAATACTATTTGAAGTTTAGAATTTTCGTGGTTGCAGCAGTCTAAAGTAAAAAAAATTGCAGTTTTGCATGCCATTGTTTTACGTTCACTCAAAATATAAAATAGGCCCCTTTTAGGGAGCAGTATTTTTAAAATATATTTTAATTATTTTAATGCTTTATATTTACCAAAATAATTAATTTACAGACAAACAAAAAATAGGGGTATCATTTTTTGATTCACAGAACACGTACATTTAATATTAATGAAATCGGAGATATGAAGGTCAAATTTTGTACGATTTGACATGGAATGACTCATATGTGGATAGCGACCACAACGTACCCAGGCTGAGCAGAACATTACTTCCACTTACTGGTGCTCTGCTCCTCAGAGATCGTTTTTCTTGCTGCAGGGCGTTGCCGTGAAAGGAGCCATTAACAGGACACTCTGACAGTTAATTCCAAGGAAAAAGTTACATTCGGTGTTGTGTTTGGCATTCAACTATGCATCATGTACTCAAATCAGGAGCTGGCAGAAATGAACGCAGGTGGTCTCACACAAGCAAACAGAATACAGCTCCATAGAATTGTATTTGACAATAACATAAGATATATTTTTCATTCAAGAAACAAATCTAACAAATGAACAACTTAAATACTTCAATTTTACTGGATTTTTACTAAACCTACTACCCAAAAATAGACAGATAAGTAGTGGAATATTAATTAGAATCAAAAAGTATATTAAATCCTCCTTTCAAATTGTTAAAGAAATGGATAACGCAGATAAATCTGAAATAATAAAGCTACATTTTTGGAATAACAAAACACATCTACAATTATACAGTATTTACAATCCTCCCAGAAATGTACCAGATCTCTTGCTTATTATCCAATTAAATAAAACAATCGTAATTGGGGATTTCAATGCCCATTCCAAAAGATGGGGTTATGAAAAAATGTGTTCTACAGGGAAGATAATGGTAGAATTTTTCAATACCACAACCTTTGACGTGATTTATAATAAAGAAGATCCCACAACTTTCGTACATTACTCTGGGGTAGGCAGTAACCCAAACCTCTTATTACCTACAACAGATATTGTTTCAAAGATTAAAAAACAAGTTATAGAAGACCCAAGTTCTGGTCACAGAGCAGTAATTGCTAATATAAAACTAGATAATACAAATGTCAGTCAACATCACATGAACTGTATTGGAACTTCAAAAAAGCAGATTGGAATAAATATAAAACTTAACTGGAAAATAAATTTAAAGAACAAACTCACAGCTGCATGACCAACCAGAATCATATGAACCAAAATTTCTGTAAAGTCATCCTAGAAACCACAAAAAAAAAAAACATATTACTCGTGGAAGAATTAAAAATTTCAAACCCTTTTGGAACCCCCAGTTAGAAGAACTGAAAAAGCAAAGGAATATAGCTAGAAACAGCTGAACAAACAAAAAACATATTGTATACACAAATATGGCAAAAGAAATGTGCCTCATAAAAAAAAAGAAATTAATACAGCTAAAAACATCACTTTCATAATTTCTTAGAAAAATGGATTATATGACAGATGGTAATGAAGCCCATAAGTTCATAAAAAATGTAAAGGACAGGAAAGAAAACAACAGCACACCTACCATACACAATAATAAAATATTAACAAATGATACAGTCATAGCCAAAACCTTCAATAAATATTATGCTAATTCACGTAAAGTAACAAGAAATAATAAAAAGGAAGGTAAACAATTTAAGAAAGATTTGAAACAAAAAAAGAGAATGCAACTCAAAACAATATCTTTCTTCAAAGTTTTACTATGCAAGAACTGAACATTGCAATTAATAATCTAAAATACAAAAAGTGTCCTGGACCAGATCACATACATCCAGAGTTCATAAAAAACCTTGGAAAAACAGCAAAACAACAACTACTAAAATTCTACAAACTATCCTGGAAAACCACTGTACCTGCCAAATGGCAAAAAACAATAATTGTCCCATTCTTGAAAAAAGACAAAACAACATCACAAATAAAAAATAATAGACCAAAAGCTCTTACTAGCATAATAGCAAAAGTGATGGAAAGAATGGTGTCAAAACAGGTTAAACTTATTTCTAGAATCACAAAATGTTATTTCCCCAGTCAAGAAATCAAAGACTCCTTCAATAGAAAAGAAGATAATGTATCAGCTTTTATTGATCTCCAAAGTGTAGATGATTCTATATGCAGAACACAAATACTAAAGAAAGTAAAAAAAATAGGTATACAAGTTCCAATGTTTTCATGGCTATGTCATTTCCTAACTTAATGCTTTGTTGCTACCAGATATGAAAGGAATATATCTAAATATAAACAAGTACACTGTGGCTTACCCCAAGGTGCAGTGCTCAGCACACTTTTTAATATATTTATTAATGATCTGACACAAGAAATACAAGAATCAGGCGTAAACTGTGCACTATTTGCCAATGACTTAGTAATGTGGCTTCAAAACCAGAAAACAAAAGTTGTTGTTGTTGTTGTTTTCTAGTGCCTTGCATCTGGCAATGAAGCCATTAGCATTCGTGCTTTCCAATACTTTTGAACTGTAGTTTCTTCTGATCTTAAGGCTTCACAGGTCTTCAAGTGGTCTTCGTTCATTTCTGCTGGATCGTTACACAGGACACATATTGGTGAGGCTGAGATACCTATTCTGTACAGATGACTTGCTAAGCAGTCGTGATTTGTCAATAGTCGGAAGGCTGCAACCGCTGTTTTCCTTGGTCTCTGGGGGATTATATCTGGATTGGAAAGTAGTGTAATCCATTTTTTATCTTTGGCATTTGTTTCTATTTCTTGTAGGTATGAATGAGAAAATTTTTTAATGATCAAGCGTTTTATTGAGGAATATGAGAAATTGAATTTAGACTTTTGTTTTATTGTTGTGCCTTTCTTTGCAAGTGAAAAAAACCATGCAACAATCCTTAACCAACCTACAAAAGTGGACCAATGAAAATTTAATGACTTAATACAACAAAATCAAACAAACAAATCTTTTCACTAACCATTAAAAATAAAAATAAATTTTGGGGGTCAACAATTACCAGAAACCCCAGAGACCAAGGAAAACAGCGGTTGCAGCCTTCCGACTATTGACAAATCATGACTGCTTGGCAAGTCATCTCTACAGAATAGGTATCTCAGCCTCACCGATATGTGTCCTGTGTAACGATCCAGCAGAAATGAATGAAGACCACTTGAAGACCTGTGAAGCATTAAGATCAGAAGAAACTACAGTTCAAAAGTATTGGAAAGCACGAATGCTAATGGCTTCATTGCCAGATGCAAGGCACTAGAAAACAACAACAACAACAACAACAATTACCAGAAACAAAGGAAGCAAAATATTTGGGAGTTATATTTGATACTAAACTTACATGGACCAAACAAATAGAAAATGTAATACAAAGAGCAGAAAGGTGCCTTTCACTGTTAAAACATTTAACAGGAATGAAGTGAGGATGTTTCAGAGCAGCTCTTAACATGATATACAATGTATACATGAAGTCATTATTTACTTACTGCAGCAAAGTTGATAGCAAATACAAAAAAAAAAAAATTCAAATCTTTCAAAACCAAAGTCTGAGACTAATTACAGGTGCTATCAAAACCACACCAGTATCAAAAAATACCCCATTGAATATGAAATAGAAAAAGCAGCCCTTATTCAAACTGGAAAAGTTGATCAGATTTCCATTCAATACATGGAACAAGAGAAATTTTACACATACACTAAAGACTTAGGAGAGCTTTGTTTCCAAAATTCAAGACATCAAGAATAATGTATACCTTCCTAATTCAAAGGAAAACTTCATGTATAAAGTCAATCCGACACAAACATTAGACATCACATATTATTTACACCTGACAGAAGAATTTAAGAAAAGTGATATTCCAGCTAGTGTTCTAAAATTGGCATTACAGACAATCCATACTAGATTTCCAGAACATCAATGGCTTCATATTTATACTGATGGATCACTGATATCAAACCGAGATGGGGCAGGGCCTGGAGTCACGTGTCACTTCTTTTCCTATTACAAATCTTTAAGTTATAGAACTACAAACTTTGATGGAGAAATTGAAGCAATGCGAATGGCCCAACAAAATCTTTTGTGTAGAATCTCACATTTTCATCAAGCAGTTATTCTCTCAGATTCAAGGGCGGCAATTATAGCAATTACTTCCAAGTTGTCATCAAAAAACCAAACTGTTATAGAATGTTGGAAAATCCTTACCCACCTAGCAGCACTTCCAATGGATACCAGCTCACTGTGGACTGAGTGGTAATGACAAAGCTGATTTTCTTGCAAAAAAGGGTACCGGCAGTATACAGAAATCTATAGGTAACATACTATTTTATGCAGCTAAAAGATTGGTCAATTCTGAATTCAAAAAAATTATTGCAAAATATTACTATGAAAAATTAAAAAATAAAAGATGGGAACTACCAAACATTCAAACAGTAATTCCTGAGTATCCTCGAAAAATGGCAGTTGCAACCTACAGGTTGATTATGGGGCTAGATTGCCTGGCAAAGCATTTATATAGAATTGGGATATATTCTTCACCACTCTATCCTCTATGTGGTCTGCAAGAGGAAATGAACCAAGACCACCTTCAAATATGCCCAACCACTTCTAGCGCACCATCCGTCAGTGAAAAATATTGGAGAGCAAGAGGATTAATGACTTCATTCCCAGAAATCCAGCATCAGCTAACAACAACAGCAACAACAAGCAATGCAAAGAAATCTATAGTTAATCTACCATTTTATGCAGCTAAAATATTAGTCAACTCTGAATTCAAAAAAAATATTGCAAAATATTACTATGAAAAATAAAAAAATAAAAGATGGTAACTGCCAAACATTCAAACAGTAATTCCTCAGTATCCTCGAAAAACGGCAGTTGCAACCTTCAAGTTGATTACAGGACATGATTGTCTGGCAGAATATTTCAACAGAATTGGGATATATATATAATAATATATACAGGAAGTTCCAAAAATAGGGGGCATAATTTCAGGTGTGTATTCCCCATAATTAGACAATCAAAATAGTTCATCACAACATGTGTCCGGAAATGCTTCATTTCCAAGTTATGGCCTTCACAACACTGAATCTCAACAGAACGTTTTTCTTGCCGCAGAGCGTTGCCGTGAAAGGAGACATTAACAGGACACTCTGACAGTTAATTTCGAGATGAAAGTTACATTGAGTGTTGTGTTTGGCATTCTACTGAGCATCATGTACTCAAATCAGGAGCTGGCAGAAATGAACTTCATGTACATTAAGACAGGTGGCTCGTCGTTTGTACCAGGAGAGGTAGCCACAACGACAATGTCCAGATCAGAAGACATTTGTACGACTCCATCACCGTCTGTGCCAGCATTGAAAATTTAACTCTCTTGGTTTGGAGAGGGACGACCAAGATCTACAACTCCAGCTGTAGAGGAAGGAGATTCTGGACGCTGTGGACACGACTCCTATCAGCACACGAAGGTTAGCACTGCAGGTGAATGTTCCTCATAGGACTGCCTGGAGACTGTTGCAAGTGCATCAGTTGTATCTTTACCATTTGCAATGTGTACAGGCCCCGTCACCAGCAGATTATCCTGTACGAATTAGGTTCTGTCTGTAGGTCTTGCAGCAGTGTGGTGCAAATCTGAACTATTCTGCCTTAGTATTATTTACAGATGAAGCACAGTTCACATAAGATGGAATTACAAATTCCCACCATCAGCATAATGGGCATATGAAAATCCACGTGCAACTGTTCTATCTTATCATCAGGTGCGATTCTCCCTCAACATGTGGGCCGGTATCAATGATAGTCAATTAGTTGGACCCTGTGTACTTGAAAACAAACTAACAGGACAGGAGTACACAAACTTCCTGGAAAACACCATACCTCATGTTTATGAAGACACTCCACTATTCATTCGTTGACAATCTTCCTTTCTTAGAAGTTTGAAAACAGTGTTATAATCAATTTAATTTAAAAGGTGAGTCAATTAATAACACTAAACAACACATTTATAATTTTCCAGAACGCGTTTCGGAGGTTATCTTTCGTCCATTATAAATGTAAGTGTTGTTTAGTGTTATTGACTCACCTTTTTAATTAAATTCATTGACAAGCTCACTTCTTGCATGATGACGCTGCTGCACACTTCAGTCATACGGCTCGCCAGTACTTGGATCAAAGGTTTCCTGATCGATGGATAAGTAGAGGTGACACAATTACTTGGCCTCCACGCTTTCCTGATTTGAACCCCTTCGATTGCTACTTGTGGGGCCATTTAAAATCATTGGTGTATTCGTCTCCGGTGCCTGATTTGGAATCCCTCCAGAATCGAATTGTGGGATGTTGTGAGGACATATGCAATACTCTTGGAGTTTGGGATTGTGTTCACAGGTCAATGAGGCATCGATATGAGATGTGTATTCAAGCAGGAGGTGGACAGTTTGGACATATTCTGCAATAACAATGACCTGCGCAAAGAAAAACGCTACAGTGAATTTCAGTGTTGTGAAGGTCCTAACTCAGAAATGAAGCATTTCTGGTTACATGTTGTAATGAACTAATTTGGTTGTCTACAAACGGGGAATAACACCTGAAATTATGCCCCCTATTTTTGAAACACCATGTATAATGGACCAAGACCACCTCCAAATATGCCCGGCCACTTCTAGTGCCCCATCCATCAGTGAAAAATATTGAAGAGCAAGATGATTAATGACTTCATTGTCAGAAATCCAGCATTAGACAATATTAAAGACATGCTGTGAGGTAAAAGGTTCAGCAACAATGAGGAATTGCACAAGGGGGAGTGTGGGGAGTGTATTGAGCAATCCCACGCACGTTGATACGTGACACAAAAAACAACTACTACAAATTATTTCCAAATACCTCTCATACATTATTATTTACCTGTGACCATAAGTTGGAAAGCCACATAACAATGCGAGTTTGTGTCTGGCACTCAGAAGTTCATCTAGAAGGTATTCCTGATGTTTGTCAGGATACAGGAAGATCCGGTAGGCTGCTTCTCTTGCCAGCGAGTTGGGGGAATCAGTGTACAAGCCAGTCACCACGATGTTGTCTCCTTCTGTGGTAAAACTAAACAGAAATTTGTTCAACTAATAGAGAAGTGTGAAAACAAAATACACATATTTATAGCAAATATAATTAATAATTTAAAGTCATTCTTATATACTCACCCCTGATTTACTATGGAGTAATTTTTTAATATGTCATGCAATAGATAAACATTCAAAACAAAGGACAGATTAAATGTCATCATGATTTATACTTATTTGTCATTGTTGTCCTACAGTAGCATGTTGAGAAGTTCATTTCTGAAAAGGTGGTGGTTTACGCATTTCCATATTCTCTTACCAAATGCAAGATGCAAAGTAAATTGGTCTAACTGCTATCTTTAAAAAAAAAAAAAAGAAGCTTTTCATGGTTATGGGTAAGTTATTAGTTATGCTGCATATTTAATAATTGTATGAATTCAATATCTCTGAGCATTGCTGAGGGACCAAATGCCAGATTCTATTTGTAAAGACTAAGTATACATTTTTTTTAACGGTCATTATTTGTATGTAATTTGTATGTATGGAATTTCTGTTAATTATATGATTTAAATGTAAGGTGGCAATGCCAGATACTATTTGTAATACTCTATTGGATACAATAAAGTTGAATTGAAAAAAGTGAATAGCCAAGCAACTTTAATTTCAGTATAAAGCTTTGTTTATTTTGGAGGGTACATACAAACGGTGCAGGTTAAGTGGCAGAGAACTCTTAGCAACAGCTCGTGGTGCAGACGTGCCAGTCATGAACCTCTGACCCAGGTGTAGTATGGAATCATTCAATGCAACCACTTTTCTCCTCTCCGACTCTGCCAGATGAATCCCACTCTGTTCAAAGTCGAACAGAAATAGTTGTGCTACATGCTCATCAACTGCAGTGGTTGGCAATCTGTCTCCTGCTTGAACAACTATGCGAAGGGCTTCGTACAGCTCCCTATGTGTGTTCAACCTGTTGAGAAAATTGTACATTAATAAATGTAAATTGGTGATAAAAAAAGCTAAATTTAAAAATTAAAGTATTAATGTGCATGAATCTTACCCGAAACTTTATGATTATAACGCGATCAGATAACCCATTTTATTGCAATGTAGGAATGCGTTATATATTTGGATGATATAAAATATTGTTTCATAGATGTGTAACAAACATTGAACATTGACAATATTGTTTTAAGGCCTCAAACTATATCCCAGGTCCGATTTCTAGCTGGTGAGTGGGAAATTTTCTCTAGCCAATATTATCCCTTATTCTCTCCAGACTCTGGAAGTATGAATGAGAGTGTGTATGTTTGTGTGATCAAATAAATTATAAATATCATGTACCTCAAGAGATATTTTAACCTCTTGAGCGATGGCCATTTAAAACGTCCACGAGCCGAGAACTGCTGGCATTTAAATTGTTAAATGCGCTAAAAGTGCTTCATATATACACAGCTGTATTTTGTGTAAATATTAAGTTATTTTAATGAAACAAAAACTGGTATAAAACTCGTTATATGCAGTATAAATGTACGTCATCAGCAAAGTTGAGTTGTATTTACAAAACGTTGAAATGGCACAATTTTGTTTCACTGTGGTGAAAAGTCAACTTTGCTCTGTCGAACGCATCTAATATAAGTTCTCGGAAAGAAAGAGTAAAGAAACACCCATTGTATGTGTGGCTTATGCGTCAGCATACTGTGTAATAAAGCGCTACTGTATGCGTGGTCTCTTGAGTCATCAGAATAGATCAACATTGCAACTTTTGCTTACGTGAGTTTCGTAACTTAGTAGAGTCCGTGTCTTTCTTTGTTGAAATACATACATATTCTTTCCTGCTTGTCGCTGAAGGGAGAAGTGGTATAAAAAGGTGTTTTTGCACCAACTGGATATAACCATATACAATTGTTTGGGGATTTGGACAGCCCTCTAAACCCACACAGGACAATGACCGACCTTGACTACCGACTATAAATAGCTCGCAGCCTAATTGAACAATACCACGTTGGGGGTTGAAAATCCAAAACCCCTGCACCCCTCAGACTTCAAGGAAAACATTATCCTAAAAGGATACCACCAACAGCAAAGAAGTCCCGCCCATCTCCAAAGTGTTTCGTGTGCCGCAAGAAGGGAATTCGCGAATGTGGACATGTACGTACCCTTGTGTGTTTATCCCTGTTTTGAGGTAAATCACTGCAGAACGAACATATTGAGGTAAGCCAATAAAGTATATAGACCTTACTAAAATGTTTCATAAAGGGAAAATTATAATAAGTTGAGTTGGATATGGGATAAATAAGGGTTAAATGCTTAAACGCACAGGAGGTGTATACACGCCCATATCGCTCATCCGTCATTTTAAATGGACGTGATTTCACGTCGATATCCCTCAAGAGGTTAAAAATCAACATTAACTCGTCATTCCTTTGATGTTGTTTTTTGTTAATTGCTACACTGTAAATTTGTAGGGTGTGTTTGGTTATTATGAATTTCAATATTTAGGCTAAGTTTCTGTAATTGATAGTTCTTTTTACACACTTTATATTAGCTTCACCTGTAAGTATGTATGTATGTAATGGAATCTTTCGACGTAATTTTCACCAACTTACAATCGTCTGATTGACTTGAAAATTTGCACATGTGTCAAGAACTGATGACAATACAATAATATCATAACTTTGTTGTAATGTCCTAACCAGGATCATCAGGATAAAACAAAAATTGATTAGCTAAATTTGTCAATGTAACGGACTCTTTTGACGTAATTTTCAATAACTTACAGTCATCTGATTGATTTGAAAATTTGCACACTTGTCAAGAACTAATGGCAATACAATAATATCATAACTTTGTTCTAAGGTCCTGACCATTATTATCAGGATAAAAAAAATTAATTAACTGAATTTATAAATTTAACAGAATCTTTTGATGTAATTTTCTAAACTTATAGTCATCTGATTGACTTGAAAATTTGCAGTCATGCCAAGAACTAATGACAACAGAATAATACCATAACTTTGTCCTAATGTCCTGACCAGGATCATCAGGATAAAAAAGTGACTTGGTTAAATCTATCAATATAACATAATTTTCGCAAGCTTAGAGTCGTCTAAATGTCTTGAAAATTTGCACACATGTCAAGGTTTGATAGGAATACAATAATATCATGACTTTGTCCTAATATCCTTACCAGGATCACTAGGATAAAAAGTGACTTAGCTAAATTTATCAATGTAACATAATTTTCACAGCTTAGATTCGTCTGCTCGAGTTGAAAATTTGCACACATGTCAAGGATTGATGACAATACCATAATATCTTGAATTCATCCTAATGTACTGACCAGAATCTTGGCTCGGTTGCGAATTGGCCACTGCAATTTTTCACATGGTTACCTATTTAAGCGGGACCCTACTCCTCTTTGTCCGCTGTGCGACAACCTTTTGTCAGTCCGTCACGTGCTGCTAGAGTGTTCCTCACTAGCAAACCTTTGAGACCCTCTGCAGTTGCCTGCCAGACTTGCAGAGATCTTGGCAGACGACAAACAAGCAGTGGAAAGAGTTTTTAAATTTTTAGCGGAGTGCAACTTGAGTTTGAGGATTTGAAACTCCTCCTCCTCTTCAGGATAAAAAAAAAGGCTAAACTAAATTATTAATGCTTACTCAGGGGTCTCCGTCTAGGGGATATGTGAATAGCGACCACAAGGTACCCAAGCTGAGCAGAACATTACTTCCATTTACTGGTATTTTGCTCCTCACTGCAACTTTTCTATCTAACCTTACCTTGGTCATCTCTTGTTCTCTTCCGACCCCGATGCTATTAGGGTTCCTGAGGGCTAGGGAGTCTTTATTTTTCCAACCTCTCCATTTCTCTAATTTCTCTATAAAACCTTAACCCCTAACATGCTGATCTGTCATGGCATGTAATACGTCCTCTGATTGGTGATCAGAGGATATGGTCGGTGAGTTTATTTTGATAACTCTCCCGGTCAGGTCGGTGAGACCCATAAACCAACAACAGGTGTGGTCCTCCAGACATTCTGGGGGTTGTGAGAGAGCGATGTGACTGCCAAAGCATAAAAATATGGTGCTCTCTAAAAAGCTGTTACATTTACTGCTATTGCTCTCTTCAATATTAATGCATTGTCCGGCAAAACATTTAAACAGAATTGGGATATATTCTTCACCACTCTGTACTCTATGTGATCTGCAAGAGGAAATGGATCAAGACCACCTTCAAATATGCCCGGCCACTTCTAGTGTCCCATTCATCAGTGAAAAATATTGGAGAGCAAGAGGATTAATGACCTCATTGTCAGAAATCCAGCATTAGCTAACAACATTAATAATCAACATAAACGCAGTAGAAACCTCTGTACATATACATTTATCTTTAAATTAAAGAATGAAACACACAAATCAAAAGAATTAATACCCTCTCAGTCTTTCCCTCCAATTTTTGTGTGGAATACTTCTGTTACTGTGTTTCCAGTGTTAATTCAAGTCTATTTGTGTCCTCATTCTGGGTTGAATACTGCATGAAATGCAAATTCAAATTGAAACGACTCACTGGATCCAATCTGCTTAGATCGTGGGATCGGATCAAAACTGTGTTGCATGATGCTAACTTCTACTGTACTCGTAACTCACTACACACTCGTCATTTTGTTTCCTTAGTGAAAGTGGTACAATAAAACAAAACAACAAAGCCACTTTTATTGTTTCTATAATCTCGCAATATATTCTTCTCAAAAACATTAACTAACCTCAAAACCTTGTTAAAATATGCAGAAAATATATTTTAGAAGTTCACCAACATTAGTCAAGGGACCAACAAAAAAGCTTGAATTATTTGTGCTTGAGCCTTGCATATCCAAATCAATCTCATTTCCAGAATGAATTCAAAATGAAAACACGGAAATGGGAATGGACTCAAATCAAGTTCAATTCTGCATGGAAATATAGTATATCTACTAGAGGTATGAATGAATAATGAATATATTGTGACTTTGGTGGGTGTAAAGTAAAGGAGACAGATGTAGTCGAGATAAAGAAACACTTTTATTTCCGTAAACAGTAACTTTGTACACTCGTTGCAACAGCAAGAAAGTCTTTACCAATTTACCAACAGCACGGCTCCGAATTAGTAACACAAAACTGTCCCTTCTCACACTTTACCGCTATTTATATCTCCCAGGCATAATTCTGGAAACTTCAGGAGAGTTCAGTTATTATTGCGGTGAAATACAAAGCAGGAAATTCCAGAAGTCTCTATCCCTTTCTCTTTTTCGGCAAGCGCCCCAACAATGCGGCCATTCTCTGTCTCTTCCCTTCGGCTCCTTTGCGGTAGTGCCGACAATAATGTGATGGGCAACACTGCTCCCTCCTCAAGGCTGGTCGTCCCGAACAGCACCATCGTAACGGGCCAGACGATCCAGGTGTACCACTAACATCTTTCCTAGGGGCACCTTCTGGATGCGGTAGACTACGTCGTTAATCCTCTTTACCACTCGGTACGGTCCTTGCCACGGTTATTGAAGTTTTGGGCAGCGTCCCTTGGTCCGGGTAGGGCGGTACAACCAGACCATGTCACCTTGCTGGAATCCTCGGCTGTTGGCTTGCCTGTCGTACCGGGTCTTCATGCGGTCGCTCGCCATCTGGATGTTCTGACGAGCCATCTCGTGCATGTCGTGGAGATGGTCTACTAGATTCTCCACATACTCGGTTGCCAGCTGTTTCGCTTCCGGGGGGCTCCCAAAAGCCAGGTCACAAGGGAGGCGTAGCTCTCGGCCGAACATTAGGCTTGCTGGTGTCATCCCGGTGGTGTCGTGTGTCGACGAACGGTAGGCCAGCAAGAACAGTGGTACCTTGAGGTCCCAGTCTCGCTGATGGCTGGCCACGACCTTCCTCAGGTGCTCCTCTAGGGTCTTGATGTATCTCTCGACCATGCCGTCCGACTGTGGATGTAGGGGTGTTGTGCGGGTCTTGTTCACCCCAAGTCTTTCCAATGCCTCCTTCATTAGGTGCGACTCAAAATTGGTGCCCTGGTCGCTGTGGAGCTCTAACGGGACCCCAAAACGGCAGAACAGCTGTTCCACGAGGCAGTCTGTAATCGTCTTCGCCTCTTGGTTTGGGATGGCATACACCTCCGGCCACTTGGTGAAGTAGTCCACAGCTACCATCAGGTACTTGTTGCCTCGATCGGACACTGGGAATGGTCCAGCTATGTCGACGGCGATGCGTTCGAAGGGCGCTCCAACGTTGTACTGCTGCATGCGACCCCGGCTCCTAGTCTGGGGGCCGCGACTCGCCGCGCACACGTGACATTGACGGCACCAGTTCTCAGCGTCTGCTCGGAGCCTCAGCCAGTAGTAGCGCTGTCGGAGTTTGTCGATCGTCCGGTTTGCTCCTAGGTGTCCACCCGAGGTACCGGCGTGCACTTCCTCCAAGACTTCCGGGACCTTACTTCGGGGAAGTACCAACTGCTCTTTCTGGGTCTTCCCATCAGGTGATTCCCATACCCGGAACAGCACGCCCTCTTTGGTCTTCAACGAGTCCCATTGGGCCCAGTGCGACTTGTATGTAGCGCTTCTGGGTGGGATGTCCTCCCAGGTTGGTCTCGTCCCTGCCTGCACTTCTCTCAAGAGTGGCCCCAAGTCGGCGTCCGCCAGCTGCTCCCTCCTCAGGCTCGCGCTATCCCATCCATCCGCAGGCACTGCCGTGACCACTCTGACAGCCGCGGTACGCTCCTTCTCTTCCACTCTTTCGCATTGGCCGCACTCTTCTGGGCAGGGTCTTCGGGACATGGCGTCTGCGTTGCCATGGCTCTTCCCTCTGCGATGTTCGGAGGTGAAGTCGTACTCCTGCAACCTCTGGACCCAACGGGCTGTCTGGCCCTCCAGGTTTCTAAAGCTAAGTAGCCAGGTTAGGGCGGAGTGGTCTGTCCTCAGGTGGAATGGCTGACCGTACAGGTACTTGTGGAAGTGCTCCAAGGTCTTCACTACCGCCAGTAGCTCTCGTCGGGTGACACAGTAGTTCTTCTCTGCCTTGGACAACGTCTTGCTGTAGTAGGCTATCCCCGCTCGTGGCCGTTCTGGACTTGGGATAGGACGCCTCCAATGCAATGGTCGCTGGCGTCTGTGTCCACAATGAAGGCGTCACCTGGCTGTGGGAATCCCAAAATAGGAGCACTGCAGAGCGTCCTCTTTAGCTGCCGGAAAGCGCCTTCGGCGTCCTCCGTCCACACATAAGGTCGATGTTCTTCCGTCAGGCGAGTGAGGGGTTTGTCGATGCTGGAGAAACCCTGTATGAAGCGGCGGTAATAACTGCACAATCCAAGGAAACTGCGCAGTTCTCGCTTATCCTTTGGGCGAGGCCAATCTCTCACGGCCTGTGTCTTCTCCGGATCCGTGGCCACTCCGGTTGGTGAGACTATGTGGCCCAAGTAGTTGACTTCCCTGCGGAAGAGCTGGCACTTCTTGGCGTTCAGCTTCAAGCCGATCGCCTGCAGTCTCTGTAGCACCTTGGTCAGTTTGTCAAGATTGTCTTCGAATGTCTTGCCGACGATGATGATGTCGTCCAGGTATAACAGGCAGGCGTCATAAGTCAATCCTCTCATTACTGACTCCTTGAGGCGTTGGAAGGTAGCTGGTGCGTTGCAGAGACCAAAGGGCATAACTGTGAACTGCCAAAGCCCTTGGCCTGTCGAGAATGCCGTCTTCTCCTTGTCTCTCGGGTCTAGAGCCACCTGCCAGTAACCCGATTTCAGGTCCAGGGTTGAGAACCACTGCGCACCAGCAAGCGTGTCCAGGGTGTCGTCAATCCGGGGTAAGGGGAAGCAGTCCTTCCTGGTGACAGTGTTCAGCTTCCTGTAATCTACGCAGAAGCGTAGCTCGCCATTCTTCTTCTTCACCAGAACTACAGGGGAACACCAAGGACTGTCAGACTCTTCGATCACTCCCTTGGTTCTCATGTCCTCCAGCATGTCTCGTACCGCCGCTTGTTTAGCCAACGGAACGCGTCTAGGTGGTTGCCGAATAGGCCGGGCGTCTCCGGTGTCGATGTGGTGAAGCACTCGGTCCGTGCAGCCGTAATCGCTGCTGCCTTGGCTGAAGACGCGCTGATATCGTCTCAGCAGTTGTTGGACCTTCTCTCTCTGTTCAGCGGTCAGGTGGTCGGCCGCCCTCTCCAGTAAGCCTTCCAGCCGGGGCCCCAGATGTTGCGTCGGCACCGGCTCCTGGGTCTTGTCTATTGGTGTTACGTTGACCACGGGCTCGCACGCCCCTAACTCCGTCCCGGCCTGGACGTCGTGATCGGTGTCTGTTGGGTTGAGCAGTCTCACCGGCACCTCCTCTCGGCACGGCAACAATGTCCCGGCTACACAGAGCCCGTGCACATGCGTCTTCCGGTCCAGCAGCATGTTCTTCTTGCGCTGGCCTTCCAGTCGCGCCGTCACTACCACCTCGCTTCTCGCGGGGACAACTACGTCTTCCCTGAGAATGACCTTGCAGATTCCAAGGCGTTCTTCGGGGTGCCGGAGCATTACTTCCTCTCCCTTAAGCCGCAGAACCTTCTTGCCGATGTCGACCGTCGCCTCGTGGCTCCTGAGGGCATCCAGTCCCAGTATCACCTCCTCAGCCACCTCCGCGACGAACACCCACAAACGCAAGACACTTCGCCCCAGGGTCAACTGCAGCAAGGCCTCCCTCTCCACAGGCAAGGTGTCACCCGATGCCGACACTAGTTGGTACGGTCGGCTCGGTTTTCTCGACGGCAAGCCCCTGGCTACGTCAGGTCTGATGACAGTCACGGCTGCTCCAGTGTCAACAAGCACGCGGCACGGCTTCCCTCTCACCCAACCGTCCGCGATGAGGCTGTCATCCATCCGTCGGCTGACGGCGCGCAGTGTCACTCGAGGGGATGATGGTGATGGCGCCGACGTGCCCCTCGCCACGCCGGCCATTACTCGTTTTCCGGCTGCTCTTCTTGGTGCCGGCATCATCAGGTGTCCCGGCTGGCCACACCCCCAACACACGCCACCTGGTCTTCGTCGGCGTCCCTGGACTGGTCTACGGTCTTCATCGTAGCGGACACTCCTTGTCTTCGAGGTCGGGGTAGCCGTCACTTTGGCCGCTTCCATCCTTAATGCGGCCGTTAGTGCCTCGTGGATGGTCTTGTAGTCGCTGAGCATCAGGCGTTGACGTATCTCGGCATCGCGTACCCCGTCGACGAAGGTATAGGCGGCTTCTCGGGATACGAATTCGGAGGGGAGGTCGACCAAGGCTTTGCTGGCCAGCTGTTCGATTGCCAGGGCGAACTCCTGCAGCGTCTCCACTGGCAGTTGCACCCTAGATTTCAGTTGGCTGCGGCTAAGCGGTGGTTTCAGAACCGGTTCCCCAGGGCCTCCCAGATGTCCTTGGGCGCCGCCGCTGTCTGTACTGCGTTCAGCACCTCTGCGGCTCGTCCCTGGAGGCTGGCTATCAGCTGCGTGGCCTCTTCTTCTGGCGACCATTTGTTGTGCTTGGCCACTGTGTCGAATTGACGGCGGAAGACCTCAAACGTTGACGTGCCATCGTACTTCGGTGGTTTGACGCGCGTCGATGTTGTGTCGTGTGCTGGAGCCTCGGCCTTGTAGTTCTTGAGCTTTTCACTAAGCATCGCTTCCACCATTGCATTTAGCTCCTTGGCGCTACCGTCGACCCTGTCTTCGAGAACGCTAAGCCGTTCCCCGACATTCTCCAGGGCGTCAACGCGTTGGCCGAGGTCCCCCATCTTTCCACCGAGCTCTTCCACCTTTCCACCGAGCTCTTTCACATCCTTCCTTACGCCAGCCAGTTGCTCGTCAATTTTCACCGATAGCTCCGTCTTCATCTCTTTCAGCTCGGCAGCGAGGTTGTCATTTGCCGTCTTCATCTCTGCTTTCAGCTCTTGTAAAAAAGCTCACCAATGTAGCCTCCATCGTCGTGTCCCGCTTCTGACACCAGTGTGACTTTGGTGGGTGTAAAGTAAAGGAGACAGATGTAGTCGAGATAAAGAAACACTTTTATTTCCGTAAACAGTAACTTTGTACACTCATTGCAACAGCAAGAAAGTCTTTACCAATTCACCAACAGCACGGCTCCGAATTAGTAACACAAAACTGTCCCTTCTCACACTTTACCACTATTTATATCTCCCAGGCACTATTCTGGAAACTTCAGGAAAGTTCAGTTATTATTGCGGTGAAATACAAAGCAGGAAATTCCAGAAGTCTCTATCCCTTTCTCTCTTTCGGCAAGCGCCCCAACAATGCGGCCATTCTGTCTCTTCCCTTCGGCTCCTTTGTGGTAGTGCCGACAATAATGTGATGGGCGACACTATTTATGCTCAAAAACAATACAATTAGCCTACTAAAAACAAAATAAAATAAAACAAGTGTAATTGAATCAAATAATATTTCCTAAAACTATCTCAGCTATTGGAAGCCAGCAGCTGTTCCAACTGGAAACCAGCTAGAATTTACACATCTTAGCTACTGGAAGCCAGCAGCTATTTCCTTAACCTACTCGAAAGATGAACATTTATTTGCAATAAAACCTTACATTCAATTTTACAATATTTTTCCTACATTAAGTGTGTTTCAGGATGGAATTATCAGTAGAGATTTGTGGCCCCTTTGGTCCTAGACCTAATACCCAGCGATTTCTATC
The DNA here is from genome assembly GCA_030765045.1 of Tenodera sinensis. Taxonomy (NCBI): domain Eukaryota; kingdom Metazoa; phylum Arthropoda; class Insecta; order Mantodea; family Mantidae; genus Tenodera; species Tenodera sinensis. The sequence continues at coordinate 360,252,742 of CM060964.1, read as the reverse complement.
TCTGGGGTAACTTAAAACAAAGTGTACAACACACACACCCTCGAAGAATTAACACAAAATATACACCACGAAATTGCCAGCATTTCTCAACATGAACTATGACGAGTGATGGATAGTTTCCTAAAGAGGTACCAAAATGTATGGATGACGACGGTGGCCATTTCAGCATCTCTTTTTGTAAAGTTAGTGAGTAAAGGCTTTAAAAGTAGTTTTAAAAATGATGTATCGTTTCATTCATGCCCTGCTAAGAGAGCGACAGGCAGCAACGAGCACCGAAGATGTGGACAGGCAAAACACTGCACAGCCATTCTAAACTATTTTACTCTTCCATTAATTAATGTCACAACAAAATTCAACACAAAATGTGTTTTTCAAGAGATCTACACTTTTCATGTAGAAAGTATTTGTCAGTTATGATTTACTGGTTATTAAAAATTATACAAATTTATTCAGAATGAAGAGGACTTCCCAAGTTATTTGTAGAAAATTCAAGATTTACATTTTCTTTATCATGTAAATATCATAAACATATAGTATTTTAATGAAAACAGAGCTATTTTTTAAATATTCAAATAGGTATAAAGACAAATTTTCCATGTAAAGGATAGTTTGGGGTGGAGATTTTTCTTAAAGTCTTGCTGCATCTTCAAAAGACAAGCTTAAATATTAGTTTGGTATCTACCACATTGTTTTGGAGTTATACATGCACTCATGCACTCCCACCCGCACACTCATCATGCATGTAGATCTTATTTTACAACTATTTTTTCAATTCTAGGAATTTTAAAACATATATTTCTGGTGAAATCTTCTTCTTCACCTTATTATCCTCCCCTTATGTAGGACTTACACCCCCTAAGACTTATAAGCCTGTGCCTAGGGTCAGATGGCTGTCGGGGAGCAGAGGAATCTATGGACCAGAGTGAAAATCTGGAAGCAGGTGGTCAGCCAATCACCAGGTATGAGAGTGAGGAAGACAATGATATGAAATGCAGGCAAAATGTATGAATGGAAGGGTGATGATGGAGCAATTGGTGGAATGAGTGACTGGAGAACCTGGAGAAAACCCGCCCAGACGCCGCTTTGCCCACCACGAATACAACATGCAGGTACCTGGGATAGAAACTGGGCCACCTAGGTGGTAGGCAAACAGTCTAACCACTTGACCATGGTGCCGCCCTCCTGGTGAAACCTCGATATCAAATTTTTGGATGGGGTAAATATTTCCTCTACCTAGCATAAATAGCTATAGAGAAAGCAAAACATGCACATTTTAAAAAATATATCGTAGACACAATATCACAGTTCAACTGAGAAAGCTTAAAAGGATGTAACAATGAAGATTTTGGAAATACCTAATGCCCCAAAAATATTTAACGCTAATTATATATTTTAGTGACTACTATATACTTTGTTATACTCGGCACCAATCAAGAAGGGGATTGACAGTTGCTAACCACATGGCGGAAACATTTAAATAAACAGGTGGGGATGGACACCCCATTGCTGTCATCATAGCAACAAAAAGAACCAATTAGAGCTAAAACATTTCCATAGTCATAGTAGATGCAAAACCCATGTTGCCAATAATGCTAACATGTGCCTGATGAGCAACCCAGCAGTGACATAAACTGTGCATCAGATCTTCTGTTTTTGCTTGTATTTACATGTGTCTGAGTCTGTGTGTCTTTGTGTATGTTGTAAGCATTTGCAACTGACTTATACCACCGGTGCCACTGAAAGGGAAATAGTCTCACCTAGACTTCCCCCACCATTATACCTATCTCTGCTATCCTAGCCTCTCTGACATAAACAAAGCCACGACTGGGGTCAATGGCGACAACCAATAGCATGCTAATATCATTATTTTGATAAACCATGTGTTTACTTTTAAATTTGACTGTAATAAAATATGACTACTAAAATATATAAATCATTTTGTTGCTGATACTACGTAAGAATTGTAATAATTTTGAAAAACAATTTGTTTATTTTTACTATTTGGCTGTAATACAGTATTACTACAATATATCAATCATTTTCTATTTTTGGTCATGATTTTGAGAATTTTGCAGCTACGAGCATGTCAATATTCAGCTGTAGTCTTCGAAAAAGAATTATTCATTTGAAATTGAGCACTGGATATGTTTACAAAGTGCCACTTAATGTTATACCGCTGACCTGTCTGAATGATAAAACACAGGTCCGTGTTGGCCAATCTGCTTCAACTTACATCATGATGCTTGGAAGAGGAGAAAGGAGGGGTATGCACCATACTATGCTGAACAACATGCCTATCTTACACTTTTAATGAATATTTAACTATGTCCAAAAATATTGACAAAGATAGTGCAACCAAACAAAACATTGAGCATACCCGGGAAGCAAATAAAACTGCATTTGTTATACGTACCTATCCCAATTAAAGAATTATGCAGTGAATGGCATTACTCAAGAACATGGTCTCCCTTAGTTTAGTGCAATTGAATTAATTTGAGCCAAAGTAAAGGGTTACGTTGGATGAAACAACAAAGGTTTCACTGTGTTGTTGGTAATAAAGCAGACAGAAGAGCCACCAACAGCAGTAAAAGTTGAAAACTGGGAAAAAGTGGTTACTGATACAAAGGGTGTAATAAGTGCAGCATTGGAAAATGAAGGAATTTTGGGAGAAAGGATAGAACAGTGTCATTTCTGTGGGGAATTTCAGCAACAGCAATGATGCAAGCAATTCAGATATCAGTGGCATTTTCCCATTACAATAAGCAATATTTTTAACAGGTGTGTCTCTTTTGTTAATGTAAATCTACATATACTTGCATGTAAATTCACTATTTTACATTTATTTTAATGTTCCAGTTATTTAACATTGAAGCCTTTAACATCGAAGGTCATATCAGTGGCTGTTTACCTCTTGGAACAATTCCTCAACAGCAATGATGTTCACCCACATAGCAGTGGCTTTGATCTTTGGGTTTCTATTACTTTAGATTAACTTAGTACATTAAACTCATACACACATTCACACTCCCATTCATACTTCCAGACTCTAGGGAGGATGGACAATAATGCTAGTTAAAGAAAAATTTCCACCCGTTCAGCTGGGAATCGAACCTGTGACAACTTGCACAGCAGGCAGGTGCTCTACCGACAGCCTATTTTACTACTGTCTTTGAATAGGAATATAAATAATACCTGCTCTATGTTCCAGGTGCAATATAACCATCTTCATACACATAATCCTAATGCGCTCTCCATGTGGTCACGATGAGCAACAACATTGCTTCTCTATCTCTCCACAAAATGTCAATCCCTTATTTGATTGGTGCCTATTTTAATACATTTTTTGTATCTCTTATGGTTTTTAAGTTATTGAACATTAATTCATAATGTAGAGGGTGTTACAAGGTTTTGATTGAACCTCTATGGTGCTTATACACTTTAGTCATCATGTAAATATCTAAAACGCAAGTTATTTTAGTCAAAATGTAGCAGCAATTTCTTAGAAACCAAAGAATAATTAAAAGTTTACCAAGTAGAGCATTGTTCAAGAGAGGGGATTTTCTTATAAATCTTCATCTGATATCCAGAAACACTCCTTGACTAAAAAAGCATGTGATATTTCTTAACATTTTGTATTCAAGTTATGTTATTCTATCTCTAAACAATTTTGTAGAATTGTTTTAGTGCTCAGTGGATCTCAAAACATTTATTTCCAATGAATCCCTGTATCAAATTTCTGGAGGGTATACCATGTTCTATACCTAACATATATGTGCAGATATTGAAAACCATAACTTTAATATTAAGCAAAATTTAAAATATAGTTCAACAATAAATGACATGTAACGTTAATTTATAATCAAGAAAGCATGATATTACACTTTTTGGAAAGAAAACTTGTTTGCTGTTTTTGACTTTTCTTTATACTAGTGATAAATCAATTAAAACATTTGAGTTCCAGTTCCGTATGTTTAATAGCACTAAACTTTAATATCACAGTTATTATAGATTGAGAAAGACTTACATTAGACATTAGCATATTCCTATATATCTCTAATAACGAGTAGCAGACAACCATTGGGTTTTAACTATACCAATGTTTTGGTTACTCTTTCCCATCGCTTTGCAGTTGCACTTCTGCTTATAAAAGACATCCCTTGGCTACGTTTTGCTCCTTAGGACCCCAGTATATTTTGCTATACTTATTGTTAATTACGTGTATATCTGCCTGTGTTGTATGCAAGTGAAGGCTGTCATGTTATGGTACAGCCATTGAATTTCAAACTATGTTGCTTCTAACATTTATTGTTCTAAGTCTGTTACGTGGAGTGCTCATAAGTGCAGTTCATGTGCATTTTACCCTATTTACGTAGTTTTTAATAAAGAAATTAGGTGAACTGTGTAGTTTATTGACTGCGGTACTATTAATGATACAGAACATTAACCAAATATTTACAACATTGAAAATTAGTGACGCAAATAAATAATTATCTCTTTCTTATAACTAGCACCTTGTTACAAAATCTTGCATGCTTACATACTTCTCAACAATGCTACTGACGCAGATACACGCATCTTCGGCTGCCTGAGCAAAGGAAGCTCGTGGATGTGCAATCCTGATAAACTCTGCCATATCAGCAACTTTACAGAGAGTGTCTGACAGCTCATCAAATATCTGCACCATCTTGCGAGACCTGCATGTAATAGTCATGAGGTGAAACAGTACACAAAAACAGAGATTTTGTTTATAATGGCAAAACAACAAAGTACATGAACACTACAGAAGCTGAGCTCGGTCCCATGAATTTACCTATCCATACTGCAACATTCTGCTATAAGTTTTTCGGTGTGCCACTCTGCGCGCTCTTTCAAGGCATAAAATCCTTCGTGTGTCTGCAACTCTGGGATGCCAAAGAGACCCTAAAAATGTTAAGTTTTCGCACAATTAAAACCTGCATTGATTCTGTATAAGTTCTGACTCCTTTTATTTTATAACAATAGACTCCAGGCTCTACGATAGCCAAACCTGTGATTATTACGCTACAAAGCATTTAAAATTAACTTACCGTGTTATTTTTGTTGAGACTTAGGTTCAGTTTAACCCCTGGTTTCGCGTTGAATGCAGTGGTTAAAGGAGTCCATGTACTGACAGATCTCCACTGAGACCTATCAAACCTTGCGAACACTCTTATCATTCTTAACGAATAAATATGTAACTGTCAGCCCAGAGAAATAAAGCGAAGATTCATCTACTTGCTCAAAGTAAGGTTAGGGACATTATTTACCGTGATTCGCAAATTCAATATTCCTTAAGTGACCCCAAAATAAGATATCATGGTTGCTGCAATGTCTCATCAGATCCAGTTCGTAAATAAATGAAAAAGTTATGCTTCCAAAACTAAAAGTATGTTATAATTCCAATTGTTAATATGATGATGTAGTTATGGTGGGGTGGTTGGTTTTATTCAAGGTAACTAGAGAAAGAAGGTAGGCCACTCCTGCACAATTGCTGCCATTGGTTGCAAGCAACATACGTCACATGGAGGTCTGAGAGCGCGCGCAGTTCAGACAGCAATAGAAAGTGAGCGCTTTAAACCCGTTTCGACATATACCATTTAAAGCATTGACTGACAGTTCCAGTGCGTAAACACTTAAGCAATAATTAGTAAAGTGTAGAAAAATACAGTGATATGTGATAGAAAAGATATCTTAACTGAAAACACATTAGAAACGTTCAACACATTCTACTTATTACAAACCAATTTTACGACCGCCACCGAAACTACAATCAAAATAAGAAGTAACAAATTATTTTTGATCTTAAAAGTAGACTTACATTTGGTCATGTTGTTGCAGAAGAAGTAGCTGACGCCCACTGCTGACATTTCCTCGCGTTCGTTTTTGTCATACTTACAGCTTTTAGTTTGATATTTAAATGCCGTATCCTAATGAAAGTGTGGGTCCTGGCGTATAGGGAAACAATTCTTTCATCCAATTCAGGAAATTTAGAGCAAATCATACCAGTAAGGGCTTTCATCACTCCAGCACATTTTGAAACATAAAGCCATGGAATCCCACAAATATAACTTCAAATTCCTTCACTTTTTGGTACCACTGTTCAGTCGGCCGAACAAGTTCCCCCTTTGAAATAACTGTAATCCAGTCCTGTGGCACTTGTTTTGGCAAATTACAGTCACTGTCTTTGCTTCCCAAATTTTCTGTCTTAGAAATTAGTGCGTTAACACGTACCACAAAATGCATCTCATAGGGCAATTCGGCACGTTTTATTATGCTACTCCGTGCCATTTTAAATGCGCCCTGGCTCAGACAGAATGACGCCAACCCTTTTAAGATAAACAGAACGATAAAAGGAAGCGAAATACAATGACCTTTGTTTTGTCAAAGACTGTGCACCGTCTTATCCCAAACCGTACTGAAATTCAGGTATAACATGAACGAAAGGCTAATGACCCTTCCTGCATAGCTATGCAGTGCTTCTTTCACATTCGGGAAATACGCACAATATTTTCTTTCCCATTTTAAAGAAAAGGAGCAAGGTGCTGGAATTCATGGGCGTCGCGAAGGGGGGCCAAGGAAGGGCCGCGGACCCCCTTGGAAATTAATGAACTTAATGTGCTGACTATTAAACTATTATTTTAATTTTTATGTAAAGAACAATTTCTGTTTAGCGCAAATTTATACGGTTATCCGCAACAAATACTATAACTTTTGACAACAAAATAATGAATTAATATTATCTGATTGCAAAATTCTAACATTTGCCCCCCCCCCCCCCGGAAAAAAGTCTGCCGACGTTCATGTTATTATTGTATCTTGCAAGTTAAGCTTTAAGTGGAGGGGATTGCAGTGTTGTAAATCATTAAATAAGCTATCAAACTATGTATGTTGTGTCGTATGTGCGTTGTTATTCTTTGTACTGATATCGATATTCATTTGACATGTAGGTAAATGTTAGGTTATGTTGTCCCATTGAGATCGTGTATTTAAATTGGTATAGTTCCATGTATAACGTTTTAGTAATAATATTTTATATCACCGAATACAGTATTTTAGACGATTATAAAAACAGTATATCAACCTAACTTATTTAATGTAAAGAAAGCTGAAAATCTGGGAGCAACTGACTGCATTTTCTCAATGTACTATGGTCTACTGTCATTTGATTTTAATCAAAATCGTCAGAGCCATTTTTTAAAAAATTAAAACTTTCTATGTAAAGAATAGTCTGGACCTTCTAGAGGGTCCTGGATTAGTCTGGGTGGAGTTATGCTGTTCACAGACAGACACTTTTCTAAAACAGCTGCTTTTTTTATTCATGGAGTCTCAAAACATGTATTTCCGGTGAAATCTCGATATAAATTTTTGGATGGAATGCAATAGATGCCATACTAACTTTACTATGCATACGTGACAGAGAAAGGAAAAAGTGAATGCGATAGAAACACTTGACTATCGATAGCGTAACTGCACAAACTCTTGGTTTTTCATCACAATTAAGTGACAGCTTTCCGAGAAAAATTAAACTAATTTTCCTGTAGGTTGCAAAGCAATACTTAACAATAAAGCATTGATCATTATCTGTTTGTAAAAGTGAATGTGGTCGAATTTGACCACATTTGAAATATTTGTTGTTTATTAACTAGTAGGGTAGGCTACTGTTTATTCCATTGAAGTTAGAAGGAGATATTCATTACAAAAATTAAACGCATCTTATTTGTGTAGTGAATATTACAGACGCAATGCGATCATTCTATTATGTTACAGTACCTGGGTGACCGAGGTTCGCTCGGATTTTCTTTTCTTTTCCTTTTGATTAATCGTTTAGCTACTTATTTAGATAAACTTGAAAAGCAAAATGTTAGCTAAATATAAATTTTTATCCTAATTGTTGGAGCTGTTTCCATGACGAGACCTTTAATATCCTGGCTTGTTTGTTGAAACTGGCCCATTAAAAGAGAAATTATGGCCAAAATAAGGTTTAGAGTAATTGTGACTGTTACTCGTAAAATTGCGTTGTTGTTGTTGTTGTTTTTTTTTTTTTCAGGAATGACGCCTATATAGATAAACTTAATAAGCAAAACCCTGTCTGAATACAAAATTTGATCGAAATCGTAAGAATTACTCATTGAACTATATAGGAATATAAATATAGTAGGTACTTTAGCTTTTGTACTTTTGTTTTCGGTATGTTTCACTCGCTTTTGTTCAACTGAAATACACGTTGCCATAGCATTTCAACATTTGGTGTGGTTTCCAAGGGAAAGCAAAATTCTTCAAGTAATCTAACGCAACGAAAATCTAAATTCTATACGACAATATAAATTCTATACGAAAATGGGCAAGCCAGCGGCACCCGAAATCAGAAAAAGCGTTAAAAAAACAAATATCCATAAAAAGCAGTGTATGCTAAGAGCGTTCGACGATGTGTCGAGAACTCTTATGAGCTGTCCAACTGACACGAACGAAGAGAGACTGTTTATTATGGATGAAAACCAAAGGAAAATATTTCTAAAGGCATTAAAAGATCGGGGCTCTATAAAAGCTGTCGGTTCCGTTTGTCGGAGAAGAAGATCGTCATCCCGGAAGAGAAGTTCCTCACGAAGGAGAAGAAGTTCTTCAAGAAGAAGGAGGAGGAGAAGTTCATCAAGAAGTAGATCGAGAAGGAGGCGTAAAAGTTCCTCAAGAAGAAGGAGAAGGAGTTCGAGAAGGAGGCGTAGAAGTTCCTCAAGAAGAAGGAGAAGGAGTAGTAGTTCGAGAAGGAGGCGTAGAAGGTCCTCAAGAAGAAGGAGAAGGAGTAGTAGTTCGAGAAGGAGGCGACGTAGGTCCAGTGGCAGAAGACGAAGTGGAGACAGAGATATGTGATGGAACTTAACAGTTACAAATCAAAGCCGGTATCATTAAGCTTCAGCTATAAACCTTGAAAAATTTATTAGTGCATAAAAATAATCCTTGCGATACTACTGTATTTCGGCTTCTAAATTATACAAGTAATGTATAACTTCAGTAAATATATTTTGACCAATACCTGTATCAATTTGTAGAAGTGGAGAAAGCGTTGAGACATTGTTTACACATACCTGGTTATTGATAGTAGGAGTAGATGTCTCTAACACAGGTCCCTGTCATCCTGTTCATATACTCACACTAACCTACGTGTGCTTACCTAATATGGGCTACACGTGGACAGCACGGGGCCGTTTCATATAGGTAGGTACACATTCTCAACTCTGTGTGCAAGAACAAGATCGTGTGGCAAACTATTGTATTTCCTTTGATTAATGTCCAATATTTGGCTGTTCAAATATACATACTACCCAATTTTTTGACAGGAAAAACACAAAGATGCACATATTCACTTGTTAAATCCAATTCATAAAAGAAATACAGATCGAAAGTCAGGCATGTGTTGAGTGTAAGAACAGGAACCTATTTATTGAAAAAATCTAACACTTGGTTTAAAACCTTGCCAATCTAGCGGACTTCAATCTCTCCATTAGGTTTATACTCGCGTCCGCGCATGCGCTATAGCAGCAAGATGTCGTGAGGATCATAGGCTCCAGAATTAAGGTAGTTAGTCTAGTTGTTATTTATTATTATTGTTATTATTATTAATTATTATTATATCATCGTTACTGTTATTACTATTATCATTATGGTTCTCATTATTCACCTTGAAGACATGGGCGTCGCGAAAGGGGGGGGAAGGGGGACCGCTGCCCCCCCCTTGGGAATTAGTGAACTTAATGGGCTGACTCTTAAACTATTATTTTAATTTTAATGCAAAGAACAATTTTAATGAGCACAAATTAATACGGTTATACGCAACAAATACTATAACTTTTGCCAACAAAATAATGAATTAATATTATCTTGATTGCAAAATTCCAACATTATGGACGCAATATCTCGATACGGACAACACCACAACAGCACCAATCACAATCGATGTTTTACGTCGAGACTGGTCAAGACGAAACGTAATACAGCATATACCACAGAGTATAGAAAATACTGATTCGTGAAGGGTCAAAGTTTCGGTTTCATGTTACAATTAATAAGATCTTGCAGTGGTTGCTCGTGACTGGGAAATTAGGTGTAGAGTAAGGGAGAAAGAAAAGTACACTTACATTTAATTTTATAAATATTATTTTAATATTTGTTTGTACCTATTTCTTGCACACCAAATCAATCCTTCGGACCTTTAAGACTGCAAACTTGTCGGCAATGTCTTCATAGAACGGCTGCGTTTTTTATTAATTGCACCAGAAGTTCTTACTGAATGGAAACATTCGCTAAAGAAGAAAGTCTCTCTTCGGACATTGCGTTCCTAGGGTATTTTTATATACTTTAAACAAGAAAAGCTTCGTTCCACAGATGCTGTAGTAGAAGAGATTGACAGTTTAAGGGAGGGCAGTTTATAAGTATCTGTAAGCATTTCTAAGATCTTTCCGGTGGGAATATTTCTGTACTTCTCATCGGCATACGCAATAGAAAGTTCATTTCTTAAGCGTTGTGTTGGGGAACACAGGCCCAAAGAAATTCTGCAAATTTTCAAGTGCGCTTGAAGGAAAACATGCGTGGTATTCTTCAAATTTTGTAGTATAGGCCAGGCAAACAAATTGAATTTTTTCACAATCAGAAATCTCTCATTCGTTTCCATCAAAACGTGATCCAGAATTTCGTAATACAAGGCTCGACACATTCGAACACGTTCATCCTGAGAAAGGGAATTGTACTCTCCTGAAAGACGCATATCCGCCATTTTGCTGGCTTTTTCAAACATAATTGAAAAATACTGTTCATTCCTGTTATTTCTTAGCATTTCACAAGTGGTCCTTATTTTTGATACGCAGTAGATTACATCCAGTGATCCCTTCCGCAAAACATCGAACAATATACCTGTCAAAATATGTCATGAAACACTACTGCCAGAAACGCAAATTAAAAATTGTTCATGTCGATCATAAAGTCTCTGGCAATTAAAATGGAATTATCATCGGACTGTTCACAGGAAACTATGGCTTCGAAAATCTCTCAACTTTTGCCTGTCATCCACAATTACATGCAACAATTGTGAGTTGGGGCTCCAGCGGACAGGTGTTACAGTTGGAATGCGTAGTCCCGATACAGAAGTAATTGCGCAGGTTCTCCTTGCTAAGTGATGGAAAAAAGTAGGAATTCCAGTGATCGAAGAAAAAATATACGACAATGTACTTTTTTGCAACAAAGTTGCAAGACTAGATTTAGACGATGTGCAAAACAGTGTACAAATACTACAAGAGGAGCTTTCCATTGTTTTTTTTTTTTTTTCTTCTTTTTTGAGTCCATTTAATGGCCAGACTTCACGTTTGCACCATCGTAACACTGCCCTACTAATTTCTGCTTGTAGTCAAATGGTTCCAATGGTAGCTTCACTGGAAATAGGCAGTGCTCTCCACTGTGGCGAGACGGCGAATGGACTAGTTCATTGGGATGCACAGGCCACTACGACTACATAATTTGTGCTCTAGGATGATGCCAACATTGTGACTTGTGGGTAGAACGAGCAGTATTTCTAATATTGCATTGGTATATTGCGAAATCATGAAAGAAATTGATTATAAAGCGTTATATTAATTACTATTTACATAATTTGAAGTTGGAGGCAATACAGATTTCTGCAGCTGAGCAAGCGAAACTTCCGAGTTACTGTAGATTATTTGCAAATTAAAAGTTTCAGTTTAGCAATTACCTTTCTAAATCAAACTGGGGTTAAATACTTAATTTTATTTCGTCTGCATTTTTTTTATCCCCAGAGCCCTGGTGATTCATTTATTCGCAATATGGGATACGATTTTCGATGGGGAAGTGAACTTATGAAAAGACGAACTGCCAAATGGAAGAAAGGATTAGAGCATTACCAATAATTTTATCATTCCTGTCCATTTTTATAATGAATAAATCAGTAATTAGATCAAAATCTGTTCAACCAATCCATGCTCCAGTTATAGCGTTTGATCTCCATAATATGGATACCTTTACTGTGGGTGGCTTATGGCAGTAGGTTTTTACACTGTGTAAGAGATCCTGGGAAAAAACTTAACATATAAAAAATGAACAATGATGTTCCATTCCACGAAAGTTTTTAAGTTTTCCAAAACTGACACAAATAACAAGGAATATCTCCAAAATGGTTCACTATACAAAAAAATTTATTCAGATATAAATTGACTGTTTTAGCGAGACCTACATTTTTTGTACAGTAAGATTTTTGTCTATCTCTTATGGTTTACTAGTTATTCAAAAGTCATCCAGAGTGAACAGGACTACATAGGCTATAGCTAGAAAATTCAAAATATACATTTCATTTGCCATACAGATATCTTAAACATATAGCATTTTATTCAAAATTGTTCAAGCCATTTTCAAGAAAATCAAAATTTTTGAAAATTTTTCCATGTAATGGGTAGTTTAGGGTGAGGCTATTTTTTTCGTTTTTGAGTTATGCTGTCCACAGACTGACACACACACACAGACCTTTTTCTAAAAATGCTTTTTTTGGATTCAGGGGATCTCAAAACATATATTTCCGGTAAAATCTCAACATCTAATTTTTGGGTGGAATACAATACTTCCTCCACCTACCAGTAGAGAAAGTAAAAATATCAAATGTGGTATAAAATATGCTGCTTACAATATCATAGGTACTATTCATATAAAGCATTTTTCACCCATTCCACCTTCATCACACTAAAATGTTATTCCTACTGGCTATATCCAAGGTTACAACCGCTGTTTGGTTTTCAACATAGCATGTAGGCTGTAGGCAAAAAAAAAAAAAAAAAAAGCGAAAATATTATATTGGTCAAACTGTGTATTTTAACTGGCTCTAAGCTTTACCTAGAATATGTTTTTGCTTATCTCTTATGGTTTCCCTTTTAAATATTTTCAAACATTTATTTTAAGTAAAGATTAGTTCACAAGTTATTCCCAGAAATGCAATATATGAATTTCATACTTCTATATTCTTTGCATGGGCCAGAACAGGGGTGGTGAAACTGAAAGGGTTGAGAAGAGGGAGGGACCTAGAGAAATGCCCATTATGTCACCAAAGGGATAAAAAATGGCATTTACCTTTAGAATGTGAAGAAACTAGGTTGCTTAGGGGGAGGATAGGTAAAAAAAGATTGGACAAGGCTACCAAATGAAATTCAAGCAATGAAGCTAATGTGTAAAAACTAGGGAAAATTTAATTGAAATTGGGAACTTTTTGGGCAAAGTAAGAGCCAAATGGTTGAGGAAGATAAGTAAATATGACGAAAATAAAGCTGTATTTTAGATAAGATGTAAATGGGGACCCATTAGCTCGACAACCTGTGTTTGAGCCTAATGGGCCCAAGGGTAATCAGCAACTCAATGTAGTAACAAGTATGTAAATGTATAATAATTTGTAAATGAAATGGAAATAAAGATTACATAGATTACTTCTATGTTACGGTAATGTCAGCCATATTGCCTTTAAATAAAAATTGTTAGATTCTTCACATAATGGCTGGTGGGCAGGGATAGGAAGAAAGTTGGAGAAGACAGAAATGGAGGATATTTGGCAATTACACGGAAATTATGAAAATAGGTTTTGTAAAGTAGTAAGAAATAGGATAGAAGATATTGAAAACTGAGAAACCTGGGGAAGTCTAGAAAATAAAAAGTCTCTTAAGTTTATATAGAATGAGTGAGAGAGATTGGGGGAGAGAAGATTATGTTGACTTTAGCAGCAGACAGGAAAGGGAAGATTTAGCATGGGCGAGAACAGGGACAATGTTCCTTAAAGGGTTAAGAGATAATGAAGTGGGAACATGTGCCATATGGAGAAAACGAGAATAAGGTACATTACTTGGTAGAATGTAAAGAGTTAGAGAAGTGGAGAAGGGATGTTTGTAACTTAAAGTGGGATAAAATGACACGGAAATGGCAGCTATAAGAATACTAACAGCTAAAGAAAGCAAAAGAATTAAAGATATAGGCGAGTCTACAAGGAAAATTAAAGAAAAATGACTAAGGAAAGTCAAAAAAGGAAAGGGAAAGGAGCAGGAAAGTTATGAGAAATTAGCCATTAGGGAAGAAGGAAAAAAAAGAAGAAAAGAATAGGAGCTAACTGAAAGCCAAAGGGCTAGGGTACTGGTGCAAAGTAGCCCTTAATAAAATGTACATCGGACTAAATTTTTACTAGAATGTAAGTAGTTCGATTCCCGGTACCAGCATGGAGATTTTATCCCCTGCACTCAGCCTCGTTAGGTCCGGAGGGGACCAATTGAGGAGCTACTTGATGGAGAAGTAGCGGCCCCAGGTCGAGAAGACCGCATAACTGGCCGGGAGGGCTCGGGGCACTGCCCATGTCCCACCCTCCAGTACTGCATCCCACCAATGACGCCTGTAGTGGGCAGAGGTGGAGGACTCAGCGGCTGGGCAGCAGGCCTTGGCCCTTCAAGGGCTGTTGTGCCAGGGGTTATTTTTAAGTAGTTTTTAGGACTTGGCATAAATGTATCAAAAAATAGTATTTTTGTAGATGTTTGGTACAAATAAATATTCTATTCTATTGTCAAATGGTGAATAAATAGGAAGCTTTTTGAACATCTTATTAAATATGCTAACACTTTAACTGTTCTTATAGCAAACAAACCTTTTGTAAGAGGAATGAAATTAACCATGCAACTAAGACCACCACCTTTTAGAAAAAAAATATATATGTAGGGGCATTTAACATGTTTGTTGATGACATCACATCCTGTACAATAATGGCTGAAAATTGAGTTCATTTCAGTTCTATTTGCATTATTACGTACTTATAAAAGATCTTGTATGACTCAAATTATATACAACACAAACTTGTTTAGAATGTGGTATAACCTCTGACGATGAAATTATGTACATTCCATGCCTTGTGTTATATAGTCAAATGCATGACATTCAGATAACTTTCTCCATCCACTATCTCTTCCTCAAACTATTTTTACAAAAGTTTATTTTGCTTATCTTTCTATTTCACATTAATCAAGGTAATTATTTGCAGAAATAGCTTCTTCACATATTTTGTTCTAGATTAACAGTAAACAGAAGGCTGAAGTGATAATTTGCCATACGATGGCTTTGAAATTCCATACTGTTTATATGACACAAGATACAGATTAAAATGGTAATTATTATTTATTTATGCCAACAAACTTACTGTTGGTGTTTTTAAACACACAAGCCGTGTGTGGGCAAAGTTGTGGCATTGAATTTTTAAGTTCCAGTTCTGCCTCTTACAGATTAACATTTTCCATTCAGTAAATTTTGGACCATCTCTCATACTTACCAGTTGTAAATTATATTAATTATATTATATATAATTAGAGAAGAATGAAGAGGACTTCACATACTATTTGCAAAAAACTGAAGATATACATTAGTAATCCTAAGTATCTTAAACATGGTATCCCTATCAAAATCAGTAGTACCATTTATTGAGACAATTCAAAACAATGAAAGATATTTCATGAAAAGGGTATTTTTAATTGGAAAATTATGTCTCATCTTTGGAAAATACTTAATTTACATTGTTTGGCACCCATCCAACTTTTTGTTTGTGAGTTATATTGCTCACAGAGATATAAAGACCTTTACCTAACAGTACTTTTAATTTTTTTATTTACAGACCTAGAAGGTTTGTCTATGAATTCAGAATTCTGTACACCAGTGATGTCCAACCCTATCTGTTAGGAGATGCTTGCATAATTAGTGACTACTTCCCCACCTCCTCTTTCAGTCGGAAGGCAAGTCAGCTAGTGTCTGTGGCATGTAGAATCACAAGACAGTCCGTATCCAGTGACGAACACAAACAGGTGATTCTATGGCAGTTTCCAGGTCATAACTTGAATTTTCTGGAAATGTCCTGGGAAGACCTCTTCATTCTGGATGACTTTTGCATAAATGATAAACAGTAAGAGACAGACAATTACTAAATGAAAAATGTGGATCTTGTTAAAACACACACTTTGTGTCAAACTTTTCTCCTTTTGAGTGACCCATTTCCGAGATACTCTTTATTATTTGTTTGAATTTGCCAATACTTATGCTTTTCTCAAATAAGAATATGTTATTCATTTTATTTTGCCTCTTGGCCATGCAAAGAGAATTTCACAGGTATCACATAGCAACCAGCTCTTAAAACATTTTACTATCACTTAAAGCCTACTGTATTCCCATATTTCCCTTGCACCTACAAAGAAATTAACAATAAGATCATTTCTGAAAATGCTTATATTGATTAAAATGAAGTAGATAGAGAATTAAGCATCTGCAATAATAGTGTGTATAAGAGTGGGTATGACTCTACATATATTTGTGAACAGAATTTCTCCAAATTGAACTATATTAAAAGTCTGTATCACAATATGTTACGCAACAATCACTTGGTGTATCTTCTAAGGCTATGCACTTCGACTTTGTCACCAAATATTGATAGACTTCTTAAACATAAGCAGTGCCAAAAAAATCACTAATGAACAGATGTTTATCGCATAAGATTTGAAAGTGATTTCGTAAATAAAATATAACGTACATATGACCAAACTGCCACTGCAACACAATGTATGGCTGGGTGTTAAATGAATGGCACAGTCCCCATACAGTGGAAGGAGGTAAATCCAACTGCCCCTCTTTTGCAAATGTTGGACAGTGCTGCTGTACACCATTTGCACCTACAATGAAATTAGTAATGAAACTATTTCTGGAAATATTTATTTTGATTAACATGAAGTAGATAGAAGAATAAACTTTTGCAAGAATAGTTTGTAGAAGAGAAAAATAAATGATAGTAGCTAGACAGTCATGTGAATGCAATATCAAACTTTTAGGAGCATTTCCCAAATTGTCAATAGCTAATTCTACAAACACTACTGTACTACTTCCGTCAAAAAATTAATGCAGCCAAAATTTAATACACTATAATGCTACCATATTATTCTTTCTCTGTTAGGAAATAGGAGAAAATGATGAAATAAAATACAAAAGAAAAGATCACTTTACTGCAATTTAAAAACACAAGCATCATATGGTCAACATTGCACATTTCCTTATAATTACATAATTGAGAAAACAATACATCAGTACTTGCTGAGAAAGTAACAGTTCAAAATATCACCAAATACCTTATGACTCCATGATGGCCTATATAGGATAAAGTATTTCTTCTGCCACCAACTCCCTGTTAATACTGTGTATTCAAATGCATACAGTCACATTTTTTTACCGTAAAAGACATGTTAACAAAGATTAAAGGAAGCAAATGCTCATAACCTCCTTGAACATCTTGTGAGTTTTGGTGGCACTGAGAGAACAGTCAAAGTAAATACAAAACAAAAACTGAGTGTAAATATATCTGTAAGGTTCAGTCTTCAAGGCGCTGGCAACCATTGACAAGATACAAACAAAAATATATCAAGTGACTTTAAAAATAGTGAGATCTCAATGCATTGAAAATTGGGTAGAAAAAGAGAACATTGTCCATACTCTTCTGTGGGCAGACAGTTGGAGATGGGCATGTTCATATGCATGCTCATGTAGAGTCAAAAAATGGGAATTCAGCTTGACGTGTAGAGAGCCAGAATAGGAGTACTTAATACATGCCGGGATTTACAGCTGTCCAAATTGACAGCCAGGCAAACCAAGAAATTTACGCACTTAGCCAGAACACAGGCTCCCCCAACAAAATTGGGGCACCAATAAGTTATCAATCTATCAGACAAGACGCTGGATTTGGCTACGACCTCCGTATTAGCAAAAGGGTTTAACTTTGCATCTGCACCACGGAACGTTCTAGTGGTCGACATCATTAGTGGAATAGAACAGACAATCCATACATTATCCAAGGAATCTGCAGGGGATATTAGGCAAGAAACTATCCTGGCACTAAAGAGAGCAGCTCTGCTTACACCCAACATCACCAGGGAAGAAAAAGCAGCTCTAAGAACTCTACATGCCGATGTGAGTGTGCTTGTTCAACTGGCAGACAAAGAAAATGCTTCCAGACTGTATGACCTACCTGAGGTGTATCAGGAAGGGGTGCCACTTTGGCCAATTGTCAGTGCTATTGGGAGCCCCACTTGCAGCCTGGCAAAATACCTCACAACACAGCTGGTGGGAACCTGCCCTCATCATGTTAACTTGACAGAGTTTGTGAAGACATTAAGTCTTAGGCCAGGCGACCTACTGGTCAGTTTTGATGTGGCATCGCTGTTTACTAGGGTTCCACTACAAGATTCACTCTAGCTCCTAGAACCACACTTCACTCAGTAGATTATTGCATTACTTAAGCATACACTTACATTAACCTATTTTCTTTACTCCGGACAGTACTACGAACAAACTGATGAAGTGGCCATGAGCTCTCCCCTCTCACCAGCCATAGCTAATTTTTACATGGAAGCCTTTCAACATCATGCCTCAGATTCAGCTACTTTTAAGCCTTCAGCACTGTTCAAATATGTGGACAACACATTTGTCATCTGGCCTCATGCAAAATATATGCTTCGGGAGGTCTTGGATCATTTAAACAGTCAGCATCCCAACATCAAGTTTACAATGGAAATAGAAGAGAACGGGATGTCACCATTCCTGGACATATGAATTTGTTGGAAGCCTAATTGTTCCCTGGGTCACAGTGTGTACCGGCAGCCCACATACACTGACCTGTACTTCAATGCGCACAGCTGCCAGCATCCAGCTCAAAAGAACAGTCAAATTCACATTGATACACAGAGCAATGGCCATATCAGAAATAGAAAACCTCACACAAGAAATTCAGCATCTCAGAGCCACACCAGAGAAGAATGGACACAGTAAGAACAGCCTCAACAAGACTAAAAAATGTTTCTGTCGATCCGCATGCACCACATCTTTCAGCCCATTGAATCACAAGAAACCAAGAAACAATGCAAGGCCTACATTTTGTATATGGGTAGCTTGTCTGAAAAAATAAGCAGAATTTTGGGTAAATATGACATTAAGACCATCCACAAACCTCCCAATACAATCAGGGACATGTTACGGCAGACCGAAGATCTCCTCAGTTTTAAGACTCTTGGGATACACCACATTCCATGTGAATGTGACAGGGTCTGCATCAGACAGACAGGAAAAACCATAAGTCTACAAGCTACTGGGACCGCTTGATTAAAGAAGTCATAGCCATCAAACATGAACCTAATAATATCAGCAGGGAAAACAGCTTGCAGTTGAATAGCATCTGGAACAAAGTGCTCAACAAACACTTAGAAAACTCTGTCAGATGGCCAAAGACCAGCACTGGTTTTGTTGCTGGTATACCTCCCGCAACAAAACAGAGCTTTGGCTCAACAGAGACATCATTGGCCTATGGCCAATGCCCCGCACACCAGGCATGAGCCAATCTCGTGGCAGCCCCTGGCCCGTCCGCCCCACCGGACTGACTATAAATATAAACTGAGCAACTGTCTCCACATCATTCGCTGAAGATGAGAGCGACATTAGCTCTTGAAAGCTTGGAAGCCTTTCCAGAATTCACCTGGCTGACAGCCCAAGAAGAGTTATTTTCATTTCCTTGTATGGCAATGTACACATCCTACCATTTCCGCTTTTTTATAAGCAGGTACAAAGCTTATCTTAGCATGCAAAAGAGTCAATTTTGTATACATCTTTGTTATATGCTAGGGGTTCACAATCACATACACAAAGGGCAATGGTTTGAAACTCTGAGAAGAATATTGCATATATTGCATACCCTAGGCCCTGGTCACGTAATTCTGTGATAATGCTTTCTTTATGTATAGCTCTAAAAGCTCTTTCCTGTTTCAGTTGGTAGGTATGATACATTGCATTTTTACTATTTAACCTCTTGAGGGATATCGACGTGAAATCACGTCCATTTAAAATGGCGGATGAGCGATATGGGCGTCCTGTGCGTTTAAGCATTTAACCCTTATTTATCCCTTATCCAACTCAACTTATTATAATTTTCCCTTTATGAAACATTTTAGTAAGGTCTATATACTTTGTTGGCTTACCTTAATATGTTCGTGCTGCAGTGATTTACCTCAAAACAGGGATAAACACAAAAAGGTTAGGTACATCCCCACATTCGCGAATTCCCTTCTTGCGGCACACGAAACACTTTCGAAATGGGCGGGACTTCTTTGCTGTTGGTGGTATCCTTTTAGGATAATGTTTTCCTTGAAATCTGAGGGGTGCAGGGGTTTTGGATTTTCAACCCCCAACGTGGTATTGTTCAATTAGGCTGCAAGTTATTTATAGTCGGTAGTCCAGGTTGGTCATTGTCCTGTGTGGGTTTAGAGAGCTCTCCAAATTACCAAACAATTGTATATGGTTATATCCAGTTGGTGCAAAAACACCTTTTTATACCACTTCTCCCTTCAGCTACAAGCAGGAAAGAATATGTACGTATTTCAACAAAGAAAGACACGGACTCTACTCAGTTACGAAACTCGTGTAAGCAAAAGTTGTAATGTTGATCTATCCTGATGACTCAAGAGGCCACGCATGCAGTAGCGATTTATTACACAGTATGCTGACACATTAGCCACACATACAATGGGTGTTCCTTTACTGTATCTTTCTGAGAACTAATATTAGATGCGTTCGACAGAGCAAAGTTGACTTTTTACCACAGTGAAACAAAATTGTGCCATTTCAACGTTTTGTAAATACAACTCAACTTTGCTGATGACGTACATTTATACTGCAAATAACGAGTTTTATACCAGTTTTTGTTTCATTAAAATAACTTAATATTTACACAAAATACAGCTGTGTATATACGAAGCACTTTTAGCGCATTTAACAATTTAAATGCTAGCAGTTCTCGGCTCGCGGACGTTTAAATGGCCATCGCTCAAGAGGTTAATAGCCTAAGCAGCATTCTGTATGTATCCACAGTGTTTGTGGCAGTTAGATTTCATCCTTATACATCTTATATGAAAAGTCTAACTTAGAAACATGTTCTTTGAGGCAACTGATAAGCTGTGAAACATTAAATACATAAGGGATAAACACTGGTGGTGATTTTTGTACCGCAGATACTTTGGAAGATGCCTGGGTACCATTTAAGTCTTCTGTAATGTCCTCTAATGCCTCAAAATTATTCTGAATGGATACTGGCTGTATAGCATTTATCACAGATTGAGCTACAGCAGATGTGAGGATTAAGTTACGCTTCTTACAGTGAGCACATTGCTATTCAGGCGTACTTATAACAGTAGGCATATCGCCATAGTGTTTAAACTAGAATTAGAAACATTTGTGTTACCGTCCATAATTTGACTCCTGTGCTCAGGTAAGAGGCTGCTATCCTCTTCAATTCAGTAGGAATTTCTTCAATATATACCGGGTGTTCTGAAATTCATGTTACAAACTTCTAGGGCTAGTAGAGGGGACTGAGTAGACAATATTTTAAATAGGAACCCATGTCCGGAGACAAACCATTTCTGTGCTACAACCATTACAAGGTATCAGATTTGCCGATCTTGTTATGCAACCTGATAGACAGTACATGATGTAAGGCTATCAGCTGATGTCATGTGACGTTTCCCCTGCTGTGGTATCATATCTGGAGTCCCATTCACGTACCTGTGCAGCTCCGATACGCATGGTTGAGTACTCATTTGAAGAATATACGGACATGGTGTTAGTGTACGGTGCCGTGGAAGTGAATGGAAGAGCAACTCATTGGTTGTTTCCACAACGCATGACTCCATCACATACCCTTTTTGCCAGAATTGTGCAACGGCTCCGAGAACGAGGCACCTTCACCGTCAATAGGAAAGACTGTGGTGCTCCAAGAAGATGCCACATCCCTGAATTTGAAGAAGCTGTACAACTATGCGAGCTATTGCACATGTGATGGATACTTCTAACAGCATATTGTGGACGGTTCTTCGCGAGCAACAACTGCATCCTTACCAGCCCCAAAGGGTACAGGCATTGCAACCAGGAGATTTTGTACCATGTGTTAACTTCTGCATGTGGTTTCTGCAACAGTGCATTGATGAGCCCCAATTTCCCCTAAGAGTTCTGTTCACAGATGAATGCCAATTCTCGAGGGATGGTATTCTCAATTCTCGGAACAGCCATGTCTGGCAGACGAAAATCCACAGGCGATGCATGTTCAGGGGATTCCAACAGAGATTTTCTATCATTGTCTGGGCAGGTATTGTAGACGATCCTGCTAGGTTAACGGGTGTTTCGTACTTGATCTTCCTACGGAACATATTGTCCCTGTTGTTGGATGCCGTGCCACTGAATGTAAGGCAGGAACTGTGGTTTCAGCACAATGGAGCACCGCTGCACTTTACACTTAACGTTCAGGAACATCTTGGCTGAAGATTTGGGCAAGGATGGATAGGCCTAGGTGGTCCTAATGCATGGCCCCCATGATTGCCAGATTTAATGCCATTGGACTATTTCCTGTAGGGTCATATGAAGAGTTTGGTGTACGAGACTCCTGTAGAGACCCAGGAAGAACTGCTCGCACACGCTATGGCCGCTGCACAAGAGATTAGCGGTACACCAGGAGTGATGGAACGAGTGTATCAGAACCTGGTTCGTCAGTACAATGTGTGCAATGGCGGCGGTTGTCACATCCGGCCTCTGTTGTAGTGAGCAGTTTCAGTACAGTATGGGGACACATCAGGAACAGAAGACAAACAAATTTGTTCTTTCTACTGTTGACACAAGTGTTATTGTGATCAATGTAATTGTTTTGTTTCCTTGGTATTACAGTATTCGATTTTCCTATGTAATGAGTTAAATGTCATTTAATTTTGCACCTAACGTTACACCACATTTGACGTCGAACTCTTCTGACGTCAGTTTACTGCCTATCTGGTTGCAAAACAACACCAGCAAATCCGACACATTGTAAAGTTTGTAGCACGGAAACGGTACGTTTCCGAACATGGGTTCCCATTTAAAATATTGTCTACTCAGTCCTAGAAGTTTGTAACATGAATTTCAGAACAAACGATATATATAAAGAGTGCATACCTATATCACATAATCTGTCCTTGTGAAACTAATGAAATACGTTAATTAACAGCTAAATAGTTTAAATTCTGTGGGGCACTTATCAAAACAAAACTTGCATAATGTTGACCATGGCCTCCTTAATACCAAACACTGAAAGCAAGACCAATTTGTTAACAGTATCAATCAGCAGTATTTCAAAATTCATAACACGGTCCCTTTTTTCAAAATTAATATCTTTTCCCAAACCATTAAATCTATGGGTGCACTTAGATTAGATTTAGAGGAGTCGTTTAGCTTTGCAGACCTCCCTGCACTGCGACCTAGAAGATCTATTGTGCTGACTCTTAACACTATTCAGTCCCAGTTCAACTTGATCCTCTTTAGGAAGCCAAGAAGTTTCCTCGGGGGAATATTCTGAACTTCTTCCAGTGAAGGAAAGGGATTGCTCAGATACTACAGTCTATACCAAGCAATAGCTTCACGATCACAAAGCATATGCATCACTGTTCATGGGCGTCAACAAACTTTTTTTTGGGGGGGGGGATATTGGAAGTTTGCAATTAAACGATATTAATTTATTACTCTGTTACCAAAAGATATAGTATTTGCTGCAGATAACCATATTAATTTGTGCTAAATAAAAATTGTTCTTTACACCAAAATTAAAACAATAGTCTAATAGTCAATAATTGACTGCACATTAAATTTATTAATCTCCAAGGGAGGGCCACATCACCATGCACCCCCCCCCCCCCCCCCCCCCCCCCGCAATGCCCATGTTGCTGTTTCATTGTCGAGGTCACAAAATCAACCAAGTTTTAGGTTACTTTTGTCCAGCTTAAAGAGATGATCTCTAAGAGGGCAGTGTCCAGAAAGAAGGCCAACAATTAGCTCGTTGCTTTTTATTTAATGTAAGTAGCTCCTTAGCCCTTTTGTCTGAATAGGTGGTGAACCTTTTCGCATGTATTAACTTTGGAATGTTATTCCATTAGTTAATTTTCATTTTCTGTTCCCATGTTTTAACCTTATTCTTAAGGTAACTATTCGGGACACCACAGAAAGGTTCAGGGCCAATGAAGGGTAACTTAGCTCCTTCTTAGCAAGGTAATCTACTATTCCATTGCCACGGGTCCATTTAATTGTTTCAATAATTTAATCTCTGGATTCATTTCATGATTAAATGACCAAAACTGATCTGCCACAGCTGATTTATCAATCTGTTTATATTAATATTCCTAAAATGTTCTTTTATTCTGATTTCCAAATAACATTTAGTTTTAGCAATGTAAACACTGTCACAATCCAAACAGCTAAATTGATAAATGCCATATTTTTTATAATTTGAATTTTTGTCTTTTTTAGAAAAACTGAACCAATTTTTTATACATTTATTTTGAGGAAGCAAAGTTAACTCATGTTCTTTAAAAGCTTTTGTAAGTTTTTTGTTAACCCATGGATGGTAAGTAGACCTTTTAAAAATAAAATCTTATTTTTTTTAACGGTGGAAACCTCTTTTACAGCCTTTTGATATTTACATTTATCTTTTTATGCAGAGAATCTGCATTAAAACCATTAATTAATGCAGTGCTGGTAATGTGTTTATATTCTCCATTAAATTATTCCTTATTAAGGGCTATATTTATTGACCTGTAAATTAAACTATTAAAAACAGCAAATTTATGTGAAGATTCAAAGGGAAGCCTTGCGAATCTCAAGTTTGTGATTAATTTCCACAACTTACAACACACACCTAAGATAAGTGAAGCCTAATCCCTAAATATTTGTTATATCAGTAGAAGACAGAAGAGATAATTTTGAAACAAAAACTAATGAACCAAACATGCAAAGTATATATTTCAAATTAGTATAAATAGTGCATATTGTAATTGTTATTTTTTTATTCCAACCAACTTACTGCTGGTGTTTATAAGCACACAAACCGTGTATGGGCAATGTTCAAGGGGTGGAATCAGGACTAAAATGTTTAATACTATAGCTGGGATTTCAACCACAGATCTTATACTTCACGTGTGGCTACTCTAACCACTGAGCTACCATGGCCAACTTGCAATTATGACATTAAATTCCCCGACCAATTCATAATTTTCTCAGAAGACCACAAGGGAATCTCATATCTAAGATAAGTACTCCAAGGGTGATTTACAATCGCAAGTACTTTAAAGTCTAGGGTTTAAGTAACCTTTAGATGGTAATTGTTATTTTTATGCCAACCAACTTACTGCTGATGTTTTGAAACACGCAAGTCATGTGTGGACAACGTTTGAGAGGTAGAATCTGACCTGAAAAATTCAATGCCAAAGCCGGGATTTGAAAAACAGACCTTCCGCTTCACACACGGCTACTCTAACCACTGAGCTACTGTGAGAACTTGCCAGTATGACATTGAATTCTCCAACTGATTTGTATTTTTCCCAGTACACCACAAGGGAATCTCACATCAGAGATAAAAACTCCAAGGGCGGCTCACAACCATAAGTAGTTTAGGGTTTAAGTAACATTTAGATGGTAATTATTATTTGTTTATGCTAACCAACTTACTGCTGGTATTTTTAAACACATAAGCCATGTGTGGGCAATATTTAAGAGGTGGAATCAGGATTGAAAAATTCAATGCCACGGCCAGGATTTGAACCACCTTCTGCTTTACGCGCCGCTGCTCTATCCACTAAGCAACCATGGCCAACTTGCCAGTATGACATTAAATTCCCCAACCGATTCGCTTTAGTGCATATTGTATTCAACTAAGAGATAAGATGTATTATTATAATGTTTGTATACTACAAATTTTGTGTTTTTATTAGTTTTTCCAACTATGACTTCCAAATACTTCAGTCCTAAAATATACTAGCTTTCTGTATTTTTGCATTGTCATGCATGAAGAACATTATGTTTCTGGCAAACTGCTAGTTTTCAGCTTTCTCCCTTTCAAGTTTACAACAGATGAATTAGGGAAGTGACTCTCATCGTAGTATAAAAGTTGTGGCATGTAGTTAGTTCATTTTGCTGAACCTTTTAAGATAAATGGTCACAATAAGAAAATCTTGCAAGAGAACAGTGATATTCACTGTTAAACACATAGATACTGGAACAAAACGTGTAGAATCAATGAAACAATGCATTGAGTTTCCACAGACATGTTACTCGCCATGTGCACTGCACTGCCACTCAGGCTGACCACACTCGCACATCTTGCTTGCTGACTTTACTTGGAACACTGTCACAGTATGGGCAGAGTCGTCAAACTTACAGCTCACATGAAGATTACAAATAAGGAACGTATAGAACTGATTGCCCCATCTCTCTCTGAGATACACGGACCGTGGGTCCTCCTGCAGTACGCTACGTATTGACACCTCCAGATTCTCTGATGACTCTGTATCTCTCTCTATATTGTCCAACTGTGCCCTAGCTCTCTCGCTGAATGTGACTCGAAGTTTGGACGTTGGTGGCTGTGAAACCCAAGATGGGATCCTTATCTGTGGACTGCCTGATGCCCTCTCATTACTGGTAGATGGTGCTACTGAGGGCCGAGCACCTTCTTCTCCATCAGGAGCTTCTCTCTCTCCAATTCGACTTTCAGAGTTCCGTGGCATTGCTGCAGTTGGAGACAAGTCTGTAGACCCTGAAACAATGAGTGCACTGTTAGTAAACTAATATAAGAATTTATCCCTATTTCTTACAACCTTGCCCCTCTTACATGTATTATGTTCTCCCTTTACTTCCTTTTCGCCTGACTGGTTAATGTATGACAACCAAGCCCCACAGAAAATGAATTTAGTAAAATGCAAGGGTATCATGATTGTTTAACGAGGTCTTCATAGCTTCCCTCCTTTCCCTCTCTTTACCCCTCTCCAATGACACTATTCGTGCTAAAGGCTGGACATAGCTATAACCAATGACACGGCCTCAAAGTATTGATTTTTTGTGGTCGCTAAGTAAATCGTTACCCCTCTCCAATGACAACACTATTCATGCTACATGCTAGTTATAACCAATGACATGTCAGCCGGAAAGGAAAGTATAAATGTTTTTCTGATCAGTCAGTAAATCACTACTCATTAAGCCCAACTGTTGTTTGATTCACAGCATGCCGTATATGTCAGAAGCTACACATGCTTGATTATTGGAGTATGGCAAGCTGGTAATACAGTTCAACAAATTTCAGAAACTGCAAATTCACAGGAATGTAATTAAACGTTAATTCTGCCCAAGGAAGGCAGCTTATTGCATAGGTATTAGAAGAAAACCTTTCACTTGAAAGCACAAACTCTATTTTAAGGTAACAGACAAACATGTTAAAATTACTTTGATATGAGTTTTAATTCCTGTATAAATACATGGAGAATTTGTAGAAGGAATAAACGTTTTTAAACTTTTCAATGTAATATTGCATTATGTCTACTGTAAATCTTTACATGTTTTTGTGATTCTAAAGGTAAAGTTAGGTTTTATTATAACTAAAGCCACAATTCTTAAGTCACCTTACCATGTGCATGGGGCTGTTTCGTTCAGTGCTGGCGGCTTGCCTCTTGGTCTGGGCGAACACACTCACGGCATAACTGACACTCCTAAACACAATGCGGTACTAAAAATTGTGGCTTTAATTATAACACAAAATAAATGCTGCTTATTTCAAGCAATATTTGCAACATTTTCCATAATAGTTATTAAGAATTTGCAGATAAATCTAAAGGTAATGCTATGCTAAAGCTTTTTATACGAGGCCAGTTGTATCTACCCTTCCCCCACCTTCACCTTTCCTTGTTCTCATTACAGCGCCATGACTCTAGTCCTGTATCACAACTGCTCAACAGTTCATTCATCAATACTTATGCTTAACGCCCTTTAAGACCTCTGTAAGACAATAACAGAGATGGTTCCAAACAGTGCATATTACTAAATTTGTGTACAATGCAACGTCTCATGATACAAACACTGTCATGAGAGATGCATATATTTTTATCATTCTGTGAGGCAGGTTCAAACCAAAGGATCTTCCTACCTATTTGATGATAATTTATAACGAATTAACTGTTATGTAATATATTTGATTCATACCATTATGAAAATGTACATTTGGCAATTCTCTTTGAATACTTTAAGATAAATGATAATGTTAAATAAGGAATTAGCATGTTTCACACAATAACCTAGGGTATAGGTGTAAACATAAACGAATGTGCAACATTTGATTCCAGGTTAGGGAATGGGAATATTTCTTTAATGCAATCATTCCGTAGTTGCCTTTGAGTCTGGAAGTGGGAATGTGGGTGAGTTTCACTACCACAGTAGTTAAAGACCACTAAGCATATTAAACGAAAAACATTGAATGGATTAAAAAAAACTAAAAATTCAATATTGAGATTCCACTAGGAATACACTTTTGACGTTCACTAAACACAATGGCCCCTTCCCACAACGATACATTTTTGTGTGTGTGTGTGTGTGGTGTCTATGTGTCTCTGTGTGTGTGTGTGTGTGTGTGTGTGTGTGTGTGTGTGTGTGTGTGTGTGTGTGTGTGTGTGTGTGTGTGTGGTGTGTGTGTGTGTGTGTGTGTGTGTGGTGTGTGTGTGTGTGTGTGTGTGTGTGGTGTGTGTGTGTGTGTGTGTGTGTGTGGTGTGTGTGGTGTGTGTGTGTGGTGTGTGTGTGTGGTGTGTGTGTGTGGTGTGTGTGTGTGTGTGTGTGTGTGTGTGTGTGTGTGTGTGTGTGTGTGTGTGTGTGTGTGTGTGTGTGTCTTTCTGTCTCTCTGTCTTTCTCTCAATGTCCATGTGTGCACGCATGTGCACCACTTAAAACTGAAGAATCTGATCAAATACAAAATGTCCTATTTAGTTAAGTAGGCCAGTAAAAGACTTCAACGAAAATTCTCTGAAGCCCATACTACCCTTTATATGGAACAGTTTTCATTATAAATTAGCTCTAACAACTTAATTAAAATAGGTTAATGTTATTAATGTGAAAATTTAATGTACCCCCGTGGACAAAAAATATGAGCTATGCCTGGAATGCGAGGCTACTTTAATGACAAGGAACAACTCCACGAGTTCCAAATAATCTGTAATTTTCAACAAGTAGGTATACCTGACTGTCTGTCTGTCATGTATGTGTGTATGCCTGTCTGTAGGCACATATGTATGTATGCATTCCAGACATGACACATTTTTTTGGTCCACAGGTGTACATTAAGAATTTTATGTGAACATACTTTGAGGTAATTATTATTTATTTATGCCAACAAACTTACTGTTGGTGTTTTTAAACACACAAGCCGTGTGTGGGCAATGTTTAAGAGGTAGAACTGGAACTTAAAAATTAATGCCACAGCTGGAATTTGAACCACAGACCTTCCACTTACCAGGCAGCTGGTCTAACCATTGAGCTAAAAAATCTGCCAGAATGGCATCAAATTCTCAAACCAGTTCGTATTTCTCCTGGTAAACCACAAAGGCAGTCTCAGATCAGAGACAAATTACCCCAATGGTAACTTACTATTGTAAGTACTTTATGTCCCAGGATTAAATAACCTTCAGATGGTAATTATTATTTATTTATGCCAACAAACTTACTGTTGGTGTTTTTAAACACACAAGCCGTGTGTGGGCAAAGTTTGAGAGGTAGAACTGGAAGATCCATGGTTCAAATCCCGGTTGTTTATTCTCAAAGTGATAACTCGAGAACCATATGTCGTAGAAAAATGGCCTTTGTACAGGCTGCCTCCAAAATTCTTGTCGCATACACCACGGCATATAAGAATGTTGAATTTCCAGTAATAACTTTGGGTGCATAAAAAAAAAATCTCTGTTGCTTACACTTGTGCTGTGCGTTCCAAACTAGGCAACGCTGCATGACTATGATAGGACAGTCGCTCTAGGCGAGCCCTCTTGAGCTCCGCCTCATGTGCCTTCTAATACTGTACGCCTTACAATATTTGTGAAACAATGAGTAGGGAGAGATTCAAACTGATTTCCCATTTCTTTCACACACAACAGCCGAATTAGGACAACAGTATTGGTGAGTTTATGCTTTTAATATTGTGTGCCCAAATTTTCAACAAAAAATAGTTAATGGTTGAGAGGTAGAACTGGAACTTAAAAATTCAATGCCACAACTGGGATTTGAACCACAGACCTTCCGCTTACCAGGCGGCTGCTCTAACCATTGAACTATTGTGACAAACTGCCAGAATGGCATTAAATTCTCAAACCAGTTCGTATTTCTCCTGGTAAACCAAATACGGCTTGTGTGTTTAAAAACACCAACAGTAAGTTTGTTGGCATAAATAAATAGTTAATGGTTGATTTTAAATGATTTTTTAAGCACTAAGCCGTTACCGCCCTCACAGCTAGGGGATTTAAATCTGACTTCTTGGTTAGTTGCCGCATTTAAATATGATGCGAATGGGTTAAACATGAATTTTTTTTGGAAATAACTGTTGCAAATTACTGGTGATTTCAACATTATTTGAAATGCAGATTTCCATTAGTAATTATAGCCAACGGGGAATGAGGAAAAAGGAAATCTTAATTTTGTTTTCTTACACTTTTGCTGCTTTAAAGTGCTCCTCATTATGTAATTTTTGCTCAAACTTTCAATTTTTCAATATATGTTCTTTAAAGGTGGAAGAAGAGATCTTCAGGGCCTGATGAAGAAATTTGTGTATATATGTCTACAGTCCTTTGTAATTTTAAGTATAGTTTTGGATTTAGGCTTATAATAATAGGGGGCAGGTACAGCTTAAGGGGTATAAAAATTAGTAATATTCAATAATTAATTCCTATGAATTGAACAATCATATAAAGTTGCTATTCATACCATAAAACAGAGTGGTTTTTCCACACGAGATAAACCTAATTTCAATTTCAAAAAATTAAATTTCCATGCCTAATTAAGTTATTCAAAATGGCAGCTCATTACTGTACTGGAATCATGATTTCCCTAATATACTGGCTATTTTTAAAGATATTTCAATTCTGTTTTTTTTATATTAAAGCTTAAGCTTTGTGTTAGAGAAATGACCAGAACTAGACTTCTTTCTGCATAAACAATATTAAAAATGTATTTTCAAAATTTTAGAGCAAATTTTATAGATTATTTAGTAATAAATCATTCTTTTTCAGAAAAATTATTAAACAGAGGAGCATAATTCTGGTCAGTTCCCTAGATTGTGTATACAGTTACATGTACAAGAAGTTTTATTTAAATACCTTGAGTAGTTTTAGAACTATGAAGGAAATAGTTTAGAAAAATGTACTTTTTGAGAAATAAGCTTTAAAACTTTGATATCAAACTTTGGGTAACTTTTCAAAATGTGAAAATGATCAAAATCCTCCAGGAGCATATGATGCTCCTTCCTTTGCTGATTTCTTGGCTGCAGCATCTAATTTCAGTCTCTTCCTACACTGTCTGGTTTCTTTAGTACTTGCAAGTGCCCTTTTTTCTGCCGACTTAATCCGACAAGAGTCTTCATTATTCACAAAACTCTCACTGAATATTCCAGGAACAATCCCCATTTCCCTAAGCACTTTTAATCTGTCTTTCATGCCATCATTGAAGGTAATTACAGCATCATTTGTGGCAATTTTAACTACTGTCTTCCCACAAAATCCTGTTTTAGGGCAAACTTTCCAAATTTTGGAATTTAGTGACTCATTTGAATTTTGTGTGAATCCTCCAAGACACCTGCTGATTAGCTCTGTTACAACAAGATTTTTGAATACTGGCTTAATTGCCTCCATCACTGCCACTGGTAGGTTATTTTTGTGCTTATAGGTGTTCACTGTCCCTTTACTAATGGCTCGCTGATAAGGACACCATGAATTCTCCCCTTTTGGGCAAAGGACATGCATGGGGTTAGAGTCAGATGAGCATTTATGGTGCCATATAGCCCAAATTGCAATTCTCATATCACTTACTGATGTGGAATTGCTTCTTATGGCATTCCCATAGTAACAGGTAAGTGTATTTATTGCTGCATCAGTAAGTCTGTTTTTTCCTGATAGCGGCTTTCCATCTGCAAGCTTTTTCCCCTTCAGTTCATTCCTTTTGTTCCTAAGCTGAGTTCCCATGTGCTTCTGAATATGGCCAACACATTCAATTTTTGTAATGGGAACACTTGAACCATATGGCTGCATTTCTGACACAGCTTTGTAAGATCTCGTGTCTCCATCGCCAATGTAATGTATATATCTTACCCCATGCTTATTCTCAGAGCGTGCAAAAATTTTCTACATGCCCTCCACTTCCATTGCCCCTGCTGTTCCTTTATGGTTTATGGGACATTTATTTTCATGTCCCTCCCACCATTCTGCATGCTCTGGTGTGTTGTTCTTAGCCTTCCATTGTTCACATGCTTTGCAGTGAGTAGACAATGTTTTGGTATCAATTACCTTACCAGATTTGCTGCCTATTACTGTACACACTCCATGATGTGATGAATGTCCCCTAGTTAGCCAGGTTCCATCACATGACACTGACAAATCTCTGCTGTTACTGAGAGCAATTTCTTCTGCCACAGCTGTACAAACTGATTCATTTTTTATTGCCTTAGTTGCATTGTTTATGTGGTTATTGATTATGTTGTAAGTTGATTTCTGAACTGGTGGTCTCATGTTCATAAGTCCACAGAACACTTTCAGTCCTGCTAAGCCTTGCCCAATGCATCTCATAGAATACACTGCCCTTTTGTTGATAGAGTAGATATTGCTTTTACTACCTGACATTGGGCTATTATAAAAAGAACCAATTTCCCCACAACTGTCACATACTATACAACCTAACCCTGAAACATTATTTATACTTATATCTATTAATCCTCCACACACACAGCGAAGACACTTCACTAATGTATTGTACATTAAATCTAAATCAATTATGATATTGCCTGTACATGTGCCAGTAGCACCTGGGGCTTCTGTTTTCAATTTAGGTGAGGTTATTTTCCTCTTTGAAGCACTGCACTTCACATTTTTCTGCTCATTTTCACTGTTTATGTTCTTTGTATGCTGATTACCATGGAAACACTTCTTTCGTTGTTTGTACGCCGTCTTTTTATTGCCCATTTTAACTTGTTTCTGATACTAATTTCATTACTTGCACTGGAATCACAAAAAGAAAAAATTTCATATGCTTTCTGTTTTCACCAGATAAAAACAAACAAAAGAACAGCAAATACAACATGGCAGAAGTATGAGAAATCTAACCTTCAATGCATTGCGCACAGCATGTATGAAACATTTCGCTTCCAAACTCACCAAAATTGAAAACAAATAAAGATTTGGGAAACTACTACCTAAAAATGGGCGTGGCTCTCACTGACATGACCTACTTAATGACGCAGCATCTGGTCTTTTAAATCATTACACTTAAACTAATGCAGATATCCGAAAAAAAATTTCTGCAACACACTCTTAAATGTTTGTTGCATATAATTACACACATTTTCAAAAATCGGTTTTTTGAAAATTTTTAGCTGTACCTACCCCCTTAACACAGGACATGTTCAGCAAATGAGGGTTGCATAACCCCCCTCCGTGAAGTTTATGTCAAAATTTCACTTTTGATGCCAAAGAGCTCTATTCAAGGAATAATGTGAAACATTTAAATAAAAACATTCACATCATATGGGGCATTTGACGTGAGACTCAATTGAATTTTTTTTCATTTTCTTGGAAAGTTAGGTACATAGGACCATGAAAATTGACATTATGCAATTATAACACTTAGGTGGTGGTGGTACTACTACAATTACCTAGTAACAGTGTTGGCATTGATAAAGTTAATCTTCATGGCCCTATGTGCCTTACTTTCCAAGAAAATAAACATTCAAAATCATGTATATACGGCTATTTATGGGATCTATGCCATAAACGTTGCTAAGGAAAACATCATTACTGCCTCCTAAATAAAGTCTTAAGTTCGTACAAAAAAAGAAAAAAAAAGTTCAGCTAAAATTCCTACCCTAGATGTCATCTCACCGACCTCTAACCTACTATAAGAATGAATTGAACTATAACAAATACTTTTTCAGTCATATGACACCAATTTAAAAATATTATATGGGGAGAGCAAAAGACTTAGGAACCAGCTGCATTGTGTTTTGGCTGTCCATATCCTCGGCGCTCATTGCAGTCTGCGGCTATCATACAAAGGCGTAGATGAAACCATACATTTTTATAACTAATTTTAAAGGTAACGCTTCGCAGTTGTGGCATTGAATTTTTCAGTTCTAATTCTACCTCTTAATTTTAAAGGCTTTACTTACTAACTTTACAAAAGAAAAGGCTGAAACTGGCCACCGTAGTTGTCCATACATTTTTGGCACTTCTTTAGGAAACTATCCATCACTAGCCGTAGTTCACTTTGAGAAATGCTGGCAATTTGCTGGGGGATATTTTGCTTTAATTCTTCCAGGGGGTGTGGCTTTGTCTTGTATACTTTATGTTTTAAGTTACTCCACAGATAGAAATCACAGGGGACTAGGTCAGGGGACAGAGGGGACCAAAAATCTCTACTAATATTTCTGTCCTGAAATACACTTCCAATTGTTCTCATTGAAAGATTGGCTGTATAAGCTATTGCAGTCTTGTTGAAAAAAGGCAAAATCATACTCCCTGTCTCTTAATTTTTTTTAAAAAAGGGGACAAAATTGTATTCATGTATGTACGGGTGTCAACTGCTGAATTTTAAAAAATGGCCTTATAACTCTTTCTCTACTAATGGTGCATCATACATCAATTTTTTCATCGTGAAGGGGCACTTCATGAACAATATTAGGTTTCTCAGAGCTTCAATAACAATTATTTTGTGTACATGCATATCCATGAAGGTGGAACCAAGCCTCGTCCATGAAAAATCTTAAATGTGGGTCAATTTCGCCATTATATACACTATTGAGAGTCCACTCACAAACTGTGCACCTAATTACAGGATCACCTGGTTGAAGAGCATGTGCCACAGTTATTTTATATGGTTTTAATTTCAGCAATTTAGTAGTTATTCGCAAAGAGCCATAAAAAATGCCTACCTGTTGTGAAAGACGCCTGAGCAATTTTTGGGGAGAATTCTCTAAATGATGGGGTCCAAATGACCTAGCTGTCAATGGGCCCTTAAGCACCGCTCACTCCTCCAAACGACGAACGATGTGTAATGTTTCTTCGGTAAGAGCTGTATGTCGTCTTTTAGATTTTTTTAGCTTGAACACTCTCTGTGGCCTGACATTATTGCAAAGTTAATGGATTGTTGTACGGCCTGGAGCTATAACACCTGGAAATCGTTCTGCAAATTGCACTTTCACTTCGCAAGCAGAGTTAACACATACAAATCATAAATACACGCTGTGCAGTAGAAAACATATGCTGAGCCATAATACACTTTGTGACTTAAGTACAGGACAAAATAAACCACTCGTAATAACTGAACCACATCACGTCACCATCAACTCAATACTGCACACAGAGCAAAACTGTGGTAGAAGCGTGACCTTGTTTACAGCAGCAGTGTGTTATGTTTTCACATGCCCGGTGGAAAAACGCCGCACAGACAGCTTGGAGGGCTTTTGCTCTCCCAGTACTTAACAGGTAGGTAGGTAGTGGGGTTTACGGGCCCATCGACAACTAGGTCATTAGGGCCCGAAGTCCTAAATAAAAACAAAGAAATAAAACCTCACCCCTTTAAAGCTAAAAAGTGAAAGTTAAAATACCTAAAAATAAACATTAAAATTACTAAAAAGAGAGCTAAAACAGGTAAAAAAGGAAAATTAAAAACCGATAAAAACTTACATTACGAAAAACATAAAACTGGTTACTGTTAAAAATGGTAAAAACACGAGTAAAACATCCTAAAAGTATATTTCCGCCAAGATAAAAGAAACCTTACACTTATTATTTATTTATGCCAACAAACTTACTGTTGGTGTTTTTAAACACACAAGCCGTGTGCGGAAGGTCTGTGGTTCAAATCCCAGTTGTGGCATTGAATTTTTAAGTTCCAGTTCTACCTCTTAACCTTACACTTGCTTACCAAAATCGATACGCGCAACAAACCGCAGTACTGTATTTACAGCTGCTGGGTTGTTGCCTAACACGGTGTACAGTGTAAGACCCAGGCCAAAGGACTGGCGCTCACGAGCATACCGCGGACAATCAATAAGGACATGTGCAACGGAGAGTGGGACATTGCACGTCGCACAGACAGGCTCCGAATCACCGCGCAAAAGGTGTGCATGCGTGCCTCGAGTGTGGCCTATCCTCAGGCGGGTTAAAATCACCTCCTCACTCCTGGAATCCCTGCAAGATGTTTGCCAGGGTTGTACCGTGTCCTTGATTGTCCATAACTGAGTGCCAGCTAACGCTTCCCAAGATTGCTGCCAGAGAGTAAATAGATGGCGACGAAAGTACTTCTGCACATCTATATAGGGTAGCGCACGGGTGGAATATTCCGGAAGGCGACATGCAGACTTCGCAGCCGCATCCACCGCCTCATTGCCCGGAATACCCACATGACCTGGGATCCACGTAAAAACGAACTAGTATACGCGAGATAACAACTGAGATAAAAGTGTCTGTATTTTAATAATTAATACCAAGTTGCCAACAAATTGTTGCAGCGCCTGAAGGGCGCTCAGCGAGTCGCAACACACAATAAAATGTTCAGGAACTGAACTGGAGATAAAAAGTAAGAAATAAAAGATGGCAAACAGCTCAGCGGTAAAAACTGAACTGGCGTCTGGAAGGCGGTATGTGTTAACGTCACCATTGTATATAAATGCGGAACCCGTCGTACTACCCAACTGGGAGCCATCGGTGAATACCGGAGTGTAAGTCCGATATCGGCCCAGAACTGCGGTGAAGAGTTGACGGAACACCGGAGGGGTAGCAGTCTTTGCACAGCCCGACAGCTCCAGGTCAAAGCGTGCACGCTGGAGTTGCCAGGGAGGACAGTGGCCAAGTGAATGCTACTCTACAACTGGCAGTCGGAGGGCGTTTGCGACAAGCAGTTCTCGAAACCTGATGCCACTCAGGACTTAACATTATGTAAAGTTTAAAATGTACAAGCTACGTACCTATCGGATTCAAAATATATCTAAATAAAAATTATTGCAATACCTGATTTAATATGTAGCATTTCTTGAGTCAAAATCAAATAATTTGAGAAAAAAAGGACAGCCAATAATGGTGCTCAAAATATGTCCAGCCAATAATTTCGAAGTGAAGAATAATGAGTATTTAACATCAATTCATTTGCTATAATTTAATTAGTTGCTTCGATGTGTGAAAGTTAAAATGACTTTAAATTTAACAGGCATTAACCTCTTGAGGGATATCAACGTGAAATCACGTCCATTTAAAATGACGGATGAGCGATATGGGCGTGTATACACCTCCTGTGCGTTTAAGCATTTAACCCTTATTTATCCCTTATCCAACTCAACTTATTATAATTTTCCCTTTATGAAACATTTTAGTAAGGTCTATATACTTTATTGGCTTACCTTAATATGTTCGTTCTGCAGTGATTTACCTCAAAACAGGGATAAACACACAAGGGTACGTACATCTCCACATTTGCGAATTCCCTTCTTGTGGCACACGAAACACTTTGGAGATGGGCGGGACTTCTTTGCTGTTGGTGGTATCCTTTTAGGATAATGTTTTCCTTGAAGTCTGAGGGGTGCAGGGGTTTTGGATTTTCAACCCCCAACGTGGTATTGTTCAATTAGGCTGCGAGTTATTTATAGTCGGAAGTCAAGGTCGGTCATTGTCCTGTGTGGGTTTAGAGAGCTGTCCAAATCCCCAAACAATTGTATATGGTTATATCCAGTTGGTGCAAAAACACCTTTTTATACCACTTTTCCCTTCAGCTACAAGCAGGAAAGAATACGTATGTATTTCCACAAAGAAAGACACGGACTCTACTAAGTTACGAAACTCACGTAAGCAAAAGTTGCAATGTTGATCTATTCTGATGACTCAAGAGACCACAGTAGCGCTTTATTACACAGTATGCTGACGCATAAGCCACACATACAATGGGTGTTTCTTTACTATTTCTTTCTGAGAACTTATATTAGATGCGTTCGACAGAGCAAAGTTGACTTTTCACCACAGTGAAACAAAATTGTGCCATGTCAACGTTTTGTAAATACAACTCAACTTTGCTGATGATGTACATTTATACTGCAAATAACGAGTTTTATACCAGTTTTTGTTTCATTAAAATAACTTAATATTTACACAAAATACAGCTGTGTATATACGAAGCACCTTTAGCGCATTTAACAATTTAAATGCTAGCAGTTCTCGGCTCACGGACGTTTTAAATGGCCATCGCTCAAGAGGTTAAGTTTACTTGTATTACATCAACATTTATTGAACTTTGCTAAGCAACAAATTTATCACACTCTGAGTACTTCCCTCGATTTTCCTGGAAGTAAAAGACGTTCCACAGCCCCTGCTTCCTCAGTAATTTAAATTGCAATTTCATACAAAAACTCAAAAGTTTTCATACACTGTATTAATATCAAGCAGTTTACTTTGGAAACATAATTTGGGAAACAGTGATATCAAACAATGATGTCACACATATTTACTATTTGCATTTTAACTTGTTTATAAACATTTCTAAACTATACTTATAATATATGATGATAGAATTGGACAAAACTTTGTATGCAATTTGGGTTAATCTTGTGTGACATTCTTGAAAATTTAGCATATTTGCTTGTGCCACAATTGTACCGAGTTGCATAAATTACTATTATGGTATAATTATGGTAAATTAGCCATCTTAGCACTTAATGCAATGTAAAAATTGAAAGCAACAATATCCTATTAAAATAACAGTACCATTATTTGCTGGAGACAGCCCCAGCTGGTTGTCTTCTGATTCCCTCCCATCCAAGAGCCGAACAGTTGGTACGCTGGTAGGTGACTCACAATGCAGAGGGTTGTCATACTGTGGTATGTATGGTTTAATATCAAGAACTGGCGTACCATCTACCATATCCACACCAGAGAAGTAGATGGTGTCTCCTGTAACAGAGAAACAGTGTATAAGAGAGACATTGTTTTACTGCATCAAGAAGAGAAATTTGTATAAAAGATTAATATCAGATATAACTTATTATTTACATATTCAATCTAGATGTGGAAAATTATATTTATGTCCCAGGAATGAGATGATTACGGGATAATAATACAATTTCTAGTAATTTAGGGCAGAGATGGGCATTTGAGTGCATCTGTCCTCCATACACTCAGTGA
Source organism: Tenodera sinensis (assembly GCA_030765045.1). NCBI lineage: Eukaryota > Metazoa > Arthropoda > Insecta > Mantodea > Mantidae > Tenodera > Tenodera sinensis. The sequence goes on along the minus strand of CM060964.1, from coordinate 360,213,404 downwards.
CTGCTTCTTCCTTCCAACACTGGAGTGCAGTTGTGACTTATGCTTCCTCGTACGGCCACGAGCTCCAACAGTTGTAGGATGGCGACCAACAGGATGGTGTTCCATCTCATTACCATCATGATGTTCGTGACTTCCTGAACACCAGACTTCGAGATCGATGGATAGGTCATACTGGAAATGAAGATAATGCACTCATGTCATGGCCTCCATGCTCTCCCGACCTCACCCCTTGCAACTTTTTCGTAGGGGTTATGTGAAGGATGCAGTTTACACGCCACCATTACCTGCTGATCTACAAGAACTACAGGTCCGCATCATCAACGCATTTGGTGACATTAACAGGGGCATGCTATATCGAGTGTGGGCCTAACTTGATTATCGAGTTGATATTTGTAAAGTCACTCATGGAGCACATATCGAGCATCTATAAGCTATTAAAAAAGCTTTATGAGTTGCTATATCTGAGTATACAGTGTTTGTACTGTTCTGTCAAATAATATTGCTATAATAAATTTTTGAAACCGCTGAGATCATTTATGCGCACCCTGTACACACACACACACATACAGTAGCGCTCGTAAGTGTTATGACAAAGCCTGACTGATCTCTAACGTTGGCAGTACTTACACAAACAACCCAAGTGTATTGTGCAGGGTGCACGTGGCCGACAGTGTTTACTGCAACACAGCAGAGCCAACATCTCCAGGTAAGTGTCTTCTAATTGGGGCAATAACTTAACAGAGCTGGCTCAAAAGTCTGTAGACAAAACTTATTTAAATTTCTCTTTCTGATATTTTACTTCACATGTGTTACAGACAAATTGTGAATCATTCACTACATATTATGCCACTACCTCAACATAAAGAATACTGTGTACAGTTCCAGGATGCTGTAATATGTGCTTTACAAGAAGGAAAATCAAACAGAGGTTGCTCATAATTTTCATCTAGACAACTTGTATCTGTCTGGAACAAAGTTTACCAGGTCTGTGGTCATGCACACAACAAATCACAACAGGGCTGACCTAGAAAAACAACCGAAAAAATACAATAATTAAAAGGCAGTCAGTATAAGATCAAAAGCCTGCAATACACAGCAATGCAATCTGATCTGAGTGGACGTCCATCTACTGTGAAACATAGATTAAAGGATGTGGATTTGACAGCTCATCGCCCAAGCAAGAAACCCTTCTTAAGTCCTCACAACAGACAGAAGAGGCTTACTTTGCAAAAGAACACCATTCCTGGACAGAGCAGGAATTGTGAACAGTATTATGGAGCAATGAGAACAAATTTAATTTGACGTCTTCTGATGATATTCAAGATGTTCGTTGACCTAAAGGTGAAAGATTCAATCCATGCTACCAGGTTCCTAGTATAAAACATGGAGTGGGGAATGTCATGGTATGGGGTGCTTCTCCACTAAGGGTGTAGTTCCTTGAATGGATGTAGAGGGTGTAAGAAGGGTCCTGTCTACAGGGAGATATTGGGTAAGCATATGCTATTATATGCTAGACAAAAGATGCTCCAAAAACGGTGTTTTCAGCATGATAATGGTTCGAAACATCATTCTCATTGTGTAATAGACTACGTTCAACAGAAAAAAATTGTTTTGCCATGGCCAAGTTAAAGTCTGGACTTGAACTCAATCAAACATATGTGGAAGGTTTTGGACAGACATGTCAGAATGAGAGTTTTCTTATATATAGTGGAATTTTTCAACATATTGAAATGTGAATGGCAAAAAATTTCTTTAAGGATACAATTAAAGCCCTTATTGCCTCCATGCCAGCAAGATGTGAGGCTGTTATAAAAGCAAAGGGTTGTGCAATGAAATATTGGTTGCCATGTTCCAAAAAAACATGCTTAGTATTATTTTTCTGTACAAAACTATCTTGTCAAAACACTTATGCACTGTGGATTTCTCAGTTTTATTTTTGGACATACAATACACTATCCCCAGAAGTGCTGTGTTGTGTTATGTTATGTTTATGTATTATTGTTTATAGTTTAAGTTACTTATCGTACAAGAGGCCAACCAATGCTATAAATAAAGAAATGTTGAGAAATAATATATATACACACAGCTGAACCAATTTATGGATATACCAAGGGAAAGAGGGAAGATTACTTATAACTCAGAATTACTTACAACTGAAATTTTGATAATGCATCATATTTTTTTTAAAAGCAATATGTGGGCCTACATGTGTAAAATTTTACAAACAATAAAGATATGTATGAAGAAAACATTATTTTGAACTTGGTCCTGCTTTACAGAAACCAGTTAATTGTTTCACTTTTCTTACATTAAGTGCATACATCTCATTTTGTTACTGATGATTGTACATAGCATGGAACTCCTAAGTCTGGGCAATTTTGGTTTTGTGTGGATTAAGTTCCACCTCTCGTTTGAATTTTACTTTCTGATCTAGTTTTCTGTTCTCCATGGCTGATTAAAAGCAACTGAGAAGTGGCAGACAAAACCGCTGTGCAACAGTAAACACCAGATGCCAAAAATATTTATATTTACTTCTCATTTGTTGCTATAACATTGTCGTGCCAAAAGCTGCCCGTTCAGGTTGTCTTTGTCAACAAAGATAAGGAAAATACGCCTCAAGTTTCCTTTAAGATAACATATGCCATACGTTCATTACCATTACGTAAAACTCAATTGTATTTCACTGAAATTTAATATGTATAATTGCGAATTACATATGAATAAGGTTTTATTAACACGTCTCTAAATTACATTTTGCCAGGACCTACAAAAATGTACATATAAATGAAAATTACATAGAACTGGGTTATGTATAAAACAGGTTCAACTGTGTGTGTATATATATGTATAGTGTCCCATAAAGAATGCAATTTTTAATTTAATAATAAAACATACAATTTATTTGAAAATTGCTGATATTATTAGGTCAATATATAGCACAAAGACTGATTAAACATGAACCAAACTATCACACAAATGTCCTCCATGGCTTCATCTGCACACATCTACTTCATGGACAAAATGTTTGACGGCTCTAGAACAAAGTTCCACTTGAATTTAACCCATGAAACATTTAATTTTACCTTGAGTTGGGAGATGGTTTGTAGATTGTTGACATAAATACAATATTTGACATACCCCCACAAAGTAAGTCCTATGGTGTCAAATCATACGATCTCGGTGGCCAATTCCAATTGCCATTGCGAGAGACAGACGAGCAGGAAAATTCTTCAGCGACTTCCATGAAGTCATGGTGGATATTTGTCTGATATTTTATTTAATGTTTAATCACAGTCTTTGTGCTTTATATTGACCATGATATAAGCAATATATATAAGCAATGTATATATATATAAAATCATGATTTCTGTCTGAAGTGTAACTTGCTCAGATCTGATTTCCTGTATTTTGACATTATCAGCTGCTAACTGGCTGTTTGTTATTGATATCAGTAGCAACCTGATAGTGTTTTATTGAGATTTCCCTAGCTATCTTGTCCTACTTCACAGATATTCCTTTTTGATCACTGTCCAAATTGCTTTGTGTTTCAGTGATCTCCCTAGTTAATTTATTGTGGTTTTCAGTAATATTGTTAGCTGATTTATCCTGCTTTTCTGTAATATCCTTAGATAATTTAATTTGCTTTTCAGTAATATTCTTAGCTAATTTATCCTGCTTTTCTCTGAAGTCCCTAGCTGACTTTTTCTGTTCTGTTATTATCTCCAGTTTCATCTGTCTCAACAAAGTAATTATATCAGATGTTCCTGGCTAACATTGCCCTATTCAGCTCTATCTTGATTATCTGTGTACTCTATGAGATCAACTTTTACTTTCTCTATTATGTATTGTAAGTAGAAGTAGTATTATATTCCACCTAAAAATTTGATGTCAAGATTTCACAAGAAATATTTTAGAAAACATTTTATCATATCATATTTAGAAACATTTTTAGAAAAAGGTTCATGTGTGTGTGTGTTAGTGTGTCAGTCTGCAAAAACCACAGTTGGTGTTTAAGTTTAACAGCTTTTAAAGATGCGACACAAATATTTTGAATAAAATTCCTCCACCCTAAACTACCCTTTACATAGAACATTTTTCAAAAATTTTGATTTTCTCGAAAATGGCTCTAATGATTTTGGTTAAAATGCCATTTGTTTAGATATTTTTATGATCAATGAAAAGTATATCTTGAATTTTCTGGCTACAGCCTATGTAGTCCTGTTTACTCTGGATGACTTTTGCAGAACTGGTAAACCGTAAGAGATAAGCCAAATCTTACTATGCAAAAAATAGAGGTCTTGCTAAAACACACAATTTATGTCCAAATAAATTTTTTTTGCAGAGTAAACCATTTTTGAGATATTCCTCGTTATTTGTGTGAGTTTTGGAATCTGCCATGTTTCCATATACATATGTCTAAACTGTAACAAATAGTTACAATAGTAGACAAAATCTATTACAATTTGTAAATCTCCATGTTATTGCAGAAATGTTTCCCTGAAAGGTGGCTGATTTTGAAAACAAAACTGCTTTGGAAATGCTACTGAAATGTGTGAATCATTCTGACAACTTTTCAAGTGACTCTCATATTGGAGTTTTCATTCAGTGAATCAGTATTCAATATTCACCTGCTGAAATACTACAATACCATTATTTTTGTGCCAGTTCCCTGCTGTTATGTGAGACTGTACCACTAACAGACTCCTTTAATCTACAATTCCTGTGTAACAGTCACAGGGTAAGAGCCAGTCCTAACTTACAAAGCTGATAATTCATGAACTTGAAAATTATATGTACAGGAATAACTCACATAGATTAGAAAAAATAATGTGCATTCTCAGACCAATGGGACCGCTCCACAATGGCACTAGACCGGGCAAGGAGTTACGCATAAAGGACTGGCAAGGCAAGTCACAGTACGGAACACTAATTACTGTACTAACTTGCATTAGACTTACCTGAATCACAACAGATGTTGAAATTGATGACCTCTAACATGAACACATTCCCTATATCTCCGAAAACAAATCTGGTTTACTCGCAAAAGTTCATGTTGACTGATTGCCTGTATTTCTCTCGTGATTTTGTCCTTCAATTTTTGTAACATGAATGTATTTGATGCATACACTTTATTTTTTAACATTCCCCATAGATAAAACTTGCATGGACATAGGTCAGGGGAACTAGATGGAAACAATCCTTGACTATTATTTATTTATACCAACAAACTTACTGTTGGTGTTTTTAAACACACAAGCCGTGTGTGGGCAAAGTTACCAGGGGAAATACGAACTGGTTTGAGAATTTAATGCCATTCTGGCAGTTTGTCACAATAGCTCAGTGGTAGAGCAGCCGCCTGGCATGCGGAAGGTCTGTGGTTCAAATCCCAGTTGTGGCATTGAATTTTTAAGTTCCGGTTCTACCTCTCAAAAATCCTTGACTAATTATTCTGTCCCCATACGCACTTCGTAATTCATGCATATGATTAGCAGCAGTGTGTGCTATAGCTGCCTGTTGAAACCAGTCATACAATCTTTAATTCCTTGTAAGTTGCGGGAAAAAAAATATTTAAAATAGAATTTAGATAAATGTGTGAATCAACATAAGTATGAGACGATAATTCTACGTGTGGTGAGGAGCTTCATGAATAATATGGTGATTTTTGGCAGTTCAATATCAATTGTTCCAAGTGGAAATGCGACCTTGAATATAAAACCACGCTTCATCAGAGAAGAATGTCAGAGATGGGTCCACATCGTCATTATGAACGGACTACTACAACCAAGAACTGTAAAGCATGAACTGTTAAGTTTCAGAAGTTTTGCTGCCACAAAAGCTGACCGCTTAGAAATGTTAATCACTTGTGCCAAACGTCTTAGTGATTTTTATTTATGGGGAAAGTGTAAACATCAAATCTGCACACATTACAAGTATTGAAGGACAATTTCACGAGAGAAATACCGGCAATCAGTCAACATAAACTTTTACAAGTAAACCAGAATTGTTTTCAGAGTTGTAGGGAATGTGTTTGCATTGAAGGTCATCAATTTCAACATCTATTGTTTAGGTGAGTCTAATACAAGTTAGTACAGTAGTGTTCCATACCCATGACTCGCCGATCCTTTACACATAACCCCGGTGGAGAGCCCACAGTCCTCGTCTGGTGCAGTGCCGCCGCTGGTCAGTCCGGTCGGTCTGAGAATGCACGGTATATATGTATAGCATGAGTAACTGCTGCAATTTCACAATAGTAATAATGTATGATGGCAACATTAACTAGTTGTCAAAAATGTTACACGATATAGGATATCACCTTCAACTTCTGCGACAAAAGTAGACTATACACATGAACTGAGGAGCTACATGCAAGTGACTGCTATACTGCTTGCAAAAGTTAAAGGTATGTGAACACTGGCCAATGCTCAAGCAGAGCGCTGTTGCCAAACGTAGTGCGTGTACCGGCAGAGGTTCTATACATAAGAGCACATGAGATGCATGTACCACATTCGGCAACACTGGTACAAGGGGCAAGCCTAGGATTTACTGGAGTCTGTGGTATGGCCCGCCTCCATATGCCTTTAAGTTTTGCGAAGATTATAACTGACAAACTTTAGGCAACTAAACCATGCTGTGCCTTCTCAGAACAATGCAAAAATAATGGCAGGTGTGGGAATTCTTGACCATGCATATCACCGCATGTCAGGCAACATTAACCCCTCCTTTTCCCGTTTGTTGTTGTAACCCAGAAGCAGACTTCTAACCCAGTGGCAAAACATTGATGTGCACAGTTATCAGATACATTCCACAATAGTTGCTCGGATACTTAAGGAAGCATTTGCTCTTTCATACTTCTATTTTGTAGTATACAAATGCTGTGTGATATACTGTGTCTGAGTATGTAAAAACTGTAATTAACTATTGTTTGTTAATTTTCCTACAAGTTTATAAGAGATACCTTATCTCTTAATTTTGATAACATGCATGACATTTTGAGTTTCAAATGTTTATTGTATGAGTAATGATAAAGTACTTGATTTTATATTGCCATTTAATGCATTTCTTTCATTTTAATAAATAGGCATTACCAACTTTCAAATTAACATCAGCATTATGGCACTGCTCCGAAGGATTACTGTTATGCCACAGAAGTCCTTCACAGCGTTCCCTCCAGAATATGACATGCAGCTCGCCCATACCTGGTCTAAAATATTACATTTCATTCAATGTATTCACATTCATCAAATGGAGTATTTTGAAGATTTACTGCGTGAAACACAACTTTTTCGTGTTTCTTGATTGCACAATGAACATAAGACCAAGAGATGAAAACACTCTCAAATTGTGTAGAAGTAGCAGGAAATTTTGGTAATTTCCCACTACTATTAGTCAAGGTTGTGGATGTTTGCATTCACCAAGACTCTAGAAAGCAAATGAAATATTGATACCTTTGTTTAAGAGGCACATTTCCTTCCGTAAAACTGCTGAATTGAGCTAGACAAGTTTGAATTGCATAATTTTTCATTTGTTTCAGTTACAGTATTTGCTTACCATGTAGCTCATAAAAATTATTTTTGACATTTGTACATTATATTAAAACAAAATTCAAGAGTAGGTGAGGACTATAAGCTCATATTCAAATAAATGTTACCGAAGCTCTATGTGTGGTGTTTATAGAACCTCAGAGGGGAACTCTGCCCCAGCAAGCGATGACTGGACCTACTGGTTAGCTGGGGAAACCCAGTGAGTAGAATCCCCTATCTCCGAATGGTAGGATGACAAAGAAGGCAATGGGCCAAGGGGATCAACAGTATTTACCATGCCTCGGAACCCTTAGGCATACTCCACATAATAAACAAGCAATAAGCTATTTTTTTTTATGCCACCCAACTTGCTGCTGGTGTTTTTAAACATACAAGCCGTGTGTGGATAATGTTTGACAGGTAGAATCAGGACTGAAAAATTCAATGCCATTTGAATTTTTCAGTCCTGATTCTACCTCTCAAACAATAAGCTAATCAGAGATGAAGATAGAAGTGGCTTAAAATCAGAATTTCATAGGTCCTCAGTACAAAAGTCACAAATGTTAACTACTGATCTATACTGGAATCCATATTCAAATAAGTAATTTGCTAATCACACTGCTGTCTGATGTCACAAACAAACAAATTATGGTATCCTATAAGCAGAAAAACAGGTGTTGGATTAGAGTAGATGTTGGAGAACACAATACCCACCTTCTATCTTCCTTATAGCGACAAGGGACAGACCAATAGGAGAAGGCCTGTGCGGGGATCTTGTGCCAAAAACACCAGTTCTTGCGCCATTCAAACGTGGTGGAGAAACCTTGGCTCTTATGTGGCAGGACGCATTCTTATGAAAGTGAAACAAGATCCTGCAAATAAAGATATTACAATTTAATCTACAGTATTTAGTATGTTAAAATAATTGCTAAGTTTTCATTTAAACCACTATGCAACTGCAGAAGAAAGACAATTTAAAGAAGGAAAATGTACAAATGACACAGAAAGCCTGAAACTCACCTGTCCTCTGATTTTGGGACAGTTGCTTATACATGAAATAAACTGCTAAATGTTAAAGTACTCCACTTTGTTACAACTGTGCATTCCATGTGCCAACTCACAAGTAATGACAAAACTTGCCAAAATAGCAATTTTTTAATTCTTCCAAACACACTCATTGCCAATTTACGTATTACTCATTATTTCAAACCAGGTTTTTTTTCCCAATGATCCTGGATCACTGAGGTTTAGCTTCACAAAAATCTATGGCTATGTTCTGTCATCATTCTCCAAACTGCTTCATTCTTCTTAATGAAAACATTCCTCAGCTACGCTTTTTGGCTTAAGGCCCTCACATAATTTTTGTATGTGAATGAATATATCTCGCTCACTCTCTGGCTCTGTTCTTCATTCAGATGTTGGTGGCTCTTCCATATAAACACCAGAGACACAAAGTGGCTGCTACCGACCAAAGCAATGGGGGGTCATTATGAAAGAAAGTCAAAACAATTTAAATATAATGATTAGAACACAATCAAAAGAGGGAGTATGGAGGAAAAGCTGGTAATACCTGCATCATAAATGATAACAACTAAAATGCAATTACGTAATATTGGTGGGCAGTGGCAAAGCTGAAGGGATGTCCAAGATCCCCCGTACCAGCATGGGGATTTTTTCCCGCTGGGAGGTTTGACACGGGGTGCACTCATCCTCGTTAGATCTCAGGGGGGCCAATTGAGGAGCTACTCAATGGAGAAGTAGCGACGCCAGGTCGAGAAGGCCGCATAACTGGCTGGGAGGGCTCAGGAGGCTGACCACGTACTACCCTCCAGTACTGCACCCCACCAATGATGCCTGTAGTGGGGGATGCAGCGACAAGCCTTGGCCCTTCATGGGCTGTTGCGCTAGGGCAATAATAAAATAATAAACATTCAAAAAGGAACTCCAGAACATGTTCTCTTTAATGACATCATTGTTTGTCACAACCCCACTTATATATGTAGCTAAATAAGGGGGTGCACTACGATGTAGGCTACCTCTGAATTTAAAGTCCTACTTTTTTAAGAGGTAGAACTGGAACTTAAAAATTCAATGCCACAACTGGGATTTGAACCACAGACCTTCCGCTTGCCGGGCCGACGCTCTAACCACTGAGCTATTGTGACAAACTGCCAGAATGGCATTAAATTCTCAAGTTAGTTCGTATTTCTCCTGGTAAACCACAAAGGCAGTCTCACATCAGAGACAATTACCCCAATGGTGACTTACTATTGCAAGTACTTTATATCCCAGGATTAAATAACCTTCACATGGTAATTATTATTTATTTATGCCAACAAACTTACTGTTGGTGTTTTTAAACACACAAGCCGTGTGTGGGCAGAAAAATTCAAGGAGAGTCTTTGCAAATCAAGGTGAATTCCAAGTTATCAAGGTGCAATTTTAAATTCAAGGTGAATTCCAGGATTTCCAGGGTGCTAGACAACATGCACATAGTGGATAATGGTGAAAATGGGATGCTGAGTCTGAAAAGGTGCTACAGGATTGGTTAAGAGATTGGAGGATCCTACATTTCTCTTTGTAAACACATGCAACATTGAGATAAAGCCAACCATATGCAATTTGAAAAATCTGCAAAATGAAAACACAGTGAATAAATGTGTTAATATTAGTAAAACTTGAACAACTTGTGACCTTACAATCTTTTCCAGTGCGCACACTTAAAATGCTGGCATATGAAATTATTGACGTTATAATGGTTCAGATGGAAATGCGATTTGGAGATTTTGAAAACTTTCATTTCACTGAATTATTAGATGAAAAGCAATTTTAGGGATATAACCGAATATGCCCAACAAATAAAGTGAAGGTACTATCGGATATGCATCCATTTCAAACTATATTATATCAACTCCTAGACAAAATCAGTTTTACATGAATTTGCATAGTTTTTAGCATTCTCTTTTGTGTTCTGAACTCTGTGAAACCATATTTTGTCCTTGTGCAATTGGCATGCAAAAAAGTGGTGTTGCAAACCATATTTTGTCCATGTCAACGGTTGTTGCAAACCTACTATGTCCATTCTTTTTCTCAGGATGGAGGCCTTTCGCACACGCGCACAGGGTCCAAAACAAGCATGGTATTCATACTTACACACATTACCTTCTAAAAAGAAAAGGATGGCAGGATCAATCTTTTGATATGGAGCAGCCTAATAGGCTTAACCTAAGAAGAAGAGGATGACCTTCTAAAAAGAGCACCTTGAAATGCTATTCTTCCCTGTGAGAGGGTGTTGCTTATTTCCAGCACACAATTTATGAAATTGTGAAGAACAGCTTTGAAAATATTCTGAAATCTTAACATCTGAAGAATACAATGCAATTAACCAATCTGTAGGCTCTCCTGACATTCATGGTACTGATTGGAATGTGCATGACTAAGTCAATGACTAATTTCTTAACAAATTTTGAAGGAATTTCTGAAATGAGGCTAATCATACTCAAAAAATATCTTAAGAGTGGAAAATGCAATGTGAGGAAAAAATGGAACCCACATAACTGGCAGTTGAGCCCTAAAACCATTCACCCGTATTCTAAAGAAAGGAAAGACCATAGTTCATATCCCCAAACCACCACTTATTCAGCCAATCAGTGATGTATCACAAGCAAAAAATGTCAGGTTTATTAATAAAAAGGTTTGGTGATGTTTAGAGTAAGGAGGAAAAGTTACATTATTTTACAAAAGCATTAACTGCATTAGAACCACTTAATTGTGAGAATGAAAATGTGGAATTGTGGGATTGTTTGAAAGAATGGTAGGCTGTATATAAAAACTGTTGACAAGGATGTATGTTCTTGTAAACTTACTCCTAATTAGTCATTTGCAATTGTTGTTGTTATCATTGTTGTTCTTGTTCTTATTGTTATTATTATTAGCCTGAACATTATCATTAATGATAATAAAAAATAAACCCCAGTGCAACAGCCCATGAAGGGCCAAGACTTGCCACCCAGCCACTGCATCCCCCACCTCTGCTCACTATAGGCATCAATGGAGGGTTGCAGTACAGGATGGTGGTATGTGGTCAGCATCCTGAGCCCTCCAGGCCAGTTATGCTGCATTTTTGACCTGGATCATCATCATTATTATTAGTATTAATAATACTAATAATAATACTAATAATAATAATAATAATAATAATAATAATAATAATAATAATAATAATAATTTCCTGTATTTATCTTTAAAATACCTACTACTGTATTGTCTCAAGAGTTTAGCTATGACCTTGTGGCTGACACAAGCAAACCTGAGATGTCACACTATTGTTTTCCCTCTTGCACTGACGTTTCACACCGTTCTTCAAAAGTAACTTATCCTTTCTTTCCTGGTACAATAAATATTACACGAAAGAGCATCACTAATACACTATCGCATAAAGCAATTATGATACTTTCAGCAACTGAAAAAACCAAAATGTGAATAATACCAGAAAACCTTTAAAGTTGCTTTGAGAGTTGATGTGAACACTTTTAGTTCCATCAATTCCTTTTATGCTGCTTTAATAGAAAAATGATGTAAGGGCAACCACACCATTTTATGTTTAAACTACAGAGCTGCCAGCATATGACCAACAACAAATGCCAAAGCATAGTCTGGACTGAAAGTCCTTAGATGCAAAGTGCAGCTCAGGGATCTCTTTTAGAAGCAAAGGAGTAAAACTGCAGAATGACAACAAAGCATAGCCATAAGATCTGTGAAAGCCAAACCCCAATGATCCAGGATCATCAGCAATCTAGCAGATTAAAATCCCTCATTTATATTGACACTCACCACCACTCATGCACTATAACGGGAAGGTGGCATGTTTTATTGACATTACGCCATAATTTTCCTATGAAAGAAAGCATCCCAAATAGGAAAGGTGTGGTTCATAGGCTCTGAAAGTGGTACATCAATCTCAAAAACAACTCTTAAGCTAACCTAGTAAGTTTTGAGAGGTAGAATCAGGACTGAAAAATTCAATGCCACAGCCAGGATTTGAGCCATGGATATTCCACTTCACGCGCGGCTGCTCTAACCACTAAGCTGACAGTCAACTTGCCAGTATGACATTAAATTCTCCATCCGATTTGCATATCTAGGACATAAAGTACTTACGACTGTAAGTCGTCCTTGGAGTACTTATGTCTGATGTGAGATTCCCTTGTGGTCTACTGGGAAAGTGCAAATTGGTTGGGGAATTTGATGTCATGCTGGCAAGTTAGCCATGATAGCTTAGTGGTTAGAGCAGCCACATGTGAGGCGGAAGATCCGTGGTTCAAATACCAACTGTGGCCTTAAATTTTTCACTCCTGATTCTACCTCTCAAACATTGGCCACACATGGCTTGTGTGTTTATAAACACCAGCAGTAAGTTCATTGGCATACAAAAATAACAATTACCTAGTAAGTTTTATCCATACTCTGGTACTTCTTATTCAGTTTTAAAATAGGACCAACGCTTCAAAGTTTTGTCATACTAATAATAATAATAATAATAATAACGCTTGATCGTTAAAAAATTTTCTCATTCATACCTACAAGAAATAGAAACAAATGCCAAAGATAAAAAATGGATTACACTACTTTCCAACCCAGGTATAATCCCCCAGAGACCACGGAAAACAGCGGTTGCAGCCTTCCGACTATTGACAATTCATGACTGCTTAGCAAGTCATCTCTACAGAATAGGTATCTCAGCCTCACCAATATGTGTCCTGTGTAACGATCCAGCAGAAATGAACGAAGACCACTTGAAGACCTGTGAAGCATTAAGACCAGAAGAAACTACAGTTCAAAAGTATTGGAAAGCACGAATGCTAATGGCTTCATTGCCAGATGCAAGGCACTAGAAAACAACAACAACAACATAATAATAGATATTTTAGCTATAATAAATGTAAAAAATAATTCCTAACAGTATTGAACAATAATGGGTGATCCAAAAGACTCCAAAACGGCTGTGCTGTGTTTTGCCTATACACATCCTAGGCATTCGTTGCCAACTGCTGTTGTCATAGAACACCGTGGATGAAACCATACAACATTTTTGAAACTACTTTTAAAGGCTTTACTTACCAATGTTATTAAAGGAGATGCTGGAACTGGCCACCGTCGTTGTCCATACATTTTTGGCACCTCTTTAGGAAATTATCCATCACTCGCTGTACTTCACGTTGAGAAATGCTGGCAATTTCCTGGCAGATATTTTATTTTAATTCTTCTAGGGTGTGTGGGTTTGTCTTGTACACTTTATGCTTTAAGTTTCATCTGAGATAGAAATCACAGGGGGTTACGTCGGGGGACCACAATCTCTACTAATAATTCTGTCCTGAATCACACTTTCAATTGTTCTCATCGAAAGATTGGCTGTATGAGCTGTTGCAGTCTTGTTGAAAAAAGACAAAATCATGCTCCCTGTCAGCTTATTCTCTAAAAAAAAAAAAAAAAAGGGGGAGGGGGGGCAAAATTGTATTCACATACATAGGAGCGTCAACTGTTGAGAGGAAAAAATTGGGCCTATAACTCTCCGCTAATGGTGCACTATACACCAATTTTTTTTTTTTTTCTCATGAAGGGTTATTTCATGAACAATATTAGGTTTCTCAGAGCTTTAATAACGATTATTTTGTGTACACACATATCCATGAAGGTGAAACAAAGTCTCGTCCATGAAAAATATTAAATGTGGGTCAATTTCGCCATTGCACACACTATTGAGAGTCGACTCACAAAACGTGCGCTAATTACAGAATCACCTGCTTGAAAAGTTTGCGCCACAGTTATTTCACATGGCTTTAACTTCAGCAATTTAGTAGCTCTTTCATAAGAAATGCCTGGCTGTTATGAAAGATGCCCAGGCGATTTTTGGGGGGAATTCAAGTGATGACCAATGTCCTCTAATGCTTCTTTGGTAAGAACTGTACACCACTTTTGGATTTACAGCTGGGAACCTTTACACCTAAAAATCTTCCTACAAATTGCACTTTCACTTGGTGAGCTGACTGAGATAACACATATAAATCATAAATAAATATACGCTGTGCAGTAGAAAACAAATGCTGAGCCATAACACACTATGACTAAGCACAGGACAAAGCAATAAAGCACACTGGTATAATATGTCTCAACCTAGTTCCATCCTGTTGTAAACATCTGGGCGGGAAGAGAGACAGAGACAGAGATATTGGGACAGAAAATGGTTAAGCTGTTGATTGGATTGGCGAAGATAATGGGCGTTTTCTTTTATTTGCATACGTACGATAAACCCCTCCTTTAAGCACGGTATTATAAGTAGTTTTCCGATCACTACTCTGCGCGAGCTAATTTCGGACACAGAAATGTATGCAAATGTTTCGATTCTTATAAACGTAAATAGGCCCACATTTTATCTTTCTGCTTCACATACCACATAGATGTGTTCTCGGCTCGTGACTTCTGAAGGGAATATATACATAATAGTATACTATATACAGATTAGACAGAAGACAGGTGAAATTACACACACTATTAACATATTAAGTTAAATTAAGCTGCATTTTACTTAACAATTACTAAAGGACACTATTATATAATATTTTTGCATTCCTATACCAGGCAACTCTCTCGCAACGAGGTCTGTATCGAGTTGAATGCTGATTAAGATGTTTTTGTTTATAGTGTGGAGTTGCTTCTGATATTTAACACTGTATTTCCTGTACATCTCTCGGACCTCACAAGGCCAAGGACAATTATGTATATGCAATTTAAAATCAGTAAGCTTTTCATCATGGAGCAGGCTGGTGCTTCAGCCAAAATGAAACAGAATCGAGGCAAACCTTTAAAAAGTGGTGAGAGGCGAATGATCGCGCATTGTTTCGCATTACTTAAAGAAAGAAACCCGGAATCGTCTATAAAAAACATTGAGAAAGAAACTGGTGATCTCCTTGGTATTTCCGCAAATAGTGTACATAGTGTTAGAATGGAACAGAAAGTGCTATACGCAGTAAAGTTCATGGTTATCTTTTCAGAAATGAACCGCCGACTCTAAACAAAATTTTGTATGCGGTAAATTCTGACACGGACTTGCCGAATTTTTCACGTTTACGCTCCACCATTTGCTGATAGATATTGAAGTTTCAAAAGCGAGGCAGAAATCAGTTATAGTGGACATGATTCTATTAATATTCTATTAATATTCTAACTCATAGATTTAATAAATTAATGTGTAACCCAACTCTATTTATTGTCTAGAAGTTAGCGTTGCTATATATACTGCTAGTGTTGCAAAACTTTTGTGCGTGCCTGTACGTCTAACACGTGACGAGTTGAGTCAGCTCCGCCTTGTTGTTTACAGCAGGACTGAACTAGGCTGAGACATGGTATAATAATTCAACCACATGATATCGTCTGCTCTATACTGCACTTTCAGAGCAGAGAGGAATAAGTCATCCGTGTGCCCTTGTGCACATCAGCTGCTGTTACTGTGTTTCTGTGTGAGCAGTGGAAAAAAACTGCAGCGGTTTGGATGTTTTTGGGTCTTCTTTGGTTAGGAAACTACAGTCAGTTTCTAATATATTGAGAAATGATCACAGACAGTTAAAACACAATGGTCATTAAGAAGCTATAGTTCTTATAAAGTAGTTATAGTTATACTTAAAGACTATAACTAGAAGTTATAGTCTAAACTAGTATAAACGACTCCTCAAAGAAGTGAAAGAAGAGAAATAAAATGTAATAATTACCTTATTAATGTAGTACGGGGTTCATGTGGACAATCTCAAAGCCTGTAAGCTGCCCACTCACCCTTTTAGAATACTTTAAGTTATAGGAGAAAAAAGGCTAAACGACAGAAAACAGGACAATCATCTTACTAACGAGCATGCACACTGGAAACTGTCGAGGCAAGGGATAAACAAAATTCTGCTAGAGTGGTGAATTTTAATGGTTTTTTTTGTTCTTCTTTCTCTCGCTGATGGCTTCCTACGCATAAGAAGTGCAACTGAAAGGCTGAGAACCATAGTATGTTAAAACATATCTATGTTAAAAAACAGAAAAATAAGACTAAAATTTGTTAATTTCACAAGGTATTGAATAATTTGTAGCATTAACAAGTTATTAACAACATATGTCGCAAATTATTCAATACGTTGTGAAATTAACTAACCTTTACTCTTATTTTTCTCCATTTTTTTAAATTGGCCAATGGCCCAGTATGGTTTTCAGCCCTTCAACTGTCATTTCCACCGCAAAAAGTGATATCAGGTGGAAGGTATTACTTCGGCCACACATTAACCAGGGATCTTACATGATGACTGTAACAAACATGTCCAATACAAATTATTGTCAATAAAGAACCATTTTGCCGGAAACAAATAATTTGTGTCAAATATTTGGAGTCATCTAGCTTATTGACAAATGGATATAAAAGATGTATTATTTCACTAATTGTTGTGCAAATACTGTGTGAATAATGCTATAATGTATTCCTACCTTAATACGAATGAATTTACTCACATTTTAATTTTAGAATGTCATGCAAAGTTTAATTTCTATGAGAGATTTGACATCACATCAACATTATAGAATCCCTGCTTAACGCATGGCCAAAGCTGTACCTTCCACCCAGTATATAACAACCATATTTGAAATCATTTCCCTGAAACCCTGAATCACTGGAGTTTCGCTTCATGATCCTTCAGAAATGCTTTGCACCTTAGGGCCCTGAATCTCTTTGCTACACTTGGCAACTTAGGACCCTCATCACACCACTATGCAGTGTTTGTGTTATGTTGGCAGCTCTGCATCAGTTGTCGATGGTGTATGCTAGTCATATGTAGGCAGCTGTGAAGAAGGGGTGTAAAGGATGCTATTTGTCAGCAAAAATCGGAAATGAGATGAGGAGTCTTAATACTAGTTTATCCCACAAACTCTACACATAAACATGCAGTGTTGTAGAAGCATCAAACTCTTAAATATTAATTTAATTATCACATTTCCTCACAACTGTAGAATGTTTCCTTTCTTTAATTAAACAAAGGATTTCTCAGCCGGAGTCATAATCAGAAGGATATGCTTCCAGGCTGAGAGGCTTTGTTTACTTTACTGACACAACCAAACTGTTGAAAGAAAAAGAAATAGACATCTTTTTTTAGTATGCTGGCCTAATATGAATCACTTTAGAAATGGCGCAAAATAGTGATTAGGGTAACTACCTTGTGAAGTGCTTAAGAAGTAAATGTTACCTCAGCAAGGTCATTTGACCCACACACACTCCCAAATTAGGAGCCTGTCTGTTATAGACAAATACTGCATGAAGACGACATGTGACCATTGCACACACGGCAATGAAAGTGCCAACCTAAGTGAAATTCCCTCATTTCCTCGATGGTTGGGTTTTAGCTATACTGGTGATTTGGCTATGCTCTGCCATCACTTCACAGTTGCGGTCTTTAGCTCTGCTTCTCTTCTCGTAAGAAACATCCTTAGGTTACCTTTGCGGCTTAATATTTGCTAGGGTCATGTTCACATGTGACGTGAGAGCATAATAGTGACATCAATGCGTACAGTATATCGGACTGAGGAATTGAGCCAACATACTAAATAACTTTCAAGGAAATTATGGACATTCAAACTAACCACATGTGGGAGAATCCTTCCAGCCCTTCTAACGCATGTTGTGGGTTGGTAAATACGGAACTAAGTATAGTTAGCTTTCCCTGGCTGTTGCTACATATGCCTGTCTGGCGCGGGGTCCCTTTCTTCTCTGGAAACCAAGTCGAAATAGTTCCTATGGGCCGCAGGAATAATCCTTCTTCGTCGTTTATGGGTCTCGTCACTTCTGCAGACCGACAGGATGCGCAATGCCAACTATCCAACGCATTTTGTATTCGTTCAACCTCCTTTTGGTGGTTATGACCCAATGCTTTTATCTGCTGCCTGTTGAAAAACAATGTTACACTTTCAAACATATGTCCGAACTTATTTTAAAACTAATATGTTACAAGGACTCTTAACCTATAATTCTGAGTGAAGCCGCAAAATTCCACAAAACCTGCTCGTTATGGACTGTGATATAAACATATTATACTTGCCTCAGATTGTGTATTTCATTCCTTGCCACAGAAAGCTGATTTTTCAAAAGCGAAATGCTGTTTTCAATGTCACTTACTGCTGCAAAAGCCATATTCTCATAACTCTTATTCCGCACCATATACTCTGTGTTCCGCACAGAACTCCAATTCTTACTCTGACTCATCTATAACCTGTGGTAGGTGTTCTGTGCCGTTATGGCTGACAGTAGTGTCTGATTTTCTGTGGTAGCGTCGTTAAAGAAGTGCTGTACAAGACAAGAGAAAATCGAGTTTTGAGTTTAGTAACTCTGAACATTCAGTGCCTAATTTTCGAAGTATGCTTTTAATATACTGCGTAATTGTGTGAATGTAATCAGATTCTATGACTATTAACATATTATACCAGTGGAAGTGTTAGGAACGCTGACATCAAACGATTGTGCAGAATTTTGCAAGATTAATCTTGTCCGTGTGCTCTACATCAACTTGGGTTAAGCACGTTGAACAGTAACATATGTTAAAACTGTGAAAATTGTGTTTTTTGAGTGTTATAGTGGTGTCGTTCTGGCACACTTAAGTCGTGTTCAACATTCCACAGTAATATCTTTCATACCCTAGTGGTAATATTTTAAAAAAAACTTTTTATACGAAATACAGCAAAGGCCATCTAAAACATTGGCTATCTATATTCTAAATTCTCATTGGTGCAACTAATTCTGCACGCAGTGACTCTTACAGACAAAGACTATTGTGTTTTCTAACACACTTACGTTCTTTAACTTACCAGTGGGTAAGATTATAAGGTCAGAGCCATCAGTTCTTTAACTGGTAAGGCGCCTTCGGGTCGGACCCTCTATAATCTGCGCCTAACAGCGCTCACCTATACGTAATACGACAACCATGGCATGTCCCCGGACAAACGATTTGACTGATTCTTCTTTGTATTACCTGCAGGGAGGTAATATTTCCTTATTTTTGGATCAACCGCTCATCAAGGAGCCCACACTGCCTCTAGAAGAGAACACTCATTCCATTCTCCAAAAAGAACGTCAGGCTAGGCTAGCCTACATTACTCAAGCGGATCTTCAACTACTAGAGATTTTGCCTAAAGAAGATGTACCCCGACAGGAAATCACGCACCTGTATCGCTCTATGGCCGCACACAAAGCACGTGTTGATGCCATTGCCAGCTATTTGTCTCACCATGACCAAGCTGTACATTCTTCACAATGGCAAACAGTACAAGCGAAGAGGAAGCGAAACATCCCCGCTCCTGCTGCTTCCTCCGTTCCTGTAAGCACGGCCAATCAATTTCAACCTCTGGCCAGCACCTCTGCGGTGCAAGATCCTGCACCAGAGTGCATGGAGGAAGATGCACCTCTTCCAGCAAGAAACCCACCTCCTCCGACACACAGTGCCGCACAGCCGCTACAACAACGGCCTAAACGGCCTACCCCAATATTCCTGCGCAACCCCGCAGACGCCAGGAAAATTATTAGCGCCGTACCCTCAAACAAGGCTAATTATGCCCTAAAGAATCTTCGAGGAACAGTGGCATTACTACCGACATCACTTGACGACCATCGCTTTCTCAGGAAGCACATGGAACAACAACAAATTGAAGGAGTTACTACCCTACTACCAGAAGACCGGTTCCTTCATGTAACCCTCAAGGATATCCCGGTCTTTATTACAGAAGCTGAGATTAGGGACCTATTGACACAGAAAGGGTACACGGTGGAACGTGTAGCCCAGCTAACTACAAGAGGGCCTAACCCGCAACCACTGACACACTTCCGCGTCGCTCTAAAAAAGACCGAGAACTTGAGAAACATATACGGTGAAACACGCATGTTTCACGCAGTTATTCGTGTGGAAACTTTTAAACCCCAGCCACGTCCTCAGCAATGCACAAACTGCCAACAATTCACCCATAATGCCGCTGGCTGTTTGCTACAACCTGTTTGTGCCTTTTGTGGTGAGACTGGCCACAAAAGAGTCAATTGTCAAGAGACTTGCGATACCTGGCTACACACCACGCTGTTGCAATTGTGGAGACTCGCATTCTTGCAGATATGCAAAATGCCCGGTGTGGCAGGAAGCCCGTCTAGAACTGATGGCCAACAAGCAGGGACGAATGTCCAAATACAACGCAAGACCTCACGTTCCTCACCACCTGGAACTACCTCGTGAAGCCTTCACTGGAGCCCGATGGCCCGGACTTCCCAGCCAGACTCCAATTACTTTCCCCAGTTATGCTGCGGCCACTGTTGGGCGTCAAGAGCCCCAGCCTACACCAGCCCCTGTAACACCGCCTCAGCCACAGAGGCACCCTGCTGTGCCCTCTTCCCAGCCATCGACTTCCTCGGTAGCCACACCACGACCACAACATGCACTACAATCTGCACAACAACGTATTGCAAGACCACGAGTCTCTCATCATCAGCAGCCACCTACTGACTCTACCCTACCTCGCCCACCTCCGCAGAAACCTCTTCCCACTGTTCCGGACGAGGCCTTTCTAAATACCATGAAGCAAATCCCCATCCCACTTCAACCTGAGTTTGCGGCGTTCCTGGCGGAAGCTCTCAGCACCAGACCCCAACACATCCACCCCTACACGATTTTCGTCCACACCGTCCTCTCCTTCACTATTCACTATGGGTGCTAGGCCAGATGGACGATTCAATACACACTCCCTGAAAATCTGTTCCTGGAATGCCAATGGCATTCGCCACAAATTACGTGAGACAACCAACTTCGTGGCCGCTAAGGGCATACACGTTCTTCTAGCTCAAGAAACGCATCTCACACCAACGCACAAAGCTACCATTCCAGGTATGCTTTGCTACCGGACCGACAAGACTGACGGCTATGGTGGAACCGCCATCTACGTGAACCGTAGGTTGCTCATCATCAACTTTTCACTACCCCGACTACCAACCTGGAAACCACTGGGGTCCAAGTGGAGACTCACAAAGGACCACTCAGACTTTTTTCTGTGTACATTCCCCCTGGTCGTCCAATCCTTGACCAGGAGTTGAACGCCTTATTTACCAGCAACGTGGCCACCATCGCTTTGGGCGATTATAACGCAAAAAGTCCTGCTTGGAACTCTACAGTGCTTACCAGTCGGGGTAGCGCCCTGGAACGCTACGTGCAAGCAAATAATATAGTGGTTCTCTCCCCATCATCTCCAACCATGTACTACGGAGGTCGTCGTCCACCTGATTGGCTGGACATTGCCCTGGTCAAGAATACAACTCTACATTCCCAAATTTTTTCCCTTCCAGAACTAACTTCCGATCATTACCCTCTGCTACTGATCTTCCATACCAAACCAAACTATAAAACACAATCCCTCTTTCCATCTCCCAGGCGATTCGATTGGCAAACATTCTCCCGCATAATGGCCGACCTGCCAGCACCTATAGACCCCTGTACTACGACACAGGATGTATACTTACTGGTGCACCACATCAGCACATCCATCACTACAGCCATTACACAAGTCACTCCACCGAGCAGAGGACCCGCTCAAGCGGTCAGGAAGTTGCCTCGTCACCTCCGTGACTTGATTGCCGACAAAAACAGAGCCCGCCGACGAGCTCAACATACTGGATGCCCTCTCGACCGTAGAGAATACAATCGCCTGCAACGTGTGCTAAAAATGGAACTGGCCGACCATTTAAATGCCGACTGGGAACGAAAATTATCTTTACTGGATACTAAAGACAACTCGCTTTGGCGGATGTCCAAAGCCTTGCTCCGATTACCCACACGGGACAAACCCATTCACCATGGCACTCGCGTTGCACAATCTGCCCGAGAGAAGGTTAAACTGATGGCGGAATTCCTTGAAAGCACCTTCCATCCAGCTGACACCTGTGACCTAGATCTCAGGCGTCAAGTTGAAGACCACGTCGCTGACTTTTTGTCCCGGCCCTTCCTGCCAGAAGATACAACACCAACCACTGTATCTATCCCCACTCTCACAGACTACATATTAACTCTCTCCCGCACCTTCTACGATTCCCTGCCACAAAGTTTCAACGCCCTGATCCGGGGTCTCGGGGAATATGACCTTGGCCCCGGGGAAACCTATAAACGTCCCTGACTTCTACTTGGACAAAATTAGAACATATTCCCTTTCCCGACTGTGACAAAAAAAAAATCCCAATCCTATAAACACAACTCATTCCTAACACATTTACCACCGCCCTACCACCGTCCCATATCCATATCTCATTCTTCAGCCAGTAAAGGACTTGTCCTGGAATGGAATTTGTCTTGAGGCTCCACTACGGTGGAATCCCTCATGTGACACCTACCTCACAAGAAAGACCTAATGCACAGATTATACCCCAATGTGAGATAGGTGTTCTGTGGTGAGATCTGTTCTGTGTGTGAGTACAGGCAAGAGTGTAAAGGTCATGCAAAGGTGTTCTGTGGTGTAAAGTGTGATCTGCCTAAGGTTTGTGTGTTAAACTTGCTGAAAGTCATTTAAAAATGAGCGTTCTACAAAAAAGTGAAGAAGGATTCATAATATCGCATGAAAAATACATCGAGAAAACTTATAAGAACGTTTTTGATGATAAACAGCTTAGCAGTGATTATGTACTTCAACATAGCTTGTTCCAAATAAACACTCCTTATAGGATGAATTCTCAGAATATAACATTTTCTGAGGAGGTCCAAAACCAAAGCTGTAGCTCAAGAAGGAGAAAAAGAAGGCGTGTTATAGAAGCAGAGGTATAGAAAAACGGAAAATTTGTATGTTTGTTTTATATCTAAGCAGCATGTTACAGGAGATGTTTTTATCTAAAAAGAAGCAAAGAAAACCAGGCGTTTCCACCTTTAAAATTTCATGCAGCTAAACATACACAGTAGTTAAATAAGGAAATAATGAAGCTATTAAAAATTAAGTCAGCTGTGGCTGAATATTTTTGGCCATTTAATCATGAAATTAATCCAGAAGTTAAATTATTAAAACAATTAAGTGGACCTATAGATTTAATAGTTTGGGAAAAGTTATTTATTTTAAAAAACAGGAACCGTGTTATGAATTTTTAAATACCTCCATCAATAGCTATGGTAACTAATTTGTATAGCTTTGAGAATGAGTTGGAGTCAACTCCAAACAGTGTCAGCACCAAAAAATTTGCAATATTACTAAGATAAGTGAAGCTTTTAGTTTCTAATCTGTTCTTACTTTAGATACACAGTAGTTTTCTGTACACTTCAGCACACTCAAATATGTAGTCAGGGTGTTTGTTTTTAATTACATCTTCCCGCAAAGCTAAAATACATGGGGAGGATTAAAAGGGGTAAAACTAGTGAAATACAGTTACACAATAATTAAAAGTATCTCATACAAAATTTATTGAGCTCCAATAGATGAAGAGTTCAGCTGGAGAAGAATATAAATTCTGCTACCAAAGCTTATGTCTGCTTGCTTTGCATTAAGAAATGTCTTAAGAACAGCATATTTTGCCTTCATTCACTCCCTGTCGGTCTGGGTGGCTCAGTTGGTTAGACGTTAGCCTACTGATCCCGAGGTTGCGGGTTCAAACCCGGCCCAGGCCAATGGTTTTTAAGTGTGCCTAAAAACGACAGTGCCATGTCAGTAGATTTACTGGCATGTAAAAGAACTCCTGCGGGACCAAATTCCGGCACACTGGCGACGCTGATGTGATCCTGGCAATTGACAGGGTCGTTAAACAACAAAATAATTTTTTAATTTCATTCACTCCCTGGTGGGATATGGAATTATCTTTGGGGGCAATTCAGTGCATAGCAAGCAAGTGTTTATATAACAAAAAAGAGCAATACATATTATTTGGGGCATTGGGCTCCATTATTCCTGTAAGCACTTATTAAAAACCCGACAAATTCTTACATATACTCTCTTGAGTTAACAGGTGATTACAATAATGTCCCAACAAACCTTGCTGTGCATGACAACAGTATGATGCTTGCAGGTAATTTGCATACACCAGCTAATAGCTTAATACTTCCCGAAGTGTTAATGGTGTGCAATAAAAATTTAAAATAGCCTGTGTTACCTAAAATTATTAAGCAATCCTAATCAACATAAAATCTTCAAAAAAGATTGTGGACAAATTCTTTAATATTGCATGTGATAGTGATTTAGACTTATTCATTAGTGTTGACCTGCAATGTATGTTTGGTGAATATGTATAAAACCGGCCTCTCGAGAAAATTAATGAAATATAGTGAAATGGATAGCTTTTGTATTTCTGATGGCGATTTTGAAAGTTTTATTTGGCAGTCCAGCTTTGTTTTTTTATTTATGGGCAAATTCTGTACATGTTCTGCAACAGTTTTATTTTGCTTGTGCAGCAGTTATTTAACCCATAAATATCTATAAACGACTATTATATGTGCTAAAATGATTTATTGATGTATTTACAATGAATAACCTAAACACGAGCTAAATTTTGATGACACAGGTTCCTGTCATCACACTAACCTCAACCTAACAGAGGCTAAATTTTGATGACACTGGACCCTGTCATCCCGATCATATAGCCACCCTAATCTAACACAGGCTAAATTTGGCTGTAAGAATTATGCTTACGTGTAAAACGCGATGCCAAATAGAGACTTATGATGTTGCACTACAACAGTTTCAGCTGTTTCTGCTATCCACGAGGCCAAATTACACAGAGTTTATACACTAATTTCATAGTAAACACATTATTAAATCATTTTAGTGCATATAATACTCATTTATAAGTATTTATTTGCTAAATATCCATCACACAAGTGAAATAAAATGAACCTGGGCCGCTTTGGTGAGAATTGAATGGTCTAACCACTCGGCCCTGCTTTGCTCATGATGGGACCAAATGAAAACAAATAAAATAAATCTTATTACAGCAGCACAAAGTAGATGTGGTCACCTCAAATGCCTGTGCCAGCACTTTTTAGGTGGTTTTCTTTTATAGAGAAATTATTGTGTAAAAACCATAATCATGGCCATTTTGCTGCTACAGAGTATACTGGGTGGATGCTGCCATGCAAAGAAAAATATATAATCGCACGGTTGGTGCTGTTTAAGTTCTTTTGCTTCTTACTTTCTTCCCACGATGTTAGGGTAATTCCTGGGTCATTGGGATTTAGCTACACCGATGTTTCAGCTACACCCTGTCGGCTGCAAATTCTTCACTCCTCTTCTTATAAACATCAGCCCCGGCTACACTTTGTGACTTAGGGCCCTCAGTCACTCTGGTATGGTAAATCATAGTTGGCAGCAATTTTTGTGTGTGTTATATTGGCAGCCATGAATAATCCATTTATGTTACTCATGTTGGTAGTTGTGAATGACTGCTCAGAATAAATCAGAACTAAGATGGGAGATCTCGGAAGTGAGCCTGGGTTCTAAGTAGATTAGCTTTTTGTATCTTCCTACTATTGAATGCCATCACGATGAAATTTACTACTTACACATTTTTATTACCTCTTCTACTGTGCATAGTAAGTAGGGGAAGTATTGCATTCCACCCAAAAATTCAATATCGAGATTTCAGTGGAAATGGATATTTTGGGACCCACTGGATCTAAAAAAAAATTAAGAAAAGGCCCATATGTGTGGGTGAGTGAGTGAGCGAGCAAGCGCATGCATGTGTGCATGCCTGTCCATCCATCTGTAAACAGCAAACAAAAAGTTGGCTAAATACCAAACTTAGTATTTCAGTTCAGCATCTGGCTGACAAAATGATTTTCAAGAAAATCCCTCTACCCCAAATTACGGAACATTGTTCAAAAATTTTTATTTTATCAAAAAATGGCTCTTAACAATCAGAGATTTTTTTTAGTCCTATGCATTATTTGGCTCTCGCTGCTAACACACACTATGGCACTACAGTTATATACTTGTATTTTGTTAGTTTTATTCTTGACTTAATATTTACATATGGCTGCAGTTCGAAAGAAGGGATGAAGTATTCACAGTGAAGCAAGGGAAGTAATTAGACTTCTAGCTATGGGTGAGTTATGTGACAACACTGTATTTTAAACGAATCTAGCATCCTTGTCATACTCGGAAACTAGGCATAAGCACCATGCGGGAAGCAAAACGTGATTACATTACACATTCCTAAGACTTGCCTTCTTGTCCTGGGCATACAGTATACATATCTTGAATTTTCTGGAAATGTCCTCAGAAGTCCTCTTAATTCTGGATGATTTTTACATAACTGGTAAACAGTAGGAGATGCACAAAATCTTACTGCACATAAAATGTAGATCTGGTTAAAACACACTCTATGTCAGGTAAATTTTTTTTGTGGAGTGAACCATTTTGGAGATATTCCTTGTTATTTGTCTGAATTTTCCAGTACTTCTACATTTCTCAAATAGGAATGCATTATTTGTATTTTTTGTCTCTTGGCTATCAAAGAGAACAGAATTTCATCAATTCTTAAAAGATTCGGCTAATACTCTAAGCCTGTTACCATATTCCCGTATTCCCCTACTATCTACAAGAAAGTTAGCAGTAAGATAATTTCTGCAAATGTTTCTCTCGATTAACATGAGGCAGAAGAATAAGCGTTTGTAAGAATAGTTGTTGTTAGCTAATGCTAGATTTCTGACAATGAAGTCATTAATCCTCTTGCTCTCCAATATTTTTCACTGATGGATGGGGCACTAGAAGCGGCCGGGCATATTTGAAGGTGGTCTCGATCCATTTCCTCTTGCAGATCACATAGAGGACAGAGCGGTGAAGAATATATCCCAATTCTGTGTAAATGTTTTGCCAGACAATCATGTCCCGTAATCAACCTGAAGGTTGCAACTGCATTTTTTTAGGATACTCAGGAATTACTGTTTGAATGTTTTGTAGTTCCCATCTTTTATTTTTTGATTCTTCATAGTAATATTTTGCAATAATTTTTTCTAATTCAGAATTGACCAATCTTTTAGCTGCATAAAGTGGTAGATTAACTATAGATTTCTGTGCACTGACCTGTCATGGCATGTAATGCATCCTCTGATTGGTAATCGGAGGATATGGTCGGTGAATTTATTTGATGATTCTCCCGGTCAGGTCAGTGAGACCCATAAAACGACAGGTGTGGTCCTCAGGACATTCTGGGGGTTGTGAGAGAGCGATGTGACCGCCAAAACATAAAAATATGGTGCTCTCTAAAAAGCGGCTACATTTACTGCTAATTATCTCCAATACAATTTGTAAGAATAGTTTGTACAAGAGTAGAGAGAGTCATGTGAGTGTGCACATCAGATTTTTTTTTAACATGAAGTAGCTAGAAAAATAAGCTTTCTTAAGAATAGATTGTAGAGCGTATATTCAAATAAACCATATTGGGAAACTCCAAATTAATGGAGAGAAAATTATCTGAACAAAGAAAGAACGAATTTCAAATAGTGTTTTATTTTTAAAGATTTTTCATGTTTTAGGTTTGCTATAGCAGTAGTTTTTGTCCTGGTCAATCAAAGAGAATGGAATGTCAAAGCCATCACATAATGACCAGCTCTTAAAAGATTCAACTGTATATTAAGTTTACAGTATTTTTCTATTCTTATTGTGCCTATAAGGAACTATATAATAAAGCAATTTGTATAAACGCTTATCTCAATTGTCATGAAGTAGGTAGAAGTGTGAGCATTTTTAAGAATACTTTGTACAAGAGTGAGAAGAGAAGGTCATGTGAGTGCACATATCAGAATTTTTCCACTTAGCCATATTACAGATCTATGAATTAAAAATAAGATTGGATAACCATAGTATAGTAGAATCCTGATAACTCAACCTAATGTTGACTGAGAGGCTGTTGAGTGTTACAGAATAAGGGGTCTGTTGTTCACAACTCATAGCATAACACAGCAAATTATATAAATACATATTCTAGCACAGTATAACACATCCTAAAATGTATTGTGTAATGTTCCCTTTTGTCCGGTCTCTTTAACACATCCAATTTAATTTCCATTGTCATGTTAACTTGTCTTTTTTGTCACTCAACATTTTCACTGGCACAAACGACTCAACACAACACTAACAGTACGCCTGAAATTTTGGAAGCTGCATGTAGCCAGAAATATGTAACTGAAAGTTTAGCTTACCTTGTACACAGGTATCTTTTACACGTGGCAAGTGATCTTGCTTGAATGTGCCTGAGTGACATCATGCAAATTGATGTCGTAGGTAGTGTCTCCGTTTACTTCCTTGACATAAACAAGAGACTGCTGATAATGCAAGTGGGCACTGCACTTAATCATGCACGGTCTGCAGAAGTTAGAAAGATAACCTGACACACATATGGTCTTATAAATACAAAAGTGAACTCGATCATAAACCACTGTACAATTCGTCACGTCTATAAAATACCTTTGTACTGGGTAAAGTAACAAACCATCAAACCTTCCTAACAAGTGCTTGTGTTATGTATTATTAGGGGCAAGCTTTTGGTTTCCTGGCAATGGTCTGCTGGCTGCTTATGTTCTGACTAGATATCGAAGGTCAATATTGATCAGCCCTTTTGTCACTTTGAGGGAGAATGGGGTAGATTGTATAAGTATACTACTTAAAATTTACCTATACTGTTCATACTCTATAGTAGATAGTAGAAATTATTACAGTCAAGTTTCGTGATAAAATATATAAAAAATTAAAATAAAAAAATTGTCGAGTTACACTGAATGTTGAGTTATTGAGAGTCAATTTATCAGGACTGTTAAAAATATTTCTCCTACAGCATTGATATGTGTTTAAACACAAATTACCCATTACTCTGAATGTAGCAAAGTATAATCATCAGTAATATATTTTATTAAATCATCCACTGGCTGACTTTCTCGTCTAAAAATTGTTTCCTTGTTTGTTTGCAGGTAGTTGAGATACGAGATCATTATGCTAAACTCTGTGATGAAGGAAAGTCACAAGGAATATTCATGGAGGCTCCAAGTCAGTTTGACTTACATAACAATAACGCTGAAGCCCAGGAGACAGCCAGCACATTTTATCATAGTAGCATGTTTCCAGAGTTGACAATACTGCATGGTCACAATGATGCAGACACAGGGCTTGTCACATGGCTTGAAAAAGAACCTTATGTAATTCCACCAAGGTGCAGATTTTTCTCTTACGATGTGAGAGACATGGAGAAGAGAATTCATCTTCTGGAACCTACATACGACCTTATTCTCTTGGATCCACCATGGTGGAATAAGTACATTAGACGTAAGAAAGCTCACTGCAGCTCTTCCAGGTAAACTTTTGTAGAAGTAGACAGGAATGTCATCCCTCCTATTATACTATTACAGTCTTACTAAATTTTGTGCAACTGCATGTTTATAGATCGAGAATTGTATGACAATTTGGGGTAATGTATAGTATGGACCAAAACACTTCAAATACATTTTCCCGCAGTTTTAACACTATGTTGCACTGTTTTATTGCACAAGTATTAAGAATACAGCTTTAGGAATAATAATTGACACACATATGTAATTTATTTATATAAATGTGTGTAAACTGCAGTTTAGTGAGGCAAGGTGCAGAAAATGACAAAATCATACGTGCTTCACCCAAGGAATCATGGGAACTTTCCTCTCCCCTGCAACCCTTCCCACTCCTGTTCAGATGTTGCCAACATTGGCACTCAACAGAATCATGCAGACCATTTCCTGCTTATGTTGCTGACATAATTTCTGCATTTATGTTGGCAATACCACTTTCCTCACCTTCCCCTACCTTGTTCTGTCCCTTCTATGCTATTGGCCGTCTGCCTTCCAACAAGGTTTGAAAAAAGGGTTATTTGTGTGTTTAAGAGTTTCAGGAGGCAGTATAATGATCTTAAAACAATAATAATGTATCAAGGCACCCAACATTCTCTACATAGGTATTTGTGAGGAAAATTGGGTTTTGGTCAATGCTATACATTATCCAAAATTAGTAGCTATTTAAAACCTGACAAAAGTAACACTGAGACACAGTGTTTTGCAGGAATTAATATAAAACTAAAAATGCAGTAAAAGCTACCATTAAAGGGGGTGTTCCTTTATACCTGGGTAGCTGATGCTTTAATTAGGGTATCTATTGAACCTATGTACAGCTAATTAAACAGTGATAATCTGGTGGCTATCAGTGTGTGTGCATTTCTTGAATTACAGAGTGCAACAAATTTGACCTTTCTGTTGTTCTTTTTTGTATTACAACACCCCTACCCCCCAAAAAAGCGATGATGCTAAATAACGCATACAATGTACTCTTAATTTAGAAACTTCCATGTAACTAGCCTGTTAAATAGCGGGAGCAATGCGAGCAACAGTTCTGTGGTGCCCAACACTTACCCTCATGTACCTTTGATTCAAAATACATCTCGTACACCTTTTCGACAAGCAGAGAAATGGCATACCTTTGCGACTTTATTGTAAACTCACCATACACATAACAGAAAAGGTTCAGTGAATTAATACCTCTCCGAGATATCACAGCAGGAAAACTGTTCAAACACACACACTAGCAATATTATTCATATTAGGATATTCACACACACTTCAGAAAGAGACAGTGATGATCTCACTAGCTACTGACTGATGTAACTACAACTCTACTCGGTCTGGGTGGCTCAGTTGGTTAGATGCTGGCCTACTGATCCCAAGGTTGCGGGTTCAAATCCGGGCGAGACCAATGGTTTTTAAATGCGCTTAAAAACGACAGCTCCATGTTACTAGATTTACTGGCATGTAAAAGAACTCCTTTTATTTTTCTTCTTTACCTGTTTACCCTCCCTTTATGTAGGACTTACAAGCCATTGCCTAGGGTCAGATGCCAATCGGGGAGCACAGGAACCTATGGACCAGACAGAGTGAAGAACTGAAAGTGGGTGGTTAGCCAAGCACCAGGAATGATAGTGAGGAAGAGGATGATATGAAATGCAGGCGAAATGGACGAATGGAAAGGTTACAATGGAGCAATTGGAATGGATGGTCGGGGGAAACTGGAGAACCCGGAGAAAACCCACCCGATGCCGCTTCATTCAGCACAAATGCCACATGCAGGTCTCTGGGATCGAACTCAGGCTGCTGAGGTAGTAAGCGAACACTATCTGCTCAGACACAGTGCCACCTAAAAGAACTCCTGCGGGACAAAAAACAAAACAGATTTAACTGAATCAATTTGCAGTGCTTCAGAATTCATTATGCAGTCCTTATTTTTCAAAATGAATGTCTTTTCCCAAACCATTAAATGTATGGGTCCATTTAATTGTTTTAATTATTTAACCTCTGAAGTTATTTCATGATTAAATGACCAAAAATTATATGGCACAACTAATTTATCTGTCTGTTTATATTTAATATTTCTAAAATGCTCCTATATTCTGATTTCCAAATTACATTTGGTTTTGCCAATGGAAACCCTGTCACAATTCAAATAGCTAAACTGATTTGAGAGGTAGAATTGGAACTGAAAAACTCAATGCCATAGCTGGGATTTGAACCACAGACCCTCCACTTACCAGGCGGGTGCTCTAACCATGAAGCTACTGTGACAACATGCTAGAATGACATTGAATTCTCCAACCAATTCGTATTTCTCCCAGTAAACCACAAAGGCAATCTCACATCAGAGACAATTACCCCAATGGTGACTTATTATTGTAAGTACTTTATGTCCCAGGATTAAATAACCTTCAGATGGTAATTATTATTTATGCCAACAAATTTACTGTTGGTGTTTTTAAACGCACAAGCTGAGTGTGGGGAATGTTTGAGAGGTAAAATTGGAACTGAAAAATTCAATGCCACAGCTGGGATTTGAACCACAGACCCTCCACTTACCAAGTGGTTGCTCTAACCTTAAGCTACTTGGACAACCTGCCAGAATGCCGTTGAATTCAATCCCAAGGGTGTAGAGAGGCCAAACATCGTACAGCCCATTTGGAGAATTTTTGCTCTCCCGGTATTTCGTTCTCTGTTTATGTTTGGTATTGGTTGCTTTGTTTTGGGAAGAATGTGTAGGAGCTCTACAGGTTACAGAAGATTCTTGTCACCACTTATTATGTGTTTGTGTTCTGTGTACTAGTGTGTGTCAGTGTATCACAGCGTTGTGAATTCTGGCCATTGTGGTGTATTCTTACGTGATGTTGTGCTTGTTTGTGTATTTGTTATTTGGCCAACTTTATTTCAGATAGGCCTTAGCAAAGTTATCACTGTGCTCAGGTTTCTAAATATTTATAATTTTTCTTGTGTGTTAAAATGGCCATCCTTTATTTTTCAATAAATTCTTGCCTACCTCAAAGGCAGTTTGGTATTCAAATGTACAGTATTATACAATTTTGGGTAAAATAAGACTAGTCAGTACATTATTTATTATTTATGCCAACAAACTTACTGTTGGTGTTTTTAAACACACAAGCCGTGTGTGGGCAATGTTTGAGAGGTAGAACTGGAACTTAAAAATTCAATGCCACAGCTGGTTCAAATCCCAGCTGTGGCATTGAACTTTTAAGTTCCAGTTCTACCTCTAATCAGTACATGTTTGATTATCTGCCATTCCTTATTAATGTTAATTTATATCTGGTTATACGCCCCATGGCTCAGCACTATGTTAGTTCATTTGCTTGTAAGTGTTTCCTTCCAGCTCTGTTTTCATGCTCTTTGGTTTGATTTGCAGCTTGGTGTACAGGAAACATGGCTGCATTCCTGTTATGCCTTCCTTTGGCAACTTGACTTCATCACCCTGGCTCCTCAACTTATCTCTATGATGCAGCACAGTTTGCCCTTGGAGCTCGCACTGGGGAGGCTGAGGTTGTTCACCCTTGCCATCACATTCCTGCATGGATCTGGGCTAGAGAATTCTCCTGGCCATCTGCTTCATCATCTTGCTCAGTCTCCTAGCAAGTAAGCTACCTTCTCTGTTCAGCGTTGGCTTACATACTCTTGTTCAAGGTTATGGGGTCTTGGATGTAAGTGGGGTGGCCCCATAGCGCAGTTGGTAGAGCACCTGCCTGCTGTGCAAAGGGGGGTAGAAATTTTTCTCCAGCCAAGATTATTCCTCATCCTTCCCTGAGTCTGGAAGTGTAATGGCGGTGCCGTGGCTGAGTGATTAGACTGCTCACCTACCACCTAGGCGGGACCCGTATGTGATATTCGTGGTGGGCGAAGCGGCGTCTGGGCAGGTTTTCTCCAGATTCTCCAGTTTCCCCTGTCATCATTCCACCAATTGCTCCATTATCACCCTTCCAATCATCCATTTCGCCTGCATTTTATATCATCCTCTTCCTCACTATCATACCTGGTGCTTGGCTGACCACCTGCTTCCAGGTCATCACTCTGTTTGGTCCAGAGGTCCCTCTGCTCTCAGACAGGCATCTGACCCTAGGCACTGGCTTGTAAGTTCTACATAAGGGGAGGGCAATCAGTGAAAAAAAGAAGAGGATGTAAGTGGTGAGTGTGTGCTACGTGTTCTTCCCTAGTGATGACTGTGCTCCCTATCATCAGATGGAATAAGTGAACAACAAAGTACAGCGACTATTTACATTGTACCAGGGTGGTGTACTGAATTTGAACAGTATTGTTGAGTGTACCGTAGGCGAGGGGTTCTAACCCCTTCAGCTGCTGTAGTGTGAGTGTTGTGTACCCCTAGTACTCGTGATACTTCTCATGTTACTAGAAGTATAGTCAGTGCAGCTTATTGAGAAACTCCAAAAAACAAACTTGACATTTTTCCCCCATTATGGTGCAGTCTGGTTATATTTTGTGATATTCCATCCGTTGGGTGGCATTAGTGCCGCCAACTGTTTGTAACACATAACCATGGTAAAGCTATGGCCATTGTTGGTGTTACTGCGTCTGTTATGTTGCCAGATTATGAACGTGTTGCAGAGAGGCCAACCGATAGATTTTAAAACAAGATTCTGTTTAGACGCCATATTAATTAATTAATCAGTCAGTGGATGTAATGCTCGTTTTTGCGTGATTTTGTCTTGAATTCTTTTAGAACAGTATATGCAATTATAGTGTTGTTATTTTTGTATTCGCTACACAGTAGTACATCTTGTATATATTATGATATTTAGCGCTCGGAAGTAATTTTATCCAAAAGTGTTATTGCAGAACAAGATTTGCCATAGGTGAGTATGTTCATCATGTGTTGTGTGGTAACGATGTTCAAGCATTATTATCGTTTGAAAGCATGTTACTTTAACACTGTGATATTTGAGGTTAGAAGTGGCTTTATTATGTACGTCGGCAGGACTGCTTTTTGTGATACTTCCGTTAGCTGTTTAGTGTAAAGTCGGCCATTTTGAACTCCTGGGGACTGCCGATAAACTGCGCCGACTATACATATGGGAGCTGTTTGGATTGGGTTGGTCTCGGTGGGGCAATGGTTCACAATACCCATGGGAGATTGGGTATACGTGTTGACGTGTCAAGATGGGGTTGTAAGATGCCTCAACGTTCTCGGGTACTTACCTGCAGAGCTAAGGTGCATTGCAATATGGTACAACCACCTGTGTGTTATAGAAACAAGGGGCAAACATATAACAGAAAACTTATACACATGACTCAGGTATTAGATACATTATGTAATGTGTATGTGGGTACTGCATTCGTATAATATGCTTTGTTGTGCTTACTTGTGGTGTCATTCCGTGTTGTTATATTTTAAGAATTAACAGTCTCAAACTCGCTAAGAGAACCATTATAATTTGTCTCTTTGAGCATTTTTGACCAAATACATATATAACACAACTCTCAATTACATAAATACAATTAAAATATGCTCTTTACAACAATTATTATCATTAACTGAGAATCTTCCTGGTGGTAAAAGAATGATTCTAAACAGAGTCAAACATACAATAAACTAAAGTCAAGTTCACATTTAAATAGTTCACTATAGGGGATGCGTATACAAAGGGGTCAAATGTTTCCGTGGTTTGTCATGAATACAGGCATGTCAACGATGTTGCATTATATACATCTATGCAAGCTCATTAGGTACTTATGTCACACTACAGCTGAAAACTGGGGTGGTTGTATCATTTTGCAATGCACTTTAGTAGACGTAAGCTAGACATCCAGCGACCCCACCAAGATTATCGGTGGCCTTCCTGGATATGTTGATGCATGTAGGTGGCATATCTACTTCCATCCCCCGTGTAACAGCAGAAGGGGGGAGGGGGTCTTTCTAAGAAACCAGGTATTGCCCTAATGGAAAGACCAATGGAAGGAGTATGCACTTCGTTGCTGCCTTCCCTGGTTTTAGTGGGGAGAGCTTCAGCTCTCAGTAGATCTCTCGCCTTCAAAGTATTGTAGAGTGTGCCTTACTGATATCCTTGTGTATATTTTACTGTCTGTCACCCACGTTCGGGAGGGGGAGGGTATTTTAGCCCACAAATAATTTTTTTTACCAACTTGGTCCAGGTCTTACACATCTCTGGGCACTGTGGTGTTGCTGGTATAATCTTTTGATATCAAGGGCGTGGCGTTTGTGCAGAGCTTAGCTGGGTGGGAACTTCTGTGGCTAAGTCAGTTGGTGCTGGCTTTTTGGGTTGAGTCTTTTGATAAGCATCTCTCTTGGTGTGTATCCTCGTTTTTTGTCTTTTTAATTTATTACAAGGTTTTCTGATTCTTTTTGTGAGCATGTTCAATGTTCTGTAAATTTCATGTTCAAGTATCAAAATTAAATGGAGCCAAAGATTTGAGAGGTAGAACTGGAACTTAAAAATTCAGTGCCATAACTGGCATTTGAACCACAGACCAGTTGTGGCATTGAATTTTTAAGTTCCAGTTCTACCTCTCAAACTTTGCCCACACACGGCTTGTGTGTTTAAAAACACCAACAGTAAGTTTGTTGGCATAAATAAATAATAATGGAGCCAAAGAGTTTGACCTTTTGAGTCATTACTGCTGTAATAAAGTATGTTGTGATTTGTTTTATGGGATGGGTTGTTGATTATCATTAATTAATTAACCTTTTGGGGTTATTGTTATACATGTATATTCTCTTTAATGTTTTAGAACTTTTATACTTATTTAATTTGTGGCGTAAGAATTGTGATTTGTTAATTTTCAGAGTTTATATTTGTTTATCTTTGAAATTTATACTGGGAGAGCATAAAACCTCCAAACGTGCTGCAGAGTATTTTGCCTGTCTACTTCCTCTGCACTCGTTGCCATCTGCTTCTATCATAGAAAAGCGCAGATGAAACTACAAATTTTTAAAACTACTTTTAAAGGCCCTACTTACCAACTTTATGAAACGGTTCATTATTGTTCATACGTTTTTGGCACCTCTTTAGGTAACTATCCATTACTTGCCGTAGTTCACGTTGAGAAATGCTTGCAATTTTCTGTTGGATATTTTCTTTTAATTCTTCCAGGGTGTATAGGTTTGTCTTGTACCTTTATGTTTTAAGTTACCCCAGAGATAGAAATCGCAGGGGATTAGGGCAGGGGACCAAGGGGGCCACAAACCTCTACTAAGAATTCTGTCCTGAATAATGCTTTCAATTGTTCTCATTGAAAGATTGGCCGTATGAGCTGTTGCAGAGTCTTGTTGAAAAAAAGGAAAAATCACACTCCCTGTCAATGTTTTAAAACAAGGGGGGAAAATTTTATTTATGTATGTACAGGTGTCAATTGTTGACTCAAAAAAATTTGGGCCTATACTCTTTTTCCGCTAATGGTGCACCATACACAAATTTTTTTGTCATAAAGGGGTATTTCATGAATAACATTAGGTTTTTGAGAGCTCCAGTAATGATTATTTTCTGTACACACATATCCATGAAGGTGGAACCAAGTCTCGTCTGTGAAAAATATTAAATGTGGGTCAATTTTGCGATTGTATACACTATTGAGAGTCAACTCACAAAATGTGCGCCTAATTACAGGATCACTTGGTTGAAGAGCTTGTACCACAGTTATTTTATATTGTTTTAACTTCAGCATTTTAGTAATTGTTCGCACAGATCCATAAGAAATGCCTATCTGTTGTGTAAGACGCCTAAGCAATTTGTGGGGAGAATTCTCCAAATGATGACCGATGTCGTCTAATGTTTCTTCGGTAAGAACCGTAGCCTGTGTTTTAGATTTCTGAACCTGAACACTTCCTGTGGCCTGAAATTTATTGTTGTTGTTTTCTAGTGTCTTGCATCAGGCAATGAAGCCATTACCATTCGTGCTTTCCAATACTTTTGAACTGTACTTTCTTCTGATCTTAATGCTTCACAGGTCAAGTGGTCTTTGTTCATTTCTGCTGGATCGTTACACAGGACACATATTGGTGAAGCTGAGACACCTATTCTGTAGAGATGACTTGCTAAGCAGTCGTGATTTGTCAGTAGTCGGAAGGCTGCAACTGCTGTTTTCCTTGGTCTCTGGGGGATTATATCTGGGTTGGAAAGTAGTGTAATCCATTTTTTATCTTTGGCATTTGTTTCTATTTCTTGTAGTTATGAAGGAGAAAATTTTTTAATGACCAAGTGTTTTATTGAGGAATATGAGAAATTTAATTTAGACTTTTGTTTTATTGTTGTGCCTTTCTTTGCAAGTGAGTCTGCAGCTTCATTCCCCATGACTCCACAGTGTGCTGGAATCCATTGGAGATGAACAGTCTTATTAACTTTTTGGAGTTGTGTTAACATTTTGTAGCATTCTCTAATTTTTGTTGACTTCTTTGTAGTATTTGAACATATTCCCTGAATTGCAGCTTTAGAATCTGAAAGAATTACTGCCTTGTTAAATTTATTTAAGGGAAGATTTAATAATTGTCGGAGAGCAATGTATATAGCCTCTATTTCTCCATCATAATTTGTTGTGTCTCTGTCAATAGAGTGATAAAAGGAAAAATGTGAACACGTAACTCCAGCTCCAGTAAGGTTTTCTGTGGAGGATCCATCAGTATATATGTGCAGCCATTCTTCTATGAGATATCTAGTATTGATTGTTTCCAGTGCTAGAAGTTTTTGTATTTCTTTTGGTGTGTCTGATTTACTTATTTCCTCTATTAATTCCAAACTGAAGGTAGGTTGCAATAATTCCAATGGATTTTCTCTTATAAGTAGATTTTCTCTGGTGTTAGGAATGTTCAATTTGGATTTAATCTGTGTTACCTTTTCTAGGAAACTATTATGAGTTTTAAGGATTGAAGGGGGGAGGTTCTCTTCTGTCCATTTAGAGTTTGGCAGTCGTAACATTTTCTCGTGTTGGAACAATACTTGTTCTTCTATTTTTGTTGTTATTGATGGGGTCCATGTTAAGGCAAGCATGGCATCAATAGGTGTGGCTTTAATTGCTCCAGTGATCAGGCGAAGAGCCTGATTTT
Source organism: Tenodera sinensis (assembly GCA_030765045.1). NCBI lineage: Eukaryota > Metazoa > Arthropoda > Insecta > Mantodea > Mantidae > Tenodera > Tenodera sinensis. The sequence continues at coordinate 360,174,465 of CM060964.1, read as the reverse complement.
GTATTTGTTCAAGTTTATTGATGTTAGCATTTGCTGGTATAAGGGGTAGTGATGTGCCTCCTATAGCCTCTCCTACCCAATTCCCATCCTCATCCTGCCCGTGGTGCACCCTGCTTTTAACAGATGAGGCTCTGGGGACCGAATCACAGCGGTATAACTGTTTCATCTAAAATGGAGGAAATGGCATTTACATATGTGCTGGCCTATCACAGCATAACAGCGTCCCTCAGAGGCACATGAGGGGAAGGTTGGTGGATCTAAATACCACCTATTTAGTCCTCCCGGCTAGGTCCGATGGACCCGTTGACCAACGATAGGTGTGGTCCCCCTTGCAAAATGGGGGTTTAAGTCGGGTGATGTAACTGCCACATTGTAAAACTGGTGCTCGTTAAGAAAACAGTTACATGAAAGCCATGTACATGAAATTTATTGTAAAGTTATAGATTATTGTACAGCCTGGAACTTTTACACCTGGAAATATTTCTGCAAATCGCACTTTCACTTGATGAGCTGACTGAGATAACACATACGAATTATAAATACACGCTGTGGAGTAGAAAACAAATGCTGAGTCATAGTACACTTTGTGACTGAGTACAGGGCAAAATAATAAGTCAGTCGTAATAACTGAACCACATCACCATGAATTTAATACTGCAGAACAAAACCACGTCAGCAGCACAACCTTGTTTACGCAGCAGTCTGTTATCGTTTTTCCACACACAGCCCATTTGAGGGTATTTTGCTCTCCCATTAGATTAAGATGTTGTGGAACTTGGTAATAAATTAAAGAACAACCCATACCCCAACTTGCCAAAACAGAAATGATTGATTGGCCTGCCCCACCAGACTAGTCAGGATGTGTGAATACTGGGGCTACTGTCTTTTAACCAGTTGTTCAATAACCCTGGTGATGGCCACAGAGCAGGAAGTGGCTGTAAGTCAGCTGGACAAGGCTAACTCTCAAGAAGCCATAATTGCATAGTACAGTCAAATACTGTTTTAACAAATATTTCAGTTCAATAAAGAAAACAGAATTCCCCTTCTATATCTTCATAAGCATCTATGTTAGATTATTTCAACGGTACAACGAAAATAAGTCCCCTTAGTGAATATATGACCAATTGAACAAATTTTTAAAGTGTTTTCTTGACTTACTGAACAATTATAGTGTTGTTTCCCAATTCAGAGAGTGGTTTGTTCATTCCTGATGTTACATTATTTGCCTCAGCTTTTATCTAATCAAATACTATAGTTTGGCTGTCTGTTTAACCCTTTCACTGTTGACATATTTTCCACTTGATGACCCCTCCTTGCTAAGACATTTCTAAAATTTAAAATGCTTTCTATTCATACAATAACTTGCAAAAAGAAAATAGATATCATGAAACAGGCACCTAGGAGGCTGTAGAATGATGTAGATAATCCACTTTCTCAAAAAGAAGTTAATTTCAAAACTTTAATTTAGGCCACACGCAACACACAGAAGTTAGGGTTGTCCACAGGGGCCATTAATTTAGACATAGGTAATTATTGTAATAGGTAACATTATCAATCCCTAATAACTTTAAGCACTACTACATAGGAAGTATCACAGTGAAAATGAAAGTAATTATAATAGGGTTATCCAAAGTTCATTTTACTAAATTTATTTCAAATCTGAATATTTGCCAATCACTAATAACTTTAAGCACTGATACTACTAAAAATAGAAATATCGTTGTGAAAATGACAGTATTTATAATCAGGGTTATCCAAGGTTCACAGTACTAAATTTGTTTTGAATGTGAATATTTGTCTTATATCTATAGAATAAGAAAAAATTGAAAAAATAGTAGAAAAATTCTTTGAGCTACCCCATGCCATTATTTTTTGAAAAGGAGTGAAACAAGCACTAAAACTAAGTCTCAAATGGTCAACAAAAAGTTGCAGTTCATGTAGTCTGTCTCCTTGAGTCTGTGTGTCATTGTCATTGAAATGAAGTAGTCTGAGTAGCAAAAGTTATCTGTCTCTTGACATGTACTCTTGAGCTGCTATATCACTTATAAGGCAAAGGCAGAAACAGCCATCAATACAAGCTCACCAAACCAAGATTTAATGAGCGTCATGGTACTTCTACGTCGTAAGCAATAGAGGGAGCCTGCATACTTACCCGACAAATTGGACAACCTCATGCGGCTAATGGCCGAAACAGCGGCACATGCGCAATGCCCGACATGATCTTTCCCAACCAAGCCAGGTCCGGCAAGATTGGTGGAGTCATACTTGGGATTTCAACGAGAGAGGAACTTTCTGTGGAGCTGGGCAGAAATGGTGACTATATGGTAGTAGGGGAGGCATCATGTTTATCATATGCGATTAGGTCTTTTCCAAATTAGCTTTCACCTCTTCTGTTTGCATTTACATAATTAAATGGTTTGGGCGTGAGTAAAATATATTATCAGCATGGCAGGAATTTTTGAAATATTAAATAGTGATGTCAGAATGTATTACCAAAAGTGATATTCTTTCTAACCACTTTGAAGTGGCAACAAGTGTTTTTAATTTCTCTGTAATCCAAGGTGTTAAGCTTTGTATTTTTAGAAGTTGTTATAATAAAGGCAAGTATTACTTGCCAATTTGCAGTGTAAGTTCTTTTAAAGATCCACATATCCTAAAGGTTAAGCTGTCTCAGTGGGTTGCACGAGCCTAACAAGAGTTATGTTTTCGTGCACCCCAAAAGGTGGGTAGCAATTAGAGGATCTGTTGACCAGTATTCTGCATGGTTCTGTCAGTTTCTTTACATTGTAAGTCCCAAGAAGATGTAAAGTTCTTCTGATATGGTTTCAGACCAGGACTGCAAGCAGGAGAGGGGGGAGGGGTGACAGCTTCTCACAAAGAAAATGATAATACCTATTAGTTTCTTTAGCAATGAGCTGCATAATTTGGAAAGAAGAAAAAAATTTAAAAACATAAAAATAACAGTGGAATTTTCATCCATATTCACTGAAATACCTGAATTATATTTATCAAAACTGTGATTTTGTGAAATAAAATTGCCCCTCACCCATTGAAGCATAGGACTGTTAACCAGTCTTCTCTTTATGCGTGGCATGTCTTGTGGCGGTGGATCATTTTCATCACATTTCTCTCTTGTCATTTATTTCCCCGGCATCACTATCAACACATTCACTTTCGCTTTCCTGATTACTGTAATCAGTATATGATATATCAGATGGCAAAGCATCAAATTCAGCCAGTAATTCATTGTCGTGGAAAACCTGCATCTGCCTTCTAGGCCCAGGCATGTTTTGTACACCCATGAATCCCCACAATCATGTGACCCCACGCCAGCCTGCCACTCTCTGTGGAGTAAAATACATATGCAAGCCTTTGTATTTTTAGCTGCAGATATCACTATAATGCAGAGCTCTTTGAAACTGCTTCTTCATAATCCCAACAGATGGCAGAACATGTTCTTTCAGCTCAAAGTGCGTACAGAGATTCCCTTCAGTGCCTAATAGGGCTTGATTCTAGCGAGTATCTCCCACCATTACCGTTCTAGCCGATGCATTGAAAGGGTTAAAAGATGTCGTTAAATAGTAATCTGTTACTTTGTCTGCCTGTTGTTGTTGCTTATGGTTTAACCTATGTTAGTTGGGAACTTCATTGTGGAATCTGGTAAACAGTGTCAACCAATGGAGTAGTGAAAAATAAAAGAAAGAAATTTTCTCTAAAAGAAAAGTTAGAAATCTTAGAAGTTGATAAAAGGCTAAAGAAATTGGATGCAGCGAAAACCATGAACAAACTTAGAGCATTCGAGCGAAAGTGTCTACGAACAGCCTTCAAACTTCTCGCAAACCACAAAAACAACCATCTCCATAACTACACCAAAACAGTACCCATCGACACACACGTTGCCACACTCATTTTAAGGTACATACACAACGCCCACACCAGACCATACAGGAGAATATTAATAAACAATGTGCTGAAGATGAAGACAATACAACCAAACGACCATGACAAGAACCCACCACTAATAACTTTAATACAGGTGTACGACAAAAAGCAACAGGACGAGCAGGAAGAATTACAACATCTACAACATTTCCAGAACATATAAGACACAACCCCCACACCGTAGTAAAAAGCACACTAAGTAAAAGCAACAGGAGCTGCAGCAACAAAAAGAAACAAACTTCCCTCACAGCAAAACTGTCCTCTTGGGTCCCTAAGATGAGTAAGTAATGTAAGTGCCCACAGGGAACAATATACCAACAAAAAAAAAAAAAAGTACAAAAAATAAAAATAATAAATAAAAAAACACAAAACATCTAAAAAAACTAAATATATACACAAAAAACAAAAAAATATAAACACAAAAATAAACATGTGTAGCATAAATCAAACAAAAGTATATTGTTCCTAAATTAGCAGCTTAAATTTCCCTTCCCCTTGACCAGCTGTGACGCAACACCTGAAATTTCTCTGTCCAACCAACAAAATTAAAGCAAAACTCGGCTGAAGAGGAACTCCTTGAACAGCCTGGGTATGCCTCGCATGCCCGAATACCCTATTTTATTTATTTATTTTATGTAGCGAAGAAGTACTCAATCAGTACATCTATGCTTTCAACATTTGTAACTTATATTAAGTAGTATGTAAGTTTACTATATATTAATTGTGTAATATTGCCAAGTCTAATGTTTTAAATATGAAATTACTTTTAGTAGTAAATTGCAAACAGTATTGTTTCCTTCCATATCCATTCCTAAGATACATATTACATTTTAAAAAATAATACAATATCGTATAGATTTAAAAGTTGCCATTTTGGCCCTTTTAAGATGTTTGCTTTTGTATGTACAGCAAGGGGATAATCTTTAGAAACGTTCCCGCGATGAGTTGGTCAGAATTTCGGCAAAGTCCCATTCGGCAGTGTGTACGAATGGTCACGAAAGTTGCCGAAGTTGCTGTGTTAATGCAACGCTGCCAACAGCAAAATGTCCCTAGGACTTTGTTGCCAACAGTAAGTTTGAATGCTTTTGCGGGAGTCGTCATTATGCTATTGTGCTTGGTACAAGGAAGAAGCAATGGCTAATTAAATATTTATAATATTTTAATATAAATTTATAAATAAATATTTATATTTTAATATTTAAATATTAATAAAAATAATATAAATATAATAATATAATAGTATTAAATATAATATATATAATATAAATCTAATAACATTAAAAGCAATAATATAAAATAAATAAACAAAAAAGATAAAGATAAAGGTAAAAGATAAAATAAATAAACAAAAAAAGATAAAGATAAAAGATAAAGGTAAAAGATAAAATAAATAAACAAAAAAGAACGATAAATAATAAACATAATAAAAATATAATAAAAAAATATATCCCACTGCCGAGTGTGACTTTGCCGAAATTCTCACAAAATCATCGCGTAAGCTTTCCTAAACAATATCCATTTCGGCTCATAATAATAATATAATAAAATAATATAATAATAAAGAAGGAGCCAGCGTATCGTATAATAATAATAATAATAATAATAATAATAATAATAATAATAATAATAATAATAATAATAATAATCCATAATAATGGATTAAAAATAATAATAAATGCATTTCGGCTCAAATCCATAATAATGGATAAAAAATAATAAATCCATTTCGGCTCATAATAATATAATAATATAATAATAAAGAACGAGCCAGTAATAATGTATGGAGTTGCGCTACGCGATAGCGGCATATGTCATTGTTATGTTACTGCTAGATTGCAGGTGGTTGCATCACGTGTTAAATAAAGCACGTGTACGTGTTAAATAAAGCACATGTTAAATAAATATCGGTGTTTAATGTGTTGGCAATGAAAACTAGTGTACTGTAAAAAGCTATGTTGGCAATGTGAAATAGCGTGTGCTGAAATCTAGTGGGCAATTGTGAAACTACTGCCGGCGCATGCGCAGAAGGTAGGTTCGGACACTTAGAATCTGGCTGGCAAAAAGGGAACGTTTCTAAAGATGAGCCCAGCAAGGTGTCAGTTGCTATGATAACATACCAATATTGTTTGTTATAGCTATAAGATGATGTACAGCAACGAGTTCACAAAAATACCAATCATCAAACTCGCCTCTCCAGACACACTTGTTGTGGTGTGGTGCACCAACTGTGAGACGCATTTCAACTGTCTCTGCAATGAGATATTTCCTGCATGGGGACTTGAATATGTCAGTAAATGGTTTTGGGTAAAGGTACATATCTGGTTACTCACAACTCTTTTTTCCTTACTGTTTCATTTCAATAACACCCCTTTAACTTTCATGGTCACAGGGGTACGCCTTGGCATCAGAAACAACTAATGGTCTTTGTGACTCTGTAACTATAGATTTTAATGTTGAATTTAATCATAAAGCACATTCACATTCATACTTCCATCAAAACTGGCAACTCTGGAGTGAAGAAGGCAGAACATGTTGACATTTTTTGGAATAATCTTATATTAATGATTTGTGTTGTGTTAAAGGTGACTCGCAGTGGTGAGCCAGTGTGCAGGTTCTCAGAGCCCCCCAGAAAGCAGCCATATGAGCAGATAATATTTGCAAAGAGTGCCAACAGATCTTCAAAACTTAAAGTGCCTGAGAACAACAAAGTTATAATCAGTATACCAAGTGCCATCCATTCCCACAAGCCACCATTAGCAGGTACATCATTTTGTCTTGGTTGTGAAGGTTCTTGTAGCATCCTCTAAGACAGGGCTCGGCAACTGGTGCTCAGAGGGTGCAGACTGCTCGTGACCTTATACTCATAGCTGTATGTTTAGCAGTTAAAAAAAATTAAGGTCACACAAGGTATCCTGTGAGTTGACCAGGCCTGCTCTATTTTCTTCTTTAATTCTTCTAAATGGATATTTAGAAAAAAATAAGCAAACATTTTAAACCATTTAATTTAAAGGGTAAGTCAATAACACTAAACAACACTTACATTTATAATTTTCCGGAATGCGTTAACCTCTGAAATCCGTTCCGGAAAATTATAAATGTAAGTGTTGTTTAGTGTTATTAATTGACTCACCTTTTAAATTAAATTGATTATAACAACACTGTTTTCAAACTTCTAAGAAAGGAAGATTTTTAAACCATTTCTAAAGGTGCTAAGAACTTTTTGCCTTGCAGTAAAATTAGCTACCAAGTTAGTGACAATAAAGCTTAATATTACATGAATAGAGCAGGAATGCCCAAGAAAGGATTTGCCAAGAGCGCTGTGTGGCTGGCTATTCATGGAATTTAGAACTCTAGCTGCTGGGGGTTCGATCCTAACCTTTTGCATGCTTGTTTTCTGAGATACGAATTTAACAAACATGTTTAATTCTCTACAGCTTTTTGTCAGGGAATTGAGAATCAGGATGAAGGCACACTGCTGGAAATTGAGTTAATGTGGGGACATGGCAGCATTGTATAGTGCTTGAAAGTAAACAACATGGCAATGCGGCCAGATGCAAATGGTTGCTTCACATTGAAGTATCTATAACTGTGTTGTGTTCTGTTTAATATATTATTAATTATATTATTCACTGGCATCCAGATCCTGTGACAATGCATTTTCATGAGCATTAAAATTGAATTTTGCACTGTTAAACGCTTATATATCTGAACATAGTATAGTCCACGAAATTTATAGAGATGCTTTTGAGTGTGAATACTTAAAGGGGAATGTTAATTTCGGAAGGAATGATCGACAATTGAGGTAGGTGTGTTCCCTGTTTTATTTTCAGCAATTGCAATTATCTTATAAAGCTTCATTTGCCATTTTACAAAGCTATGCAGAATAAAAATATCTAAAGGAGGGGCTTTATCAGAAGCAGATTCCATTACTTGTATAATTTCATATTTTGCACAGGTTATATAAATAATGATGTTCCTCTTAAGAAAGAAAAAAGAAAAATATGACGTGTTGTACTCACATGACTTTCTTTACTCTTGTACTAACCATTCTTACAAACTCTTATTCTTCTATCTTCTTCATGTTAGTTGAGATAAACATTTGCAGAAATTATCTTATTTGGAATAAAATATCTTCCAGGCTTGTAGGCCGTGGTCGACGTGTAGGAATTGCTCCTGACGTTTTGCTCAAGTCTGCGTTGTGCATCTTCAGAAGACCCAACGACCGCAGCCTACAAGTCTGGAAGATATTTTATTCCAAATGGACATCGGCCATGAAAGGCTAAGCTTCAATTTCCTTAATTAACATACAAATTATCTTATTGCTTTTTTTCTTGCATGTTGAACGAGAATATGGGAATACAGTAGGCTTTGAGCGATAGTCAAATTTTTTAAAGCTTTGAAATTTCATTCTCTTTGCACGGTTAACATATGAAAAACTGAATAGCGATATTCCATTTGACAGAAATATAAGTTCTCCAAAACTTACATAAATAACAAGGAATATCTCCAAAATGGTTCACTCTATAAAAAAATTTATTTATAAATAAATTGTGTGTTTTAGCAAGATTTACACTTTTTGTATAGTAAGATTTGGTTTGCCTCTTACGGTTTACCAGTTATGCAAAAGTCATCCAGAGTAAACAGCACTTCATGGGCTATAGCCAGAAAATTCAAGATATACATTTCATTTGTCATAAAAATATCTCAAACTTATGGCATTTTAATCAAAATCGTTAGAGCCATTTTCAAAAAAATTTCCATCTAAAGGGTAGTTAGGGCAGTGCAATTTTCTTTAAAATCTTTGTGTCGCATCCTTGAAAGACATTAAACTTAAATACCAACTTTGGTTTTTAACTGACTTTTTGTTTTTGAATTATACTGTCCACAGACAGACACAGACATAGCTTTTTCTAAAGATGCTTTTTTGGATTCAGGGGGCCTTAAAACATATATTTCCGGTGAAATCGTGACATTGAATTTTTGGGCGGAATACAATACTTCCTCTACTTTACCAAGCGTAGTAGAGAAAGTAAAAAGAGGGCAAAAGAAATGTTAAATGGGATTCGAACTACTAATTTTATTTCACCACTGATGATTTGGACACACACGCCTTAACCGCGCTATAAGGGCCACAGAAACTGTCACTGATTAAGCTTACTTCTGTAATTATTATTTATTTATGCCAACAAACTTACTGTTGGTGTTTTTAAACACACAAGCCGTGTGTGGGCAAAGTTTTAGAGGTAGAACTGGAACTTAAAAATTCAATGCCACTACTGGGATTTGAACCACAGACCTTCCGCTTACCGGGCGACTGCTCTAACCATTGAGCTATTGTGACAAACTGCCAGAATGGCATTAAATTCTCAAACCAGTTTGTATTTCTCCTGGTAAACCACAAAGGCAGTCTCACATCAGAGACAAATTACCCCAATGGTGACTTACTATTGTAAGTACTTTATATCCCAGGATTAAATTACCTTCAGATGGTAATTATTATTTATTTATGCCAACGAACTTAGTGTTGGTGTTTTTAAACACACAAGCTGTGTGTGGGCAAGTTTGAGAGGTAGAACTGGAACTTAAAAATTCAATGCCACAACTGGGATTTGAACCACAGACCTTCCGCTTACCGGGCGACTGCTCTAACCATTGAGCTATTGTGACAAACTGCCAGAATGGCATTAAATTCTCAAACCAGTTCGTATTTCTCCTGGTAAACCACAAAGGCAGTCTCACATCAGAGACAAATTACCCCAATGGTGACTTACTATTGTAAGTACTTTATATCCCAGGATTAAATTACCTTCAGATGGTAATTATTATTTATTTATGCCAACGAACTTAGTGTTGGTGTTTTTAAACACACAAGCCTAACACCCAACACTGGAATCACTTTTAGTTTTAGTCCACAACTTAATAGAAACAGAATAACATATTTTCTGCAGGTGCACTGAAGGTAAATTTGCAATGTTTGTGCGTTAATGTAGCAATGCTGAAATATTGCTTTTCAAATCTGCAAGGTGAGCCATGTCCTCTGTCCACAGGAAGCATAGGACTAATTTAATTCTCATAGCATCTATGCAAGCACACCTGCGAATTAGGTGACCCTTCGCGCAGGTCTCACTGAAGTTGAGTATTTACTTTTGTGAAAGATTAGTACATGACAACACTGAGTTTCTAGTATCGCCTCCAGCAATAAAACTGCAACTGGTACAGCATATCAAACATTTATTCATGGAGAGAAAGGATATATGGTTAATGAACTAGCCTTGGAATATAGTCATGTTATTGTATTACTTCCCCCTTACCTGCGCAGTCTTAATGCTGTTTAATATGCATGGGTTGAGTTAAAGAGGAATGTGCCGTCGGAGAATGCTCTCAGGGAAAAACTGCAAATGAAGTATGGGTTGTGATAGAAAACATTGTACAATATAGATGCAAAATCAAATTACATCAGAAATAAAGGAAATAGGAAGATGAATAATGTGTGTTAGAAAAAGAATTCAAACATAATGTTACTCCCTTTCTGGATCCTTTAGATGCTGGAGAGTCATCATTCGACTCGGGGTGAAGTTCAGTATACTGTATACCTTCCACCAGTAAAGTGTTACTTGAGGGATGAACCACCGCAGTTAAATTGTACAATTTTATATATAAAAATCTGATGTGTTACACTTACATAATTTTCTCTACTTGTGTACTAACCACTCTTACAAACTCTTATTCCTGTATCTTCTTCGTGTTAGTTGAGATAAAGGTCTGTACAAATTATCTTATTGTTTATTTTCTTGTAGGTGCAAGGCGAATATGGGAATAAAGTAGGCTTTGAGCGATAGTCAAATGTTTTAAAGCTTTCAAATTACATTCTTTGCAGTTAACATTATTAAAAAATCTTGATGTGTTGCACTCACATGACTTTCTCTACTCTTGTACTAACCATTCTTACAAACTCTTATTCCTATATCTTCTTCGTGTTAGTTAAGGTAAACATTTGTACAACTTATCTTATTGCTTATTTCCTTGTAGGTGCAAGGGAAATATTAGAATACAGTAGGCTTTGTGCGATAGTTAAATGTTTTAAAGCTTTGAGATTCTGTTGTCTTTGCACACTTAACATATAAAAAAATTAACAACAATGATCCATTTCACGAAAGTTCTAAGTTTTCGGAAACTCACACACATAACAAGGAATATCTCCAAAATGGTTCACCCTACAAGAAAATTTATTTAAACGTGTATTTTAGCAAGATCTACATTTTTTGTATAGTATGATTTGGTCTATCTCTAACGGTTTACCAGTTATGCAAAAGTTGTCCAGAGTAAATACGACTACAGGGTAATTATTATTTATTTATGCCAACAAACTTACTGTTGGTGTTTTTAAACACACAAGCCGTGTGTGGGCAAAGTTTAAGAGGTAGAACTGGAACTTAAAAATTCAACCAGTGGTTAGAGCGTCCGCCCGGCAAGCGGAAGGTCTGTGGTTCAAATCCCAGTTGTGGCATTGAATTTTTAAGTTCCAGTTCTACCTCTTAAACGACTACAGGGACTATAGCTAGAAAATTCAATATATATATATATATATATATATATATATATATATATATATATATTTCACAAACAAAAATTGTGACATCTGCCTGACATTGCAGGTGACCATAAAGATCCAGAATACAAAGATATATGACAAAGTCAAATTTATAAAAAAAAAAATGATTAAAATTAAGATGTAAAATATGTAAAGAAACATTAAATGATTATAACAAGAAGATAACAGTTAACACATGGAATATAAGTGATTATTTAAAATATATAAAGAGTCTTTTAGGACATGTAAACATATATTTACAATTTCAGACCATTGCACACCCAGTGCTTTGAGGTAGGTACTTGTGAATTTAAAACATTTCATTTGTCATAAAAATATCTCAAACATATAACATTTTAATCAAAATCGTTAGAGCCATTTTCAAGAAAATAAAAATTTTGGAAAAATTTTCCATGTAAAGGGTAGTTTAGGGTTAGGCTATTTTCTTCAAAATCTTTGTGTCGCATCCTTGAAAGACATTAAACTTAAATGCCAACTTTGGTTTTTAACCGACTTTTCGTTTTTGAGTTATGCTGACACAGACACACACACGGATCTTTTTCTAAAAATGCTTTTTTTTTGGATTCAGGGGGCCTCAAAACATATATTTCCAGTGAAATCTCAACATGGAATTTTTGGGTGGAATACAATACTTCCCCTACTTACCAGTAGAGAAAGTAAAAATTAATAACGATGTTCCATTTGACAGAAGTATAAGTGCAAAGGGAATATGGGTTTACAGTAGACTTTGAGTGATAGTCAAATCTCTTAAAGCTTTCAAATTCCATTCTCTTTGCATCGTGAACATATAAAAATGAATAGCGATGTTCCATTTGACAGAAGTATAAGTTCTCCAAAACTTATGCAAATAACAAGGCATATCTCTGAAATGGTTCACTCTACAAAAAAAATTATTCAGACATAAATTGTGTGTTTTAGCAAGATCTACATTTTTTCTATAGTAAGATTTGGTCTATCTCTTACTGCCAATTATGCAAAAGTCATCCAGAGTTAATAGGACTACATGGGCTATAGCCAGAAAATTCAAAATAAACACTTCATTGCCATAAAAATATCTCAAACATATGGCATTTTAATAAAAATTGTTAAGAGCCATTTTCAAGAAAATCAAAATTTTCGAAACATTTTCCATGTAAAAGGGTAGTTTAGGGAGGAGCAATTTTCTTCAAAGTCTTTGTGCTGCATCCTTGAAAGACATTAAACTTAAATACCAACTTTGGTTTTTAACCGACTTCGTTTTTGAGTTATGCTGTCCACAGACACACACACACATACAATTTTCTGTGATTGAAATAGAAATGCAACGCATTACATTCCCATGGTTTTCTCTACTCCCATTTCTTTTACGAAACACGGTCCAATATCCTTCCCTACTCGCCCTTCAACATACAATTTTCTATGACTGAAAATTAAATCCCATATATTACATTCACACGGTTTTCTCTAATTGCTTTTCTTCTTGAGGTATTTAGGGTCTTTCAGTGCTTTTGTATAATGTTTTCTCAGTTTTATTTGTGGTTCTTTATAATATCCAACGTAAGTTTAAAAGTTGTAAAGATTAAAATTATCAAAACACGGACGCTGGGTGTTTCAGCTAAATATATATACAAAAACCTCAGCGCGACAGCCCATGAAGGGCAAAGGCTTGCTGCCCAGCCACAGCATCCCCCACCTCTGCCCACTACAGGTGTCATTGGTGAGATGCAGCACTGGAGGGTGGGACGTGGTCAGTGCCCTAAGCCCTCCTGGCCAGTTATGCGGCCTGCTACTCCATCAAGTAGCTCCTCAATTGGTCCCCCTGGGACCTAACGAGGCTGAGTGCACCCTGTGCCAGACCCCCAGCAGGGGGAAAATCCCCATGCTGGTACCGGGGATCGAACCCGGGTTCTCCACGCCAGAAGCAGGTGTGCTACCAACTGCGCTACAGAGGTGGTCATATATATATTTTAATTTCATTTATGGTTTCTGTCTGAAGTTTAATTTGCTCAGATCTGATTTCTTTGATTTTGACATATCAGCTGCTAACTGGCTATTTGTTAATGATATCAGTAGTAACCTGATCCTGTTTTATTGAGATTTCCCAAGGTATCTTTTCCTACTCCACACATATTCCTTTTTGATCACTGTCTAATTTGGTTTGCTTTTCAGCGATCTCCCTATCTAATTTATTATGTTTTTCAATACAATTGTTAGCTGATTTATCCTGCTTTTTACTGATGTCGCTAGCTGACTTTTTTTGTTTCTGTTATCTCCAGTTTCATCTGTCTCAACAAAGTAATTATATTCAGATGTTCCTAGCTAACATTACCCTATTCAGCTTTGATAGTAGCTTTATTGATCCTGTTAATCCCAATGATATAGGACACGTCAAAACATTGAGTATATATACAGTCCTCTTACAATTAAAGTTACAAAATATAACTAATAAAACTAGTAAGAGGAACAGAATTAACTTATAAATCAGTAACATTATTATAAATACAGAAATACATATATAGTTCTAAGTAACCAAAATATAGTATGTATCATTTTTAAATAATGTGCTCTAGCTCTATCCTGTTTATACGTATTCTCCTGGAGAACTATTTTTTGTTACATTTGTCTACTCATTTTCTTTTGACTTAACTTGTCATACTCTGCTGCTTTCCAGAGGGATGTAATGTAGTTAAATTTAACCACTAGTTTTCTACAAAACATACAGATTTCAAATTGTGACTGTCTTAAAAGTTTTATCTTGGTGTTTGTACTTTGAAAATCTAGATATCACAGACAACTTATGTCTTCTCCTTTTGTTGTTGTCTCTCGATGCCCTGGTGTTCCTTTGGCTTCAGATGGTCAAGTTGTGTACATTATAGTAGGTTTCTTTTTAAGTTTTGTTTTATTTGTTTGTTTTCCCAAATCCTATTTGTACTCCACATAACTGCATGCCATTTATGGAATAGTGGGTATTATTTATAATTTGTTGTCTGCCTGGCCAACTTTAGAGTAGCCGTGAGATTTGTGACGCTGGGCAGCCATGCACATCAAAGAAGCTTGGGCTAGCCACCTCACACCACTGTCTGGGAATACGTGACTGACGACAATAAGTGCAGCAGAATAAACCATTTCCATTAAAATATGTAGGCTTTCGCGGTCGGCATCGAAATTAGAAGATGAAGTATCTTCTGGGCTGCTGGAGATCTGTGTTCCATACATTACGTCTACAGCTGTGGTAGACATCTTCAGTGGTTGAGAGGTAGAACTGGAACTTAAAAATTGAATGCAACAGCTGGGATTTGAACCACAGACCCTCCACTTACCAGGCAGGTGCTCTAACCATTAAGCTACTGTGACAAACTGTAAGACTACCTTTGTAGTACCGGGAGAAATACGAACTGGTTTGAGAATTTAATGTCATTCTGGTAGTTTGTCACAATAGCTTAATGGTTAGAGCACCTGCCTGGTAAGCGGAGGGTCTGTGGTTCAAATCCCAGCTGTGGCATTGAATTTTTAAGTTCCAGTTCTACCTCTCAAACATTGTCCACACATGGCTTGTGTGTTTAAAAACACCAACAGTAAGTCTGTTGGCATAAATAAATAATCTTCAGTGGTGTTGTCGAAGTCTACTCAGAGAAGACATTGCCACATGTAATGCGTTAACTGTCCGTATCGCTCTATTTATACTATGCATGTTGCCTGCTGATTGGCCCAGGGTGGGCAGTGTTCTATCTCTCTTGCGATTGGCTCACTCTGCTTTCCTTTTTCTTGTGACATTCTTTGCTTTCAATGACTGGATGCCAGTTGCTGTTTAGTCTTAAGGCCACTTCCTTCTTATTAAAATTGCCCACCCAGGCTCAATCAGCGGAAAACGTGCGTAGTATAAATAAAGCGACATGGACAGTTAATGCATCAGATGCAGCGATACCTTCTGCGAGGAGACTCCAACAGCACCACTGAGGATGTCTACTGCAACTTTAGACGAAATGTCTGTAACACCGATCTCCAGCAGACCACAGCCTGGAAGAAACTTCATCTTGTAAACGGTTTTCAGGCAGTTCTAGAGACTTCCAACTGCCAGCTTATTCATGAGCAATTCAAGAAAAGGTGATTTCAAAAAAAAATCTGTGCTACGCCATTCTGGCCTGTATAAGTGAGGCAAGAGAAGTCATGAGTGCTGAATGAGACAGCTGTTTGCAGTGTGTGTATAATCGTTGAGAGAAATGTGAGCGTGTGTCAACAGGCATTTTTGGGACATTTAATTGTCATGTCGGAGTTTTTTGTGCGTGAAGCAGTTTTAGTGATGTGATCATCAAAGACAGCAATCAAAGGGAGTAGAACTGAAAGACTGTGATGTGTCAAACTAAATGAGTACAGGAATGCGACAAGTTATTGAAGGGTAAAAGTGTGACTTTTGATATAAATTAATGTTCTATCTTTTACTTCCTCTGCTGTTGAACTACATTTACTACAGGAAGTACTGTATTTCCACTACTAAGATGTCACTGGAAATATATGTACTTTTGAGGTCCCCAGTTTCCAAATGCGAAAATTTGGTTAAATATACAAAATGTCATCTTTCAAGATGTGATACACAAATTTCCAAGATATCCCTCTCCACTCCAAACTATATTTTACATATAAGGAAGAGTTTGTTATTTTTGAATGTCTCAAAAATGGTAGCTAATCATTTTGATTAAAATACCATATTGTGATTTGTTGTTTCTTTCTTATCAGCTATTTGTTGCCACTAAATTGTACAGCTGAACCACACTTGGAAAATAACACATGCTTTAAGATGTTTGCATAAGAAATAAAATGTGTATCTTTAATTTTGTACAAATAACATATGAAGTCCTCGTCATTTTGTGTAGCTGGTAAGCCTTAAGAAATAGACAAAAACTTATAAAAATATGCAAATATCTGGAAAAAAATATTTCTTTCAAATGTTTTGTTTCTTTTGGCCTAAATTTACCAAAACTATATCATTTTTTGAGGTTCTAAAGCATTCTTTGAGCCCCTTTGTACCTGTGATGAATGTGTAGTGAAACCATTTCTGCAAGAGTTTATATCTCAATTAACAAGAGTGGACAATGAAATAAGTTTTTGCAAGAATAATTTGTAGCAGTGATATTTTTTCGCAGCAAAATATGATACTTTTGATTTGCATTATGTTACAGAAGTGCTAGCTGATTACTTACCAGATAAGCCCTCTTGTCTGGAAATATTTGCAAGATATCTCCTGTCAGACTGGACCAGCTGGGGTCTTGAGGTCCTCAAGCTCCAGCATCTCTCGCTCTTCAAGAAACTGCCAGCTTATGATGACATATAACATCACTTCCAGTTCACTAATGATTTGATGTTTTTTGAACAAGTGAGATTAAACACATTATTTGATGTGTTTCTAAAGGCAGGATAAAATTTGTAAAATTTGCATAAATTTCTTTATTTAATTAACATATACTGGGTGTCCCAAAAAAACACCAACAATGCTTATGTTTTCAAATAGGAACTCCTGTCCGGAAATGCAGTTGGGACACTAGAGAGCATCTAAGTTTGAGAACGAATAGTTGTGACAATTTGTTAACCTTCGTTTTGGTATGTTAATATGGAAGGTATGCAACCCTTTAGCCATCTGTGTACTGGGATGCACAACCTGAGCATTATAACATTCCTGTGCGTGTGCTAAATTCCACATTAGAGTCCTTGGCGTGC
Source organism: Tenodera sinensis (assembly GCA_030765045.1). NCBI lineage: Eukaryota > Metazoa > Arthropoda > Insecta > Mantodea > Mantidae > Tenodera > Tenodera sinensis. Next base: position 360,157,220 of record CM060964.1, on the reverse strand, counting down.
ATCCTACTGTGTTATTTGTGAGTTTGCAGTACAGTAGCATTTTTTAAACAGCAGCGACCATACCCGTACACAGCTGCTGAAATGGTCGACTTGAGCTCCAGCACATCTTACACAACATACTAAGCATTGTCAGTGTTTTTTGGGATACCCTGTATTAAAGAATAAAATGTATAAGCACAGAATATGTGTAAAACTTGCATAAATGTCTCTATTTAATTAAAATGTACAAGCACAGAATATGTGTAAAACTTGCATAAATGTCTCTATTTAATTAAAATGTATAAGCACAGAATATGTGTAAAACTTGCATAAATTTCTCTATTTAATCAACATGTACTCCTTAGGCTCCACGCTACTACAAAAGTAATATATATACGTACACAGGGTGTCCCTCATTAGGATTATATGTATGGAAACGATTGGCTTACACCTAGAATGTAGGGCAGTTATTATTTATATTTCTATACAAAGATAAAAGAAAAAAAGTCTGGTGTGTTGTACTCATATGACTTACTCTATTCTTGTACTAACCATTCTTGCAAACTCTTATTCCTATATCTTCTTCGTGTTAGTTGAGATAAACATTGGCAGAAATTATCTTATTGCTTATTTCCTTGTAGGTGCAAGGGGAATATGGGAATACAGTAGACTTTAAGCAATAGTCAAATCTTTTAAAGCTTTCAAATTCCATTCTCTTTGCACAGTGAACATATCAAAAAAATTAATAATGTTCCATGTGACTGGGATTTTCCTTGCCTCATAACTAGCAAATGCTGGAGAGGTAACCTATGCATAGGCCAGGAACATTTCCTTTTCCGACTATCATTTCATTTGATTCATCATCAGTAGGGAATGAACCTTCATACAGGAAACGAAAGGTTGCAGAGTTTGGACTATAGGAAGTGGGATGGGTCAGTCTGTCACGGTTTGATCTTGGATAGGAAGCTTAGTTGGTCGTCGCATATTGCACAGCTAAGAGCATGATGTGGCTGTTCCCTAAATATCATGCGTGTGCTAAATGGCAAATTGTGGGTAACGGATTGGACAATTTTGTTGCAAATGTATCGCACACTCATCCGATCCAAACTAGACTATGGATGTATTGTTTATTCGTCAGCACGACCATCTGTACTGAGAAGATTAGACGTGGTCTACAATAGGGGCATCCACATTGCAATAGGAGCTATTCCAACAAGTCCAGTGGTAAGCCTTTACGCCGAGTCTGCAGAACCTCCTCTGCAATATTGGCGTGAGATTCTCTTGGCAAATTATGGTTGTGCGCTTAGATGTATGCCTAAGCACCCAACGTTCCCTTCTTTTTTCACCACCACGCTAAGAGAACGGTATAGGAATAGCACCCTCAGTCCTAAGCCTGCGGGGTTTCGTTTCCAAGATCTTCTAGGGAAGCTTGGAGTGGATCTGCCTAGGATGTTCGCCAAGGGCGAAAAGCTTCACCCCCCTTGGCTATCTGGCATGCCCCATGTAGATCTTGGGATGACCGTACACCGGAAGTCCACGATGCCTATTTCAAGTATCCGCACGTGTTTTGTCAGGCTACACTGACTGTCGATGTATTTACACCGATGGGTCAAAGAGCACTAACGGTGTTGGATGTGCTTACGTTTATGGAACTGAACTACATACATTCGGTTTTCCAAATAGCACTTCCATTTTTACTGCAGAGCTTTATGCAATTTACCGAGCCATTTTGTATGTGCGCCATCGTAAATTAGGTGATTGCCTGATTTTGAGTGATTCCCTTAGTGCACTTCAGAGCCTTAGTGAGCTGTACAACCCCCACCCTATTGTACAACGTATACAGGATGCCCTCCATGTTTTACAGGCTTCTGGCATTGACGTGGTGTGTGCATGGATTCCTGGTCACGTAGGTTTGCCAGGGAATGAAATGGCAGATTTGCCAGCAAAGATGGCAACTACAGAACCCAGTACTACCATCTCATGTGTTACTTCAGAAGACTTTAGGCTTGAAGTGCGGAGAGTGGTACTGTCGTCCTGGCACGACGAGTGGTCAGCTCTCTGCGGTAATAAGCTTAGAGCAGTGAAAGAACTTCCGATAAACTGGGTAACTTCCTGTCGCATATCTTGCCACGAGGAGGTTAGTTTGGCTCATATAAGAATAGGGCACTGCAGTTTTTCACATGGTTACCTATTTAAAGGGGACCTTTTAACTGTCCGTCACGTGCTGCTAGAGTGTTCCTCTCTAGCGCACCTTTGAGATTCTCTGCAGCTGCCTACTGGACTTACAGGGTCTTGGCGGATGACAAAACAGCAGTTGATGGAGTTTTTAAGTTTTTAGCAGAGTGTAACATGAATTTGAAGATTAAAAGTTTTAGATATCTCTTTTTATGTTTTTTGACATATTTATCACCTTGTTTCATATCTGGCTATTGCCATGAATCTTTTAACCTCTAGAGGGATATCGACGTGAAATCACGTCCATTTAAAATGACGGATGAGCGATATGGACTTCCTGTGCGTTTAAGCATTTAACCCTTATTTATCCCTTATCCAACTCAACTTATTATAATTTTCCCTTTATGAAACATTTTAGTAAGGTCTATATACTTTATTGGCTTACCTTAATATGTTCGTTCTGCAGTGATTTACCTTAAAAACAGGAATAAACACACAAGGGTACGTACATCTCCACATTCGCGAATTCCCTTCTTGCGGCACACGAAACACTTTGGAGATGGGCGGGACTTCTTTGCTGTTGGTGGTATCCTTTTAGGATAATGTTTTCCTTGAAGTCTGAGGGGTGCAGGGGTTTTGGATTTTCAACCCCCAACGTGGTATTGTTCAATTAGGCTGCGAGTTATTTATAGTCGGTAGTCAAGGTCGGTCATTGTCCTGTGTGGGTTTAGAGAGCTGTCCAAATCCCCAAACAATTGTATACGGTTATATCCAGTTGGTGCAAAAACACCTTTTTATACCACTTCTCCCTTCAGCTACAAGCAGGAAAGAATACGTATGTATTTCAACAAAGAAAGACACGGACTCTACTCAGTTACGAAACTTGCGTAAGCAAAAGTTGCAATGTGCCTCTATTCTGATGACTCAAGAGACCACGCATACAGTAGTGCTTTATTACACAGTATGCTGACGCATAAGCCACACATACAATGGGTGTTTCTTTACTGTATCTTTCCGAGAACTTATATTAGATGCTTTCGACAGAGCAAAGTTGACTTTTCACCACAGTGAAACAAAATTGTGCCATTTCAACGTTTTGTAAATACAACTCAACTTTGCTGATGACGTACATTTATACTGCAAATAACGAGTTTTATACCAGTTTTTGTTTCATTAAAATAACAATATTTACACAAAATACAGCTGTGTATATACGAAGCGCATTTAACAATTTAAATGCTAGCAGTTCTCGGCTCGCAGACGTTTTAAATGGCCATCGCTCAAGAGGTTAAGGGTGCTGATGACCTCAAAGTTGAGCACCCATAAACCAAACAAACTCTGTCACATGATCACTGCACAGAGGAGGCTAGGTACAATTGGCATAGATAAAGTTATTGCATAACTTAAATTCAATGCTGCTGTAAAATATTCACTCCCAAATTTTTGTACAAGTTCGGCAATACATGAATATTTTGATTTTTGTACCACAGGCATTTTACTGTGTAGAACTAGTGAACACATTCGAGAGACACTATGCACTGTAGGCAGTGTTTTGTGATACCTGTACAAAGGTTCCAATCCTAATCATCGGTATCCACTGCCAATCAGACTATTGCTTTAGCCTACAGTATCCTCTTTATACCTACAACAAAATATGTAAATGTGCCATGAAAGTTTATCTCTATTAACAATTTTTTTTTAAATTAACGTCCTCCAACATTATGTCATATCGGACAGTGAATGAATGAAAATGGGTGAAATGATGCTCAAATGAGCCTGAGGTCCATGGAGCTTTAAGTTACCTGACATTCATCTTCTCGGGGTAAGGGAAAACCTTATCCGGATAACTTACCCTAAGCAAGATTCAAACTCGCGACCTCTTGAACGTGAGGCAGACATGCTAACCATCATGCTACTGAGGCGGGCTCTATTAACAAGACGTAGATAAAAGAATAACCTTTTTAATAGAAGAGTGTGTAGAGAAACTTATGCAATTGTAACACATGAAATTTTTGTTGTTATTTATTTACAAAACCATATATCAGAAATAAAAGCTGATAGAATAATTTGTGTAGTCTTATCCAGATGTTGCTGTTTAAATGTTATGTTATGTCATGAGGAGAATAAATAAAAAGTATTGATAATAAATCTACATTTTATTTGGCTCCTAGAACATTGAATTCAGAGCAAGGAAACAGTCAACACAGCCTAGAAATTTGTGCATTACAATCACAGATGCCGTTACACATGGCTAGGGATATGAACACTTACATTACAAGAGTGCAGAAACAAAGCAAACATTTGTTCAGTCTTATTTACCTAATTCTGAATGAAACACAGCTAAGCCAAAAACTCCAAAAATACTTTCATATTCATTTAAACACTAGAACTATTGCTATACCAAGATATGCAATATGGACTAGTTCCTCTTCTATGCACAGGTAACCAAAAACAATGAACACTTCTGGAGCAATGAACACAATATTGCAACTAAAAACATTCTTCCATATTAAAATGCAGTTATTTTGTTCATATCACTTCCAAAATTGAAAAAGACAAGCTTCGTAAAGACAAATATTATAAACTGTTAAACATTTAGTCAGAAAATATTGGGCTGTATATTTCTTAAACGACTAAGAGGAATCCTGGACACACACATGTATACATAATTAGGCCAAGCTCAGTTCAGACACTGCGCTACATTCAGGAAGAAAGGGAGAGCAAGAGTTGTGTCAGGATTTGTCACATTTATATCTAATTATGTTGTCACAGGAACAAAGACCACTGCAAATTTTACTTCAGGCTTGTACAAGATAGGTATGGTGAGAAAAAGCTGGCATTACAGTCAGCTTTTGCAGTGCTTGCATCTCAGACAACAGAGCTAGAAATCTAGGGAACTTCCATCTTCCTTATTAATTTGATGACCACAAATGTTGGATAATTGTCTCAAGTGTGCTGCTGCTGCTGGACTGTGTATTTGAATCATGGGCATCAGCAGACATTTTTTCAGGGGGGGAGGGGGGGGGGGTGCATATTGGAACTTTGTGATCAAACAATATTAGTATAAGTTGACTCCAAATTAAATTTATTAATTTCCAAGAGGGTCCGAAACCCCCCTCTTTGTGATGCCCATGATTTGAATAATGACATTCTGTGTTTTGCTGTAGGAAGGCTTTGTCATACAGGTTTTTGTTTTCACCTGTAAAGTAATAACGTGCTTTAGGTATGGCACTGTCTGACCACTAGAAGAAGGCAAGAGGGGAGTTGAACTGTTAATCTGCTCACGTTCAGGATTTGTTTACTATGAAACGTGTGTGTGTGTGACTCACTCATGTTGCCAGATGTATGTAACTGCTGTGGTAGGTATTACATATTTATCCAAGAACATGGTGTATTTTATAAGATACTAGCATTCATAAAGATGAGGATGGTAGAAAATGTTTACACAGCACATTGCTCTAACTCACCTTCTTGTGGTGGTCAGACAGTGCATGCCCCATCTCTGGTTCGATTTTGAGTTATGATGTTGGGAAGCTTCCCCATTTTCTCAAGTTAAATGAAATATTTTACTTGGGGGTACATTTAAAAGAAAGAAATGTGGTCACATACACAATATATTGTCCCAAACAGCTAGGACAAAGGTGAGGTAAAGTAACAAAGTATTGCCAGACACTAACAAACTTAACTCTTTTAACTGACCAATTCAGCATTTCACCAGGGTTACCAATATCTATTAAGCTTTTGCATGCCAATCACCATTTGTTTTTGTGGTCCCACCCCATCCTGTGCCACACTACAGTATGGATTTGAATTTTGCCAGTGATGTTCAGTGTTTTAGACAAAAGGATGGCAAAGCCTTCCTGACAACATTATAATTGGTAGGAAACTACATCAGATATCACTTTGCAATAATGTAATGAAAGTTACATTTTGAACAATAAACAGAGCATTTAGCACAGACGTACTGTGGGGGAACCATAACTGGTTTGGGGTCAACATTTTTTTAGATAAAGCTATTATATAAAACTTTAAATCTTTCTGCCTTATCTGAAAGTTTTTGCTCTATTTCTCTTTCAAAAGTGGTACATATAAAATTCATTAAATAGCTAAGCCTACATGTAAGCAGGCATGCCCCCTTTATTCCAAAAATTTGCCTATTTTAATTGTATTCTGTATGGAAATACATTACATTTTCACCAATAAATTGTTTGACACATTGCTTGTTTATGATATTTGGCACATAAAGACTTAGACAACACGCATAGTGTTCAAACTCTCAGGGATTGTCCTAAAGAACTTGTTCCTATTCGGGATGCAGAATTGCTTATGAACATTTTATATTAACAATTCTGTAATGGATTAGTTGACTAAAGATGTTCCATCATTAAAAATAATTGATATTTCAGAAAATACTGTTCTACAATAATAATTCAGCTTCCCACTTCACAACTACATAATGCTGCAATAAAAAATTTTTAAAAATTGGGCTTACACTTCCAAAACTTTACAGGTAAGTAAACTAAAGAGGATTAACCAGTGGCGTATACTGTGGACTATCAATGCTATCACCGAAGCCCTAGACTAGAAATTAGTAAGTAATAATAATAACTGCAGTACCAGCCAGTTTCCCTCTTGAAGAATTAGCGCGTTGGATGGAATATACATCGTTGTGAACAGAGGTGAGAATAGAACTTAGGATGCCTAATGCAGCAGCCTTCAGAGTGATAAGGGCAAATATGGGTGAGGTGGCTGAATGCAGGAATAAGCACGTTAAGGCTTTGGAATCCCATATCACCATACTCACACGAGCATCTCCGAAATGTGCTGTGTGAACCTGACTGGCTTGGAATTCTGCATAGCACATGGAGTTAAAAGTAAGAAAGAGTGTGTTTTTAATTGTGTGAATGTTATGGTCCTCAACAGCTGCATTACTATTAGTATTATTTATTTGCATAATGTACACAGCACAAGAGGGCTTCTAGTGTAATTCTTTGAAATGGATGAACAATGCTTAGTAAAATAATTAGTGCAAAGACCATTCTCGCAGTTGAAATACGAGGATAAGTTAGTGACAGTAAAACAGGGAAAGCCTACTCCAGCTCTACCGCACTTGCAGTGTGAGCAGAAGGGAAAAAATAGGAATCCTTACAAAAGCCATTTTAACAAACGATTATGATAAGTATGTGTGGCTGTCTGGTTCATACCAATTTAATAAACTTTATTGCTGGCCATGCTTGTTTGCAACAGATAAAACACCCTGGAATACGACATGCTTCTCAAATTTAGCATATTTAATCAAAGCTTTGGATAAACATATGCATATAAATCTTTTAATACTTTCGGCACTCAACAGATAGACCATTCATTGAATTATCAGAAAACAGTTGCTGACCCGCTAGCCTACCACCTAGGTGGGAGCCGCATGTGGTATTCGTGGCGAATGAAGTGGCATCTGGGCGGGTTCTCTCCGGTTTCCCCCACCGTTCATTACACCAACTGCCATTATCACATTATCCAATCATCAATTTTGCCTGCATTTCATATCATCCTCTTCCTCACTATCATACCTGGTGCTTGGCTGACCACCCGCTTCCAAGTCTTCACTATGTCTGGTCCAGAGGTCCCTCTGCTCCCCGACAGGCGTCTGACCCTAGACTGGCTTGGAAGTCCTAGGGGGTGTAAGTCCTACATAAGGGGAGGGTAATCAGGGAAAGAAAAAAAAAGAAGCTGACCGTTTGCATTGTGAAAAGTTAAAGAAAATAGAAATATACTGAACAGATTAATCGATGCAGTGGTACTTCTTGCAAAATAAGAAACCCCTTATTCATACTTTAGAAGTATCTGTGAAATCCTGGAAACATTAATAACTCAAACTAAATTAAGATCAGTTAAAATTTCTGACATTGTTGGATTCTAAACATTTTGCGAGTTACGATTTCTTGTTTTCCAACAAATGTATTACTGAACTGAGATAACCGTATGTTTCCTATTTTGATACACTGTCTCTGAAAAATGAGCTGAAAGTGTTACAGTCACTTCAAGAATTTTCTAGTAAGTCTGTTCAAACCATTGCAAATTATATGAAATCAAATGGACTTGATGTCATGTACAGTGAAGTTTATAAACTATGTGAACTGATTTTAACATTTCCTGGCACTACTGCAAGTGCAGAAAGGAATTTTTCAGCCTTGAAACGAATAAAATCTTATTTACAGGCAACAGAAGGATAAATTCATTTGAGCAACTTGGCCCTTCTATTGGTGGAAAAAAAAACATACTTGTTTTACTGAAAACATATGAGGAATAATACATTTGTTATTTGATAGCGTGACAACGCAGTTTACCCTTAGAGAAAGATGGCTAGAATTCATGTATATATAAGCAGGTATGGTAAAACTGTTTATTTTACTTTTATAACAGCTGCCTAACTTATATTGTCTTACAGCTTGTAAAGTTAATATTTAATCAACAACCCTTTATTGTCCAGATCTGGTGGGTATAGTGATAGCCAGAGTAACAATCCCAGCATATGCCACTGGCATTAACAATATTAAAAAGTTATATAATAGCTATTTGTGTATCAAATATGCAAAATAAGGCTTCAGTGGATGAATTAAGTATTTCACACAAGGAGTCCACTAAAGTTTTTGTGTATGTGGTGCACACAATAGTTTTTAGTAAAAGTTCTCTAAATTATACTAAATAAAATAAGTACATGTAATATAAGTACTATATAAATATAAAAGTCAGTCATTTGTTGACACATTCTCACATCCACCTGAATCCTATGCACTGCACCAATGTCTCCTATATAGGAAGTGTTGACCATAACAAAATGAGATGCGGATGTAGATGGTAGTACTTATTCTGAGTGCTTGCTTTTAAACAACAAGCTTGTGACTAAAAATATGGGTGAAAATCCCAAGAAAATTTCAATCAGAGCTGCTCTTGGCAGTAGAATGAAAAGGAATATATTCCATTTAAAGACTAGTGCTAGGCAAGCAGTGTTTCTCTTGTGGATGAAGATCTGATACCAACTTAATTACATAAAAAATCAGTTTTTAAACAATGAATTGTTTTGTGAATGATGCTCGTAAAGTTTATGATTAGCATAAAAAACAATGTTGGCTTATATTTCTTGTGTTAAGTATTTTGCTTAAAAACCTGTTTAAGTTGGTATGACTGGTCACTTATCTAGATTTTGCTTATCATGCTGCTAAAACACTATTTTTTGGCTCGTTAATACTCTGAAAAGCAACTGTGTTAGAGAGCATGTGCTAAAACTATATTTTTGCAAAAACATCCTGTTAACAGATAGGGTATTCTTTGCTTTTAATGTATGCAAATTTGAACACATCTTTAATAAAAGATATAGTACTGGTTAATTTTAGCTGATATAAAACTTGTTAATCTCTCCTTAAATGAGAATAATTATTATATAAATAAAACCAATCTCGCACACCTTCATTAAAGAAATACTGTATAAACTGATGGGATGAATTCTTCAGTAGAAGAAAATTGACGTATGACATCAACCAAGAGGTACCAGGTTGAATTTTCGTTTGGGGTAAGGGAATGTTTCTTTAATTAGAATTATTCCTGACTGTCTTAATCTGGAAAAATGAAGGTGAGGATGTTTCACAATAACATTGAATAAAATCAATTTATAATTCAAGTAATAACTTCACTTGTTATGAGATAGTTCAAAGGAGATTATATAAATGAGACTATTAAAAAGAAAAGTAAACACACAATATGGAAGTCACATTCAGGTTCTCAAAATCCAAAAGTTACTTTTAAAATACAACATACAGGAATATTTGTCCACTTTCTAATGTCACACAACAGAAGTACTTATGTATCATTTCACTGTCATTTATGGGGTAGAAGTGTCAAATTATATTAGTCTTTGCCGTTATTAAAGCAGATAAGAATAGATGAGGTGCTTGGAATTCCTTTAAATGGCATTTCATTGGTTTAAATGGAAAAATCAGGTACATTTATTGTTGTAAAGTTTAACAATCTTTAACAGGTGAGTGAGTAGGGTTTAAGGGCCCATAGTCAAAAAGATAGCAACAGGGGAACTCACCACCGGTTAAGACTCATAGTTAAAACATTAACAGGGAAAACTTCAAACAGATAAAAGTTAAAACAGTTAAAATGTAAAAACTGATCTAAAACAGGAAGTAGTTGAAATGTTAGATGAGATAAAACAGCCTAAAAGTCTAAAAAAGCTACGATATAAAATACAAGTTAAATTTGCTTACTGAAGCCAATATTGGCAACAAACCTCAGCACTGTGTTTACAGCTACTGGGTTGTTGCCTAAAAGTGACTTCAGAATAGAACACAGACCAAGGAACCAGCACTCACGAGCGTATCACAGACAATCAAGAAGGACATGTGCTACTGAAAGTTAAACAGAGAGGTGATATCAGATGGTGAATAAACAAAATTAGTAAAATGGTGCTCAAATTAGCCCAAGTCACAAAGTTTATTACTCTATCTTTTGAAGATAAATGGAAACTGCAGAAGAAGCCTTATCCTGTAATCTACTCTAATCAGTGTTAGATTCAAGACCTCTTAAATGTGGGGGAGACTAAGCAGTATTGTTTCTTCAACAATACCATTAAGCACATTATTTTTCTTTCAATCTCCCCAAATCTATTGTGGAATTAAATATTCTGCATGTGTCTTACCTTCCCACTTACAGCAGTTTTTGTGGTCACAGATATTTTACTGTAAAAAAAAAAGCAGCAAAAATAATTTGGTTGTGAAAGTGTCGTACACAAATAGATGAGAGGACAAATCCTGACTCTGCTCCCTTAAGCAACACAGAGAGATTGTCACAGCTAGACAGACACTCTTCAACATTACTGATATGTCAGTCAGTAAATAAACACATTCATTGCTGCAGGTTTCTCATTGGTATAACACAACAAAACACTTCTAATAATATAACAAAACATAAGAATGGAAGATACTTATTTCATAAATGGGAAACTTAAGCAACATATTTGAAGTAAAAGTTCATCAAGAACGCTATAAATATGTACATTTCTCTTTTTGTGCTTTGTTTGGAGTATAGATCCATAACAAAAGTAAACATACAGCAACTTTATGTCTAAGGTTAAAATGCAGTACCACAGTTTGTGCTTTACTGACATGCTACTCATTTCATCTCCACCATAAACACTCAGAGATGCAGCAATGCTGCAACAGGAAAAAGAGTAACAGCCTTTGAAAGGAGAACTGATGCAGCGAAAGTTGTTAATATGTCAAATCACTGCCAGAAAAACTAACAAGATTTTAAAATCATGATGGTTAGTATATCGTACTGACTATGAGTTTCTCGCATGTTTCATTTTTTTACAGAAACAAATATGTAGTGCTTTTTCCCTTCTATCTTGCCCAAATGTTTAGAACATCACTTTGGAAAGAGGAGACTGCAGTACTCTGCGTGAGCGATTTTCCCAAGTCGCAAGTTTTGTATTGTCTTGTGCACATGAGTAGTTCTGGTTCTGGATGCATTTCATGCTCTTCTTGCCAAAAATTAGCTGTTACTGCTGAAACTTGAGACTTTGAAAAATGTGCTAAAATTAAAAAGAAACCGGCAGCAAGTTTTCAACTTTGAAGTGTCCACCAGAGACAACCTCACGAAGTGGTTCATCGAACCACCACCAGGAGTGCATCACAACATAATCACACCTCCCAGGAGCAGTCAGAATTTGGTTGATAATGGAAGCACATGCTTCTTAAACACATCCCACTAAACAAAATTAGTAAGTGATGTTTTAAGTGTTGCTACTGACTCAACACCACTTCAATTTATTAAGGGAAGTATGTACATATCTGATTTCCCTATCTGTTGCCATGTTAAATTTGAAAATTTCATGTTCCTTTTTCTCTGAAAGTATTTGAGCTAGAACACTAAAAGGCACACAAGTAGATCTGGGTATTGTTATTTGTTGCTGGATTTTTCAGAATACTGGTTTGAAAACCTTACTTTTGAAAAAAAAAAAAAATATTCTCATGCAACTTTTTTTCTCACAGAATTTGTTCTAGATCAGAGGTGTTTAGAGACGATAGCTTGCAAAATCCAATGTTTGTGTTGGTTAACTATTTAAATTAATGCTGAAAATTTCAAGTGGCGACATGCAGTAGTTTCAGAGAAAAAGGAACATTTGTGTTGAAAAATGTTGTTTTGAGAAAACTGTGTTTAAAATTTAACATGCCCTTAATGTGCTCCAAGTCCATATTTTGGATCATCAAGGTTATCGTCATCCTCAGTAGTCCTTTTAATGTCTCTTATGACCTCTTTACTACTGATTTTAATGTCAAGATCTGCCTTTTTCTTACAAATGTTTAGTTCACGTCACATATTCATGTTCACACTTGGGTCTATACCCAACTTCTTCAACCCCTTAAGTCTAGCACTATTTCTTTCACTAAAAGTTAAAAGTGCATCATAAACACCTATAGCCAGGGACTCAGTACCCACAAATACTGTTTTTGGTAATTTCCCCAAGTCCCGTGAATTTCAAAGTTTGAATTGGATCTTCAGAGAACATATTTTAGTGAAAGGAGCATGGCAGTAGAGGTTGGTGTGGCAGCAGTGGACATTTAAATGCTATTTTAAATGCCCTTCTAGAGCGTTTTGACATAAAATAATGAGATACTGTTGAACAAGCTTCACATTATCAAAATTGGCAATAAACAAAAAATCAAAATTTTTGACCAAAATACCTACATACTTTCCTTAAATAACATCACTGTAAACATCTTCCAACATCTAAATACATGAGAGGTAGAATCAGGAATGAAAAATTCTATGCCATAGCTGGGATTTGAACCATGGATCTTTCACTTCAAACACAACTGCTTTAACTACTGAGCTACCATGGCCAACTTGCCAGTATGACATTAAATTCCCCAACTGATTCGTATTTTCCTGGTAGACCACAAAGGAAATCTCATTTCTGAGATAAGTACTCCAAGGGTTACTTAAAATTGTACTTCATGTTCCAGGTTTAAATAATCTTTAGATGGTAATTGTTATTTTTTTATGCCAACCAAATTACTGACAGTGTTTTTAAACACACAAGCCGTATGTGGGCAATGTTTAAGAGGTAGAATCATCTAAATGCACATTTGAACAGGATCATTCCTTTAAGTCAAAAAGTTTGCTAATAATGCAAAAGAAAACCGGAGATCATTTGTATTTTTTGGCTGTTACTCTTTTTCTTTCTCTACACGATAAATACAATGGTCCCTTTACACAACTCTTTGTATTCATTACTGAAAACTGTTCAGATCTGTGCCTTTAAACAAGACATAAAAATGTTGCACAAATTCTGATTATCTTACAAACTTTCTTACATAACACAGATCTGCAGTTTGGCTTCAATACACATCATTGGCAAGAGCTGCTAACATCAACTAATGGCTTCCATTCTAACATAGATATCAATTAGTATTCCTCTAGTGCAGAGTATCTAACTAACTACACCTGTTAGGTGAACAAGAAATATGAGCAGCTGTAATCACATGGCCTTACGCTGCTATCGGGTCTTCTCTCAAAATATAACACTGCAGAATTTGACTGTCAGTTCTTTTTGGATGGGACATTCTCTTTCACACACCATTATTTGGCACAAAATAGTAATAGTTTTATGTATAACTAGGGAGAGAGGACAATATTCCACTAACATTTCCAACTTACAGCTTACATAATCACAAATCCAGGAGCATAAGGACCCTGTTCATCCAGACAACTTGCCACAGAACATCAAGCAAACATTGCAGCTCTGGAAGAAACTATGCCAACAGATATAGGCCCCGATCATGGCTGTAGTCTACATAACAATCTTTCACCTGTAACCATCCATCTTTCAACTGACTCATGTGGATGCAAAGTGGAACTTCCCCCATGAATACTCTGCCTTAATTTCTCCTTTTATCATTTCCCTTCCTTGGCAACATAAGCCAACTCTTTCTCCTCTCCAACTCTACTACCATCCTCACCTTTCCAAAAAAAGCATAAAATAATATTTTACATTTAAATTAACAGAGTAGCTTTCACTAAAATACAGGGGTGATTTTTTAATAGTGGCAACAATGCTGTAACAATGCCCTGAAACATAGCCAGGCAATATAATTTACACCAGAGGTACGTTAGATGGCCAGCCTCCCTCAGAGCAAATGAATTCGTCCTCCCACTCCATGCACACGTGCAGCAACAATAGCAATAATGCAGTTTTGAACAAGCACTCATGAAGTGCAGCCGCAATGATTTTGAAGCAAGATCAGAGGAGCTGGTTGAAAATTGAATGCTAATACCTTACTGCAAGATAGCTACAAAGGTCAAAGTGTGACGGACATGCCTCGTCCTGGTCATCCTGCAGTAGTGGAAGATGTGCAGAACACGAATGTGTTAAGTCCTGGCAGATCAGAACACCATGATTCATGAATTGGCCAACAATGCTGGACTGGCATCTTCAATTGTGCTTAAATTCCTGTAGAAGTGGCTGAGAATGTAGAAAATCGCCTCAAGATGGGTTCCATATGATTTGATCGAAAATAAAAAAAATGGCTGCAATATGACACAGCTTGTACACACCTGGACCGTGGATCATTACTATTGATGAGACCTGGGCCAGAGCTTATGAACCACAGCTGAAACGCCAATCAAACAAAAGATGTCATCATGGGTCACCCTGAAAAGTAACAGTTTGGCAGACCACAACCAATGGGAAAGCTATGCTGCACATTGCCTACAACTGGGATACTGTTATAAAGCATACCGTTCCCCAAAGATGTACAGTTACTGATACTGTAATGTAATACTGTACATTTGCTCCATCGTTGGGACTGGGAAGCACTTTACCACGCCCCGCCCTTATTCTCCAGATCTAAGCCCCTGTGACCATAATCTCTTCCCTAAAACGAAAGAACCACTTCGTGGGACCCATGTCTGCACAGTTAATGATGTTCTCCAGGCAACTGACTGCTTCCTTTGCAACATCCAGAGATTAGGCAGTACCAACGGCATCCACATCACTGGGAACGCACAATGCACAATGGGGGTGATTACATCGAAGGCGTGTAAAACTTCAAATTAAGTATATATGCTGTGTATCTAAATAAAAACTAGTTTCCACTATTAAAAAATCAACCCCTGTATCCGTATGTTATGAACTTCACATCACAATTAGCCTTGTCAAAGAGACTAATGTTGCAGGTTCAATGCAATATATGTAATGGTTAACGCCCATTCTTGTCTAACGGATGTGACTCCTGACAAAAAGCAAACTATCGTAATTCCATTTCTACCCCTCATTTCCTTCTCTCTACTGCTTCCATCTTCTCTCATTCACACTAGAAGGAGCACGCCAGCTGCCAGCCAGTCGTTTGAATTTCTCATTCACATTGTCAAATTTACCACTAATACCTTGTCAAGATGTGGCAAGTGAAATGTGATTAGTACACTGCAGGGCCAGCACCTGATCTCTATACATAAGGCAACAAAAAGAGCAACTGCTATGACAGGTGAGGCTTGATATAATTTACTGTGAAACTGATATTACAATTTAATTTATCTTATAGGACAAGTCAGAATGACTGATAAAAACAAATCAGGTGTGAGCCAATCAGTGCACAGCAAGCTGTTATCAGTAAAACCAAGGAAAATAAGAAATTTCACATTCTTAACCAAGGGTTGGCATGCGGGCAAATGTCTCCAGGTGCCCTCTGCTAGCCCCGTGTAGCACTGGGCAAGCAGAGTAGAGTCAACTGTTCAGGTATAGTGCAGCAGTGGTGTGATGGCAGAGCACAGTGAATCAAGGTAAGTTTGAAACACGTCCTGATAGTCATGGCTGGATAAATATTTTGGTATCTACCATTAATGAGCATGCAATATATCTATTGTAAAATATTATTAATGCATTACAAAGCAAGGGGTCATACACAGACTTTACTGCTTATAAAATGGCTAGACTATTTCTTTTATAAATCCTACATTTTTGCACTGTACATTGCAGTATAAACCTATGTTAAGTGTAACCCGATATGGCATTGAAGAGTATTGATCTTAGATATATCATAGCACTGCAATCGTTATCGGTTTGTTACAACCTGGTTGTTTGTTTTCTAGCATACACTCAGCATTAAAATACAAATGGACACAATGCTCTAGAACGAAATGGCACAATTTAAAGTGTGTCAGTATACTAAACTATGAAAAATTGTGTGTACATATATTTCATACAGGCAGCCACAATTGACTATTGTACCACGTTATATATTATCCCACGTGCCTGGCAATGCCTAATACACTGCGTTCTTGATATCTACAATATGTATACCTACTCGCTCTGAATCAGTGAGTATGTGCTGTACTTATTGTAACGTGCTCCTGTAGTAAACAAGTGTAATTTCTGATACACCTCATTGGTTTGTCACCTAGACACAACACTGTTCTCTTACCCAGATTACATCATAGCACTGGACTCCTACTGTTCCCCACTTCAGCATACAAACCTTGCCCACCTGCTGATCACTATTCTAAGCCATGCTTGCTATCATTATGGGAACACTATTTTTATGTTTTGCAATGTGTCCATGCACGTGACAAAAAATTTCACATTTTACAATTTTTGGTAAAATCTTAAGATTTTCTTAATATTTTGTTTGATTTATGATTTTTCGCTATTAACCTTCTAATGAATAGTGTTGCTTTTGGGCAACAAAGGTATTTAGCCAAAGTTTTAGAAAATTTTACGATATTTTTTTACCTTCATACTGTACTGGTCTTTCACAATAAAACTATTTGTAGCTATTATATATCATAAATATATTAATTTATTTAAATAAATATTGTAGAAGTTATTTTTTTGGTGTGTTTTTAGAACAAAAAGACAAAATCCTTAAAACTGCAGGAAAATGTAAACTCATCATCCAGATGTGTAATTACACCAGTTATTTCACAAGAACCCTCCCCAACATTTACTACAGCACATTTTACTGCAATTAATGGGATTTGAACTCAAGGTATTGGGCTTTGAATGGATGGCCAGTCCATTTCTTCTCGCCTTAATGATTATGCCTATTCAACTTATTTCCAATAATGTGCCTGTTACAGGGATATAAAAACCAGTTTAGGAATAGGAGGAAGAGTGGCATATGCAGAAAATAATTCATGTGGTAGAGGGTTAAAATAATTTCTGTTAGCAATGAACTAGGCTTTCCAGGTATTTGAACCCCACAGTTTTCTGTGAAATACAATAAAGAAAATCCAAGCCATTCTTTCCAGGAAACAGTGTGGAAAAGCCTGTACCATCCCTGACAACAAATCACGTAAGCATTTTGAGCATAGCCTCTCAAAGCTTAAAATTGCACCAGGTGCAATCCAATGTGCAGAGGTTCCTTGTACAGTTGTGGTACTGAGTTGTGGCAACTCAGTTAAGCTCAGCTCTACTTGCATGCTGCAGAGCAAAGAAGTGAGGAGGTGTGTGTTGATTGAAGACATGCTTATCAGTTAAATAGATAGGTGCAATACAGGTACAGGGTTCTTCATTTAAAACCTATCGGGTACACAGCATTTCACCTGTACGTGTTTGGCTATGCCACAACCGGTTTTGCTCCTACATAAACTGTGCGTAAAGCATGTGTAACACTCTTACCTTGTAGAAGATGCTGGAAATATCATCCACCCTCGGCTAAACAAGCGGGAGAACACATTCTGATTCACACAATTAAGTTGGGCCACTGTAATGTTTCCGATTTCATTTCTAATATTTTGTTTTAGTTCTTCCAATGATGAGGATTTGTCTCGTAAACTTTGTCTTTCAGGATACCCCACAAGTAAAAATCAACACACTGTTAGACTGGGGGAGTGAGAGGGTCATGCACCAGTACTAATCACTCTATCTTCAAACACTTCAGTAATTTTATTCATGGCTCCTCTGCTGCATGGGCAATAACAGAATTTTGTTGAAACCACCCATATGATTTCTCTTCTTCTGTCAGTTCATGATAAAATGGGGTCAAAATGTCATTTTGGTACCTCCCTGCATTTACAATCTGCTCGTAGAATACTCAACCGAATATGCGTCTAGTGCTAACAGCACACCAAACTCCGACTCTCCAATCATAATGAGGGATTTCTTGAATGCAATGTGAATTTTCAGAGGCCAGTACTGACTGTTATGAGCATTGACACGACCATTTAGGTGGAACCACGCCTCGTCGGAAAAGAACAATCTGTGGATCAATTAAATCATTCACTGATTTAAGAAACCATTCACGATAATGCATTCGTGATACTGGGTCACCTTGTTTTAAAGCATGGACACTTGTACACTTATGTGGTTTTAGTTTTAGACAAATCCTCATACATTGGAAGAACTAAAACAAAATGTTAGAAATGAAATCGGAAACATTACAGTAGCCCATCTTAATCATGTGAATCAGAATGTGTTCTCCCACTTGTTTAGCCAAGGGTGGATAATATTTCCAGCATCTTCTACAAGGTAAGAGTGTTATACATGTTTTATGCACAGAGTTTATGTAGGAGCAAAGCCAGCTGTGGCACTCCCAGTTGTGCACAGGCAAAATGCCATGCGCCCATTAGGTTTTAAATGAAGAAACCTGTGCCAAATAATGGAGCAATATGCTCCAAAGAAAGCAAGGAATGCCAAAAGTCCATTTAAATCAGATTGGGAACTTTCTTATTTTTTGAAAGTCATGATGATAGAGCCAAATGTCTCATATGCGGTACAATAATTGCATGTGTAAGAAAATTATGTGTTGAAAGACACTATAACACAGCATACTCAGTAAACATAGGTGAAATCATAGCATTGGGATACTAGAGAGGAACAATGCAACAGGTTGCTACATCTTGCAAAAGAAAATTCTTTATCCAAAAATGAGGTTTGCATCAGTGCTTTCTAGATCGTTAAAACAAAAGACCAGTTAACACTGTGCACTGCACGTAAGCATTATGCAGTGAGAAAGAAACAGTGCTGAAAGTGAGAAAAAGGGAAACGGCAAAGCGAGCAAGACCAGCGTAAGGAGAGAGTGAATGGATGTTTGCAGCAAGGTCGACTTTTCAGTCACATTTTGCACCTTGCAATGCACTAGTGCATGCACCCTGAGGAAAGGAACCAGAACCTTTTTTGTTATGCTACATGCAACATTAAATACCAATTGTGAAACCTGCTTGTGGCATGTCAGATGCAAATAAAATGCATTGTTGCTGGGTGTGTCTGATATGAAGCCTACATGTGAACGAGTACCTACCCATTAGTGGAGACGGTATGCACACGCTTGTCTTGTCAGATATCAGTTATATTCATGCCATGCTTCTGTTACTATACTACACCTGTGACACCACACTACTAACCTCGAAATGCTTCGTTGGGTACTGCCTTTGTATTCTACAGTTTACTGCACCCAATATATTTAGTCACAATCTAAAGGGTCAGTGTGATATATGCCAGAATTCTTTTTATGATGTGAAATTTTGAATTGTACCTGTTATGTGAGGCAGAATTATTTGTTTCCTAAATATTCTGCCAAGACTAATGTGTGCCCATAGATGACATGGGAACTTGCTTTTTCTTTATACATTCTAGTATCTTCTATTTGATAGTTTTTAAAACTTTTTTATCCATACAGTAATGCTGTGATCCAAAGACATACTGCTGTATTCTACAAACAAAAACCTGCACAGAACCTTCCTCCCCATTCAGAAGCACTTTTGCCTCCTCCAAGAATGGTCCAGATGTTGGCGATTATCCATAAGCCCAGAGAAAAGTCACCCCATTCTCTTCACGAAGTGCCGCTTTCCCACAAATTTCCCCACATTCACATATCTCAGAAGAAGGACAGAATAGACAAATACCATCACCTACCTGCTTGGCAAACGAAAAAGATAGGCTACAGCACGGATCAGAGTTACATAGTAATGGTAGTCTGATAAATGGCTAACATTGTATGCCATCATAATAAAACTGTATGTTGTGTATGAATTCAACCAGCAATTTTTTTAGTTGGTTAGAATATGGATGTATTAGGTGTTTGTGAGTTTACTTCATTGCGCCACAACTGGACCACGAGAATTACATCACTGCAGTTCACGCCGTAGCCTGTCCTTTTTGTTAGCCACGCCTACCTAGCAGTGAAGCTCGATAAGGGTCTGAATTTTGGGGAGCACATCCGAAACCTGAAGCATCGGGCCAACAGCCTTAGTGTACCTTATGCTGAGGTCCGGAATGCCTATTCCCTTGAAGTTATGCCTTTTTTGTGTCCTCGTAATCCCTGTTTTTTTGTATGCCTGCGAGATCTGGGGCATGGCTGCAGATTCAAACCCCCTGTAACTGCAGCATGTGCAGAATAGAGGTCTTCAGATAATCTATTTTGTATACCACTGTTTCCCTTCGAGACTACTGCACGAGGCCTCATCTCTTCTGTAGTGGAGGATAAAATTAGGTGCCAGGCTGCAAAATTTTATAAGTCAACATCAGAGTGCCCTGGTTAGGTCTCTTGGGGATTATAACCCCAGAGAACGCACACTTGTTCATCACTGGCTTCCTGCATGGCATGCGGGCAGATCCGGTAACATCAAAGCTAATCCACCAGCAGCAAAAGCTGAGCTCCCATACAATCCTTCCAAGAGATCCTTCGATATCAAAATTCTAAATTAAAACCAACCAATCCACATTTGGATAAACCCAACACACCAGTGGTGTCAGATTACTATTGCACCCTGACCTGCAGCCTAAGAAGAGCAGAAATTGCTACCTCCCTTCAACCCCCAACCTCATTTTCACCCTCCACCCTGCAAACCCCACATCCCATCATAAAAGTGGTTAAGCCCTGAAAAGAGAAGTACACGTATGACACACCTCAGGCTGCCCTCAGCCTGCCAACATCATGGATGGATATTCTTGTTACATTATAGTTATTTCTTGTAGTTGCTTTTCATAATGAAGCCTTTAAGAGTCTATTGAAGACAATGTGTTGAAGATAATAATTTAAAAAAATCATTAACTTTCACATTCAACATATTTCTGTAATTATTTACTGGCATAGTATGATTTTTCCCTACAAGTCACATTTTGTATAATTGTAAACTGAACTGAAATAAGTTTTCTTGCACTTACTTTAAATAACTAATTGGATTGAAAGAGATGTGGAAGATCCCTGCTACAAATTCTAAACCTTTAAAGTACATGCTACAAAGCACCAAGATATTTCAAAGGAAAATATAAAACTACTGCCAATATGTTGTATTAAGAATTTAAACAATTCTGTAATCTATACTTCAGCATCTAACACAATTAATTGCCTAATGAAAGCTGCATGTTGCAAAATATCTAGTTGATATTTCTATCACCAGAATGGTGTAATACAACAGTAGTGCCACACTTGAGTAGTAGAATATTATGTAATGGTATATATTGAACTATTTCCAGTGATAACAGGGACTACTTCCCTGTATGTAAACGCATAAACAGTGAATGTAGTGTAATGAGACTATTACATGGCCTGGTTGTTTATACAACCCTCAGCTGACCTCTTTGAACAACAGATTCAGACTTTTGAAAACAAGTGGGCATTCACTGAGGCAACTCTGCAAAGGACATAATTAGCATATTAAACTATGTAACATGTAAGGGAAGACTAAAGCCTAAAGAATGGAAGCCCCCAAGGTAACTATACATTCCTACAGATTTTCATTTAATGACACACTATCCACATTTGACATTTTTACTGTCAAAATTATTAATTTCTAGCTCCTATGAATATTGGAATTTTACTTTTGAACTTATAGGTATTTTAAATGCATGAATCAACAGGAATTAGTTAACCTTTCAACGATTCTGAAAATAACACAATAAACAGTTTATTTAGATAATAAAAGCCCTGTTGGCCTGACCATAAAGCTCACATCCTGACTCTTTATGTCTCTTTTGTTTTTCAAGTAATCACCACATGAAATATATAATTACAAGTAACAATAAACAACTATATATTATGAAAGAATAAAGTAATATACTAGGTGTCCCAAAAAAAACACCAATAATGCTTAGTATGTTGTGCGGGATGGCAAACTGATTGATTGTCAGACAGGAACTCCTGTCTGAAAATGTACAGTTTGGACGCTGGAGAGCATCAAAGTTTGAGTACAAATGGTTGTGACAATTTGTTAACATTAGTTTTGGTATCTTAATACGTAAGGTATGCAACCCTTTAGCCATCTGTGTTTTAGCTGTGGAAATGGCCGATATGAGCTCCAGCACACTTTGAAAGTGTGTGGAATCACCTCAATGTAGCATGTCCAAATCCATGGATTGGTAAAGGTAGGCCAGTTCCATGGCCAGCACGGTCGCCAGGTCTGACACCTTTCGACTGTTTTCTGTGGTGTTGTATGAAGAGTATGGTGTATGGTGCTCCTGTAACGTCAGCTGAGGACCTTATTGCTCGAGTTCACTGAGTGATTGAAAATATTTAAAGACAACCACACGTATTGAGTTATGTGCATGAGGCTTACCACCACCGATATAAGCTCTGCAATTACCTAGGTGGTGCAGAGTTTGAATCCCATTTGTAATGTAGACAGCTCGATGTGGGGTTTATTGATGAAATGTGAACGTAAACCCATCTCATACTTCGATGCGCTACAGCGTCCAAACCGTACATTTCCAGACAGGGGTTCCTATTTGAAAACCGATCAGTTTGACATGCTGCACAACTTTTTTTTGGGGGACACCCTGTATACTTTGCTCAGGGTCCTTATAATGGAAGGTTATATCTCCACTTTTCACTGTCTCAAAAGCTGAACGAAGCATACATATGAGCATGCAGTTTATAAACGTAGGCAGTTGCACACATCCAATATAAAGATAAACTGTGTTATTTCCATGACAAAAGCTGTGACTTCATTTTAACTCATAATATGAAATTAAAATAAAAAATAAAATAGTAATATGTTGATACTATGAACACATGCTTGTAAATGCACACTTAATCTCTTTCAAGGGATCCCAACATTGGGTTACATCAAACCAGATTATCAGATAAAATATGGTTAACTTGAAGTGTTGAAAATTAGAACAGCTCCTAGGTATCATGGTGTAGAGTTAGACCATAGTCTTGAACAGGGTGACAGTTGCTGCATCTACTGCCGAGTTCATTCTCAATCTCACAGCAAACGTTGAACTATGGCTGTTACCACAGAATTTGTCTGTAATCAGTTGTATTCTAGTACCTACTGTCTGCAACCAGAGCCCATAGTGACGAGAAATTAACTCATGGTCTATTAGATAGCTCTTTGCTAGAGCCAGGATGTGTTGGCCAAGAGATTTTACTTAAGACTCTTTTATTATGGTCTGAAGTTCTTTTGTGTCTGAGCAGCATCACATAAAACCAGCTATACTTCCTTTCTAAAGGATATCCACTAAGGACTTTAATGCCTGAAAAAAATAAAACCATCTGCCTGTGCTGGACATGAACCTGTGAACCTGACTGAGATCATCCTGAAGAGCAACCTGTATGAATTACATAAGAGAATTCTAATGAGTATTCAGTGATTTTTTGTTACGGTAGCCCATTGTTCAACTCCTGAGTCAGGTTTTGAATTTTTCCAATCTCAGCTTTCACACAGCCAATACAAAGCAGTAAAATGGTTGTCAACTATTGCCAACATAAGTTTTGTCCATGTTTAAAACAATACATTTTTGGGAGAGTTTCAGTTATCTTTCTAAACTAGTTGTTAATTATTTTGCCATTCAAGCTGAACTTCAGTGCAAAAGTAAAATTTTAGAGTTCATAAGGTGTAACTAAAATAAGGTTTCATTTTTAAAATGTAAAAGTAGAACCTAGAGCCCACTATGAACAAATATTTCTTCTTTTTTGTTAGTAACAGTTTAATACATCTATAAATGTAATATTACTACACTACTACATGCATTCACGTTGCATAATTGCATGGTATAAGCCTTCTCCAATCCTTAGGTGGCTACACAAGTGACCTTCAAGCATGCATGATCTATATGCACACATAATTTGACTCATCACCAGATGCTACAAGTATGCTTGAACAGCCCTAATTTGTGCTTGGAACATGTTGAGCTCAAATAACAATGTGCTTGCTTTGTTCTACTTAAAAAAAAAAAAAAAAAAAAAGAAAGAAACACAGTATGTTACGTAAGACTGGCCAAAGAAAAGAAAAACTTTTTCTCATATTAACCCCTCACATTATCTGATAAGCTCTACTTGCATAAGTAATGGCTTCTAAATTGAACGAAGAGCACAGTTTGTAAGTGTGTGATGACCAAAAAAAGACACATAGATTTGCATTTTTAACTAACAGATGGCGTTCAAAGGATTTCTGCATCCCTTTAGAAAATGGTGGTACTGTGAGAGTAAATAAGGATATTAACTGAAGTGTGGAGAGTTATGAATCATGAGTAGGGACACAATTTTTTGGTGGATTGCGATGACACAAAATATGTTAATACGCAATAAAAAGGTTCCAGAATAAATTCTATTGCAATTGTTCACATAATTACCAACGTTTACTCTCACAATCAAACACAAATTTTAATGCAACTCGCAAAATGAGTGTTTATGATTCACTCACAAAATGAATGTTTATTTACAATTTAACATGAAATTAACATTTCATTGCAATGTTTTTGCAAAAATGACATTAAAAGATTTATTTCAGGAATAAAACAAGATCTGCTTCACATTTTGCAACATAGAAAGCCACATGCAAGGTCAAGGTTAAGAGTTCAAGCTCCGTGTGGCTGTAAGAAATACAACTGTTCCAATAAGCAGGAAAGGTATATGAGAGCAGCAAGGAAGGTAGGTTGACAGGTAACCAATAATATACCTTCCATGCTACTGCACCACCTCTGGAACAAAGTGTCAGAGACAACACCCCCCTCCCCTCTACTGGTTTTCTTACACTTCGCAAACACACATAGCTTAGATTCAAATGATAAGTTCACACATATTTTACAGAAGGCTATGATAGACAGAAGGGAGCGTGAGTTTAATGCCAAAAATGACTGGAGTTTAACACTGAGTTTGTTTCATGTATTGATGCAATGCAAAGGCACATGATTGTACAGTTACATTAAAACAAGTCCATTCTGAGAGCTAGGTGCACACGCGCACTGGAATGAGTGTCCATGGCAATGAATGTCGTCCTCCGTGGTCTAGCCTCTGGTTCCCAAGATTGCAGGTTGAAACCTGGCGGAGGGCAATGAATTCTTATGGGTGTAAAAATCCTTAGTGTGGTTTCCTTTAGAAGGGAAGTAAAGCTGGGGTCCCAGGTCATAGATTTACGACATGTAAAAGAACCTCAAGCTTGATAGAGGGGCCTATGAGCAAAATTAAGTGGTCTTTCATGCCCAATGTAGAATGGGGCACAGAGAACAAAAGTCTATGTGCCTATATTTCAATTTCTAATGGTGATTGTGAAGAAGCTCTTTCAGTGTACAATATTTTGTCAGATAAATGAACCAATATTACAGGGAACTTAGAAACCATGCTTACTTGTTATTTCAATGAACATATCAACAATGTTGCATATAACATTTGAAATGTAATATTTGATATTTTCTTTCACCGCTTCTATCCCACTTTGAGCCTTATTTTTATACCAATATTCACAATTTTTATTCACCATAAAATCATGTCCCTAATCATGAGTAATCATAAGCTTTCATGGCTGGAGTTAGAATAATGAATGTGGATACTTCTGGGCTGATAAGTCATGGTCTGCTGACATTTTGATGTCCAGACGTTTTGTTGAATCAGTTGTGACTAAACCTTCACCAAGAAGATTGAGACCACAGCAGATGTGGACGAAATGTCCTGATATCAAAGTGTCAGCAGACCACAGCAAAACAGCCCGGAAGAATCCACTATTCATTGACATGGTTCATGTCCTGCAATGAATGCACATGTGTGCAATAGAAGGATAATAAAGATGTTTATTTACTATCGATGAAATATGAAAACTGCTGACGTTACAGCAATAGGGAAGCTGAGAAAAAGCCAGAACCCCCAGAGAGATGAAGAAACCAAAGTGTGCTCTCGTACACCAGAAGCAAATGGGAGGTGTCAATTTGCGAGATCAGGTAATAACTTTGTGTTCTATAGCTAGACATATGCATATTCAATTGTCTCATTGTGTTTCATAAATGACTGCTATGAAAAATACCACTACAAAACTTTAGAACCAATTCGCTTATCAGCTACTTCAAAATGTAACACTACCAGAATTTAATGTCAGAGGTTAACCTTCAGCTGGGGCTGAAACTGCTAAAATGTGCACCCATATTCCAATGTACATTCCACACATGGAACCAAAACATGTGTTGTACGCTACAATAGGGGGAAAATAGCAAAACAGCTTGGCAATGCAAAAAGTGTTGTGTCCCCCTTCATTTAGACAACTGTTTTGAGATCTACCACTGCCCAACACTCATATTAGACCATCAAAATGGGTGATCAATATTCCGTCCATTCCAAACCAGAGTTCCCTCTGATGTAAACAAAAGCATGTGCTTCTGCTTGTCACACTCTTATGCCAGTGTCAATCTTATACATTTAAATGAGCAATTCTGGCATATATATTCCGCGCAACTAGGAAGCAGCTATAACGATTTCGATCAAATTTTGTATTCAGACAGGCTTTTGCTTATTAAGCTTATCTATATAGGCGTATTCCTGAAAAAACTGATTTTACGCGTAACAGTCACAATTACTCTAAACCTTATTTTGGCCATAATTTCTCTGTTAATGGGCCAATTTAAACAAACAATCCAGGATATTAAGTTTCGTCAAGACCTTCAGAAAGCCTAAAGAAAGTTGACTTAGCTGTATTAGCCTACGCATAACAGTCACAATCTTATATATTAAAACACAATTTTACACGTTAACAGTCACAATTAGTCAAAACCTTATTTTGACCATAATGTCTATGTTAATGGCTCAATTTCAATAAACAAGCCAGGATATTAAAGGCCTCGTCACGGAAACAGCTCCAACAATTAGGATGAAAATTTATATTTAGTTAACATTTTGATTTTCAAGTTTATCTAAATACGTATTTTCTCCCCCCGCCCCCAAAAAAAAAAAATTTAAAAAAAGGAAAGGAAAAGAAAAGAAAAGCCAAGCAAAGCTTGGTTGCCCAGGTACTAGTTCTTTAATAAAGGCATTGCATCATTAAGAATTGCAAAATATAATTTTGTTAATGCTGTTTGCTACTGCGCTAATGTTGAGAGTATCTTGCCTGTTAATTACCAACTGTATGCATGACTGCCATTATCTTGCATATACGAGAAATGCAGCAATGAATTCCCTGAGGTGCTATCTGAGTACTGAATAAACACTTTGCATAACACAGGAAATATGCTAAGCGAACAGTCACTCATAATATGCTAGCACACATATGCTAGTCTCAGGTCAAATCTTATGACTTATAATCAGAGTGAGTTCTCATGACAGAGGAAAATATGTATAGTGAATACCAATTGTTCAAACACAAAATCAAGGAATTGTTAAAAAGAGGCAAAAAACAAATAATACTGAATGTTTGAGAGGTAGAATCAGAACTGAAAAATCCAACGCCACAGCTGAGATGTGAACCACAGACCTGCTTTACGTGTGGCTCCTCTAACCATTAAGCTATTGCGACAACTTTCCAGTATGACATTGAATTCTCCAACTGATTCGTATTTTTCCTGGTAGACCACATCAGAGATAAACACCCCAAGGGTGACTTGTAATCATAAGTACTTACGTCCCAGGATTAAATAACCCACCAGCAGTGAGTTTAATAAATGCTGAATGTGTTCAACTCACTATTAGAAAAATACCTGTTACTTGCAAGCACTTCAGTGAGAAGTGTAACCAAAATGTGCAGATTGATTCCAATATGACAGCTGAGTCATCTTCAGTGGATTCAGATTTGGGTGTTGCACCTTTGGCTGATGATTGTGAATAACGTAAGTAGAATGTTCATTTCCGCATGCTTATAACATTGATTGCTACTCCAGGTTGCACTTTGAACTATGATTTTCATGTACGGCGTAGATAGAACAATGTTTAGCTGTGACACACAGCAAGCACGTGCAAGAGCAAGAAGCAGCTGTTGGGGGGGATTGTAAACTACTTTCACACGGATAATACAGTATGTTTGCTACAAAACTTGGCTGGCAGGTGTACGGTCCATGTGACCTTCACATTTCCTTGCACACATGTACTAATTATCACACGTGCGTCAGTCTTACTTCTGTTAGATAATTGTTCTGTGCTGTTCTAGTCCAGTTCAAACGTGAGTAACATTAGGAGTGTTGTTTTGCTTGAAGTGTTTTCAAAATGAATTGATTGCAGTATACAATACATCAAAGAGTGTTTATGTATGATACATATACGCTTACATCATTTTGTAGGGAAGTTGTTAGGTATTTGAAACTAAGTTTTCTGGTGCGCGTGTTCTGAATAGAGACATTGTTCGTCTGCTTGTAAATAAAGTCGGAGAGATGGGATAAATTTGTAATAGGAAAAGAAAGCTAAAATGATGTGTGCTTACAGAACAGAAATTAGATGAAATCGGAGAAAGGTTGGAAGAGTCACCTTAGGCACTTTGCACAAGAAAAATTAACGCTATAACGGAAGCTTAACTAATGTGTGTGAATGAAAATTTCCTTAGAAGATACTGTAGAAGTATTGATGGAGATGGACGGCATTTCCAACATCTCCAGTGATAAGGCATATTTTGTGTTTACTCTGATAATTGTTAATGTGATTTGAGATGCATGCATGTATGACTGAGGGACGGGTCGTGCGACTGTCAGCCAAGTTGTGCAGTACGTGCCCAGGAGACAGCCATGTGCCTGCTGAAAAAGTTTTGTAGTAAATGTACTGTACAAAGAATTCATTTACAGTGCTAGGCACTCTGGTTTGGAATGGACAGTAGTATCGTGTATGCAAAACTGCAGGAAAGAAATTATATCTTATATGAATTTTTATACTTCACAACACACTCAGGATGCTGTACAAGGATTTAAATCGGATTTCTGAGATAGCCAAATGGGTATTTAAATAAGACACCAATGGGTTAACCTAATGAGTGAACTGAAAATAATTATCATAAGCTACAAGCACATGTGCATTTTTCACTACTACCCAGAGCCCACTTGCAACTTGCACAGCTTGTCCAACATGCATTCTGGTTTGCTTGTCAAACCTGCAGATGAAAATTTAATCAATCTTCAAGGCACTTGTACAATCAAATTACTTGCACAAATGTATCATACAGATGTTCAAGCATGCTTGTGCAGTAAGAATGATCATACATGCTTAACATGCATTCATGTTTGTGCAGTCACCTTAAGGGAACATGTTTAACACATCACATGCATGGCAATCTGCCACAGCTAGATGCACTTTGAACCTCTCACAGCATACCAATACATTGCTATTACAAAGCATAAATGGAATATGTATTTTGCTCATGCTCCTTAAAACCTCTGAGAATATACAGAAATGTTACCAACACAGCTTAATATAATTTACCCACTCTATTACCAGTAAAATGCTGGAACTTTACTTCAATTACAACTTGTTTATGTAATGTGTTATATCATTCACTTTGTTTCTTAGAAAAATGTTTTGGATTAAAATACATAGCTGGTAATCGTAAAAATTACAAATAATTTATATGTAATATAAAGATTATATATAAAAGGACACCAAATAACAACTAACACAGATTGCATCATTTATCTAAATGATTCAATTCAAATTACAACTTGAAATGAAAACAATGAATAAATTTCACAAGATAATAAAATGAACAAATAAACAAACAAATAGAAAGAGGATAAACTCTTGTATAAGGGAATCACTCGGACTCAATATTGTGCATGTACATGATTGTTTTACTGTGTAACTATGATTTAATATACATATAATGAACACCAATTACGACTGCAGATAACATATTTAAATGCATTTATGGCAATATATGAACTTTAGTTTGTTGTAAACAAGAGGACAGCCATCATACGGATCCTGCCCATTTACACTCTGAACATAGTAGAGGCCACAACTGCATAACGACAACAGGGCATAGCCGTAGAATCTGTGAGGCTAAACCCCAATGATCCTGGATCACTGCTTACATAAGTATTTGTCATGTATCACTTTGATTCCCCTACACAAGAGTGGATCCATAGAAACAATAACATTACTCCTGCATTTCACAATCTTCATACAGGAAAATACAAATACATATTTTCTTTAGTTTACAAAGCAAAAGTTTAATACTGGAGAAACTTTATGATGTAAAGAAAGCATAAGTCTTATACAGAACTCTCCTGGCATTGCCACTACCAGTCATTAACATAAATGCAATATGACTAGAGTTGCTTTGGGAAAGCAAACAGACTAGAATATGACAATAAATGCAACTGGTAATACCAAAATGGTAAACACAAAAGTGACAATAGCACATTTGCTAGTTATATTAAAAATCACTTTTATCATTTATATACTTTGGCTTTTTTAACTCATTAGATTTTAATTAGACATTTTGCTTTTATAATTAAAACGTAGCAAAAATAAATATCTTGTACTTTTTGGAATTTTTCTGCATGAATGCTTAATTCCTTTCCAATCAGCAGTTACAGCGGGAGAACGTAGAAACATTCACGATAAAAAAGATAGAAAACTACACATACAAATACATACATCTCACAAGAATCTGCATTTTCCAATCCTTGGTGGTCTCCGTCTGGTCTGAAGTGCTGCTCTTGTTGCTGTCTCAAACACTTCCCTGACTCCTTCCTTTGTCTTGGCAGAGCATTCCAAGTAGGCATAAGCATTGATCCTGTCTGCAACTGCCTTACCAAGAGTAGTCTTCACAGGTTCCTGTTTTGTCTTCTTCAGCTCGCTGATAGTAAATGGATCTGTGCGAGAATCCTTCTTGTTGGCAACTAAAATGATGGGTACGTTGGGGCAGAAATGTTTCACTTCTGGAGTCCACTTTTCCACGATGTTTTCCAGGGAGTCTGGAGAATCCAGCGAGAAGCACATGAGAATGACATCTGTGTCTGGATAAGACAATGGACGCAATCTATCATAATCTTCTTGACCTGCAGTATCCCACAGGACCAACTCTATACGTCTGCCATCAACCTCTATATCTGCCACGTAAGTCTCAAACACTGTGGGAACATGTTCCTCAGGAAATTGATCTTTACTGAACACTATGAGCAAACATGTTTTACCACATGCCCCATCACCTACTATTACCAATTTTTTCCTCTTCTTAACATCAGGCGATTCGGACTTACTTTTTGCAAGCCCCATTGCGTGCCTTATACTATTAGTCACCTTCTACAGTTCCTCGTTTCCTTTTTGTTCTACAGAACTTGTTTGTTTATCATCTCCATGATATCAAAGTATAAATTTATGCCTTCTCGCTCACTGTCGTCTGCTACTTGCTGGCTATTTTTATCTGACTGTCCGCCTCCGTATGCGCTACCAACCACAATACAAGCAACCTTCGGTAATGTTACACTCGGTCAGTACTTTCTGCTTGATTTTCCGTTCTGCTCTGATAAATTAATATGTGTGAGGTGCTTTAAGCTTAAAGGCTAATTTATTGTATAACAAATGTAAATGTTTTCTGAAACCAATTAGAACAGCTGCTACTTAATTAACAACAAAATACTTACAGTTGTCCATCCGTTGAATGTACTCGTAGTTGATGACTCAAAAGGATTAGCCGGATGAAATGAAACGTGATCTGAGTAAAATAGTGGTGTTTGTTTGTTTCGTTCATTCGTGCACTAATGCACTACACATCTGTTTCGGTAAGAAAGTGCATTTTTTTAGTTTTACTTTGTAATCAAAGAAATTTACAATACTCTTATGTTCTTTATCACCACGTACCTAGTTATGTAGTAACTATTTTAAAACTCACTGGTTAAACCTTTTTCAGGGATGTGTATAATCTGCAGCATTTAAAGTACTTTTTAATCACATTTATCAATGAATAATTCACTGCTGGGACTTGCAAATCATGATGGCCTACATTGTAAAGAAGATGCTCTCACAGACACATTTGGCTGGTTTCTACAGGTCCTACT
This sequence comes from Tenodera sinensis, assembly GCA_030765045.1. NCBI lineage: Eukaryota > Metazoa > Arthropoda > Insecta > Mantodea > Mantidae > Tenodera > Tenodera sinensis. The sequence goes on along the minus strand of CM060964.1, from coordinate 360,124,885 downwards.
CGCAGCTTTAGCATTTACATGTCTTATTTGTAAGTAGAGGAACCAAATTTATCGTTTTTATGTGAATAATTTATCCTTCAATGAAGGTGACATGTTTATGTGTTGCAGTGAAGAGGTTCTGTGAACCAAGATATGAGCGGAGACCATGGTTGATATGGTTCTATGATACATCCAAACAAGGCATGGGAGCACTAGTCATCCATTTAGCCAATGTTTACTTGGCCAGTACGTTTCAGGGAGACCCATGTACATGGTAACTTTTCTATTACACATATAAGTACAGTTTAAGTTAATATCCTGCACTATAAAAGCTAACCTTATTCACAGCCAGCAGTCAAACATGGCCCAACAATAACAGCAGCACAGCTGGAAAACAAATGTTGATAAGAAGTGTTTTGTGTGTTTGTCATGTCAGTAGATGATAATAGGTATACAGTAATTTTATTAATATGCTCTTCAAGGGGCTATAGTCTGTAAGACAACACCATGTGAGTAAAGGAAAATATTTTTGACATTTATGTGGTACACATAGTTGACACTAGATTATAAATCACAATACATGTATGGGCAATATTTGAGAGGTAGAATCAGGACTGAAAAATTCAATGCCGGGATTTGAATCACTGATCTTCCACTTCACATACGGCTGCTCTAACCACTGAGCTCCAATTGCCAACTTGCCAGTATGACATCCAATTTCCCAACCAATTCGTATTTTCCTGGTAGACCACCAGGGAATTTCAAATCTGAGATAAGTACCCCAAAGGTGACTTACGATCATAAGTACTTTATATGCGGGGTTTAAATAACCTTTGGATGATAATTGTTATTTTTCTCAGCCAACCAACTTACTGCTGGTGATTTTTAAACACACAAGCTGTGTGTAGGCAGTGTTTGAGAGGTAGAATCAGGACTGAAATTTGGCATTGAATTTTTCAGTTGCCAGTCCCGTTACCCTAGCATTAGTAATTATCAGGGAGCAGGGTTTTAGTAAGTAAACATAGGAATAATATTAACAACATGGAGTATAGAGCCGGCAGGTAGCGTGAGGGTTTCACTGCCTTCCACTCCACTTGTTTAAAAGAGCACAGCTAGGTCTCTGGCAATTCCACTTCCCATTGTAGATGGATGGTTAATTTGATGGATTTATTACTAAACCCCCACTCCCTGGTAATTATATGTGTTTTGAATATTTTTAGAAATGGTGTAGTTAGACATCTCACCTCGATGGTGAGATGCTCGTTGTGAGAGGGCAGTCATATTGGAAGGAGATTTAAGCAGTGGCAGCGGAAGCATAAAAAGCACTGGTAGTGCCAGCATTGCTTCACCGACTTTTTTTTAGGATGTTTAATTTACATCCCTTAACATCTGGGCAGAGGATATCCAATGGTGAATGAAAGAAATGGTTGAAATGATACAAAGTTATCAGTGCAATATAGGTATATACCACCACCACTAGCAGTAACTTTCTTTCATTGCACATCGACTGGCACTAAGTTTCACTTATACCAACAACTCGGAACTAAGAATGTCCATGGGACTTGAAAGTTTAGCGACTTTTTTCCTCAAGCAAATGTTGAGCTACAGTAAAGTTGACAAATAGATTACTGAGCAACATATCAGCCTAAGTTACTCACAGTTATCGTCACCAAACAAAGAGCATGGAAAGCAGAATAAAGCATTTTTGACTTCACATCTACAGAGCCATTTATTTATCGTGTAAATGTCCTATTTAATTCCTAAGCGGTTAAAACTGTCACCTTCTTGTTCTATATTTATGTAGAGATCAGGAGCAGGTCTTCCTATGTGTTTTGGTTTCACCTTGTTTTCTAAGGATAATGTAGCATATGAACTATTTAGTAGAAACTTTCTTTATTCATGCTACTTGCATAAAGGAAAGATCACATACTCATGTGTTTAATGGTTTTCCTAGCAGAATCAGACTTCTTCTTTAGTCATCTGCTGTAGTAATATTGGCAATGTAGGTAATGTTGTTAGAAAACAAGGATTAATTTAATTTGAAGTATGAAGAGTGGGAGATGAATGACTGATGTGATGTAACAAAACAATTTTCCGCTAACTTTTACACTGCAAAGTAGTGATATGTGCCTTATTTCTGATGTCTCAATATAGTATACTTCGTCTTAGGTTATATATAACTTGATACATTTGATTGGCATGTGCTGCCAACAATAGCCGTGACAGAAACTAACTGGCACATATTTTGCCCATCTCCTTATCCTCCCACTTGTTGTTAGTGTCCAGAGTGAGCTTCCACAATGCTGTCCTTTATGCCAAAAACGAGGTGGCACGGATCCATAAAATAGTAACATAATAGAACTAGTAGTCCCTTCCGCAGCTTTTTGTTGCTAGGCAAGATATTTCATTGCACCTTAAAGAATAGTAAGCCTAGCTACATTTGGAGTATACAAGCAATTTAAAATGTGTATGCATGATTCGGCGTCTATGGGCAAAAATGAAATAGATTCAAAATATCTACTGTCGTTACCAGAAGACTGATAACATAAACAAAGTGATGCACAAATGTGCATACATACATGCATGGAGCAGAGTGCTGATATAAATCAAAACCAGATTGCAGCTAAAGAATTTTATATAAAACTGACCCCAAATTTAGCTTTCAATGAAATGAAAATCTTTCACCCCAATTTAGTTCATGATAGTATCTTGTAAAATCTTTTAATTACTTATTGTGATATTTTATAGAGATGCAGAGGATATCAGTATAAAGGTATAAAAACACAAGTACAAATAATATACTTTCAGCATATCAATTGGTGACAGGTTTATAGTACTATCAAATTAAGGAAATCAGGGATTGAATTTAGAAAGGGGATGACTGTTACTTGTCCAAAGTCGTGTGAATCTTTCTATTTCATTTGTCAAATCTTAAATAATATTTCTGTTATTTCAAATCTGTACTTGCATTGTGTTTATTAAATGAGAGTACACTAAACATGAATAAGTATGTGGATATGTAGGTACAGCAGATATTTAAATCACCTCCTGATAGAAAAATAGGTATATTTGTTTACTCAGCTGACATGGCAAGGTTAAGGTCACCAAGCATATGCTTAACACTAATAGCAATAGCTCAATGAAGAGGGGAAATTTCTATTTATACTAAACCACAACCTGATGCTTGGTTCTCAACTTGCTCATAAGGATGTGCTAGTTTTTATTTGTATCACCCATTAAGGCATTCAGTACAACTTTGGCCATGTCATTAGATTGAGGGGATGATGATATGTTCCTACATTTACAATTCTTGGTTTCCTGATATGTGTTTCAATAATTTTGGGTCCGGATTAATGTCATGATTTTCTTTCCAAAAATGGGTGGCAACTGCTGATTTTTCTAAGTGTTTGTATTTTATATATTTAAAATGTTCGTTTGTTCTTGTTTCCAAATTTCTTTTAGTTTTTCCTATTTGCATTGGAGCAAATAATCTGGAATCTACCAAACAGAATGCAATAACTACAACCAGATTTATATAGGAAAAACGAAGAGAAATTTGGAAACAAGAACAAAAGAACATTTCAGATGTATAAAATACAAACACTTAGAAATATCAGCAGTTGCCAGCCATTTTTGGAAAGAAAATCATGACATTAATCTGGACCCAAAATTATTAAAACACATATCAGGAAACCAAGAATTGTCAATGTGGGAACAGATCTTCATCTGGAAAAACAAAGGGAGAGTTTTCAATTTTGATATACCACAAAGTAATCCATTATACAAGTTCTTTAAACCACCACCAGAGCAGTCTGCAGGAGATACCAGCCCTGTGAATCAGCCTCTACAGCTCAGTCGATACCCAGTTGATAATGGAGGAAAGCTAGCCTCTGAAATATCTACCGGGAAATTTTAAAAATTGAGTGTTGTTTAGTGTTATTGACTCAAATCCTATTTTAATGGACATTAAAATTTGTTGTTAAGGCAATACCTTAACTATTACCTTAAGTTGGTTTTAACAGTTAAAATGTTCACAATTTATACACAGTATTTAAAAGTGGTAATTAGCAGGAGGATAATAATGAAGTTTTACTGTATTTTAGATACATATAAATGCTTTGAGACTGTGGCAGAACAAATGCAGGTTTTGAGTTTGTTGTAATGTGTCTGCAGGTATATAATAAATTTTCTCCTGGACTCCTCTATTGGCCTCTTCATCATCTATATTGGGATTCGCTTGTCACAGTTCCTGTCAAGGCTGAAACACTGGGAGGCTATCAACTTTGGCGAGTATGGTATGTATGTAAGGCAATAACTGATACACATTTCAAACCACTTGCCCCATTACTAGAGTGGAGATCACATGGGATTGTAAAGCAACTAAAATATTTTTGTCCAAAATTTGACACACTGGTAAACAGTAATTACATACAATGTAGAGAAAATAAATTAAATGTGTGATTCAGATAAGAGAAGTTCAGTGCAAAGTACATGATGGTAACAGTATCTTGGTAGAAGAGTACCAGCATCTATCTAAAGGCTGAAGGTTGAAGTCTGCCATTTTATGTCTTGTTTAGCATTCCAGAAAACCTTACCTTAACAATCAACATGTAAATGCTGTTCATGATTTTGCAGCCATTAGAATTCTCTGCCATACATAATTGTGTATAACAGAGGACTCCTATTAAAGTCCCCATTAAAGAACCCCATTAAAGAACTACAGTATGGCCTGTGGATCTTTGGGCCTAATGTTTCTCAAGACCTGACAACATGGTGTTGCCAGTTCATTAATGGGAATATGAAACACAGTATTTTAAGCATTTTACACATTTGCAGATTGCGTTGCTACTTTGTAAAATTACGTGGATAGTATGTTTATACACGATCACAGAATAGTAGAATAGAATATGGATACAATTAAAGTACCATTTACAAAAAAAAAAAAAAAATCTGACAAATAGGAAATTTCTTCTTCATACATAATGGTACACATTCTGCTAATTGCATCCTTTTGAAATGCATCAAGTGAAGTGGCCTTTGTTTTCCCAAAGTATGCAAAACTGCAGATGGCATATTAAACTTAATTGGGCACTTTTCATTGGTCACTCTTTTTGGTTTTTCCCACTTTAAATGCATCACAAACCTTATTCAACATCTAAAGTAAGATTCTTGTTGCTTCACTGTTAGTAGCTTCATTATTTTCTTACTTATCCAAAATGTTGGTAAAAGCTAGAAGGGGTCCACCAGTATCCCACTCCTCAAAGTATTCTTGGAGCCTGAATGTAAATTCATGGCTTTGGCTCTTATAACAGCCATTTTTTTTTCTTTGATTCCGAGTAACCAGTAGCCATGTTATTACATTAATGGTTGATAGTAATAAGACAAACACTAAAATCAGAATTCAGGCACGCACAAAATAGCTGACAATCTTCACTTGCACAAACACCAAATCAACTGAAATCACGTGGTCCTTGTAAAGCGAAGTTGGCAACACAGTGCTAGATTTGGAAGCCATGCCTAGCAGTGAGATTGCTGATTGGTGCTAGCAGAAAGCTCTAACATCTGGTGCACTGGTTGCTTCCAGTATTGCCAATAGTAACTGTTACTGCTCATAACAGATGCAAAGGTAATATTCAAACAGAATGATGTAATGAAGATATTGTATGAAAATGAAACCAAACACCTGGATTTCAGCATTTTAAACGTATTATGTCATATAGTTATTACCTATTTATGCCAACAAACTTACTGTTGGTGTTTTTAAACACACAAGCCGTATGTGGGCAATGTTTGAGAGGTAGAACTGGAACTGAAAAATTCAATGCCACAGCTGGGGTTTGAACCACAGACCCTCCGCTTACCAGGTAGGTGCTCTAACCATTAAGCTACTGTAACAACCTGCCAGAATGGCATTGAATACTCTGACCAATTCGTATTTCTCCTGGTAAACCAGAAAGGCAGTCTCACATCAGAGACAATTACCCCAATGCTGCCTTACTATTGTAATTACTTTATGTCCCTGGATTAAATAATCTTCAGATGGTAATTATTATTTATTTATGCCAGCAAACTTATTGTTGGTGTTTTTAAAGTTGGTTAAAAGCCAAAGTTGGTATTTAAGTTTAATATCTTTCAAGGATGTGGCACAAAGATTTTGAAGAAAATTCCTCCACCCTAAAGTATCCTTTACCTGAACAATTTTTCGAAAATTTTGATTTTCTCAAAAATGCCTCAAATGATTTTGATAAAAATATCACATGCTTAAGATATTTTGAGTTTTCTGGCTATAGCCTATGTACTCCTGTTTTACTCTGAAATTATGTCCAAATGCTTTCTATTTTTTTTTTTTTTTTTTTGAGTGAACCATTTCGGAGACATTATTTGTGTGACTTAAGCAATACTTAGGTCATTATTCACTTTTTTATGTCTTATATCTTGGCCATGCAAAGAGAACAGTATTTTAAAGCTTTAAAAGATTTGACTAACGTTCAAAGTTTACTGTATTCCATATTCCCCTTGTACTCTTGTTCTCTTCCGACCCCTATGCTATTGGGGTACCTGAGGGCTAGGGAGTCTTTATTTTTCCAACCTCTCCGTTTCTCTAATTTCTCTAAAAACTCTTAACCCCTAACATGCTGACCTGTCATGGCATGTAATACGTCCTCTGATTGGTAATCAGAGGATATGGTCAGTGAATTTATTTTGATAATTCTCCCGGTCAGGTCGGTGAGACCCGTAAACCGACAGGTGTGGTCCTCCAGACATTCTGGGGGTTGTGAGAGAGCAATGTGACCGCCAAAACATAAAAATATGGTGCTCTCTAAAAAGCGGTTACATTTACTGCTAAGTCTCTTCATTTTAAAAATATTGGAGAGCAAGAGGATTAATGTCTTCATTGTCAGAAATCCAGCATTAGCTAACAACAACATATTCCCCTTGCACCTGCAAGAAAATTAGGAATAAAGTAACTTCTGCAAATGTTTATCTCGACTAACATGAAGAAGACCGAGGATGTTTGTAAGAATAGTTAGTGTGAGAATAGAGAGTCATGTGGGTGCAACACATCAGATTGTTTGAGCTAGGGATACTATTCCTAATCATTTGTACAATGAAGACAAAAATATAAACTCTCCTAGTAGTTACAGGATAATATTATTATATTCATTATAAAGTTCTCTGTGGCCATCGTCTGAAACCATTTATATGTTAAACATGGTATTTAAAAGGTAATGGAAAAGAAAATCTCAATTTACGATTATTATGCATTACTTAGTCCACTCTAAGAAATTAAAGGAATCCTAGTATTACTAGTAGATTTTTTATGCTTTACTAGTAGATTTTGTGCTGATTGCATTATCAATTTTTTATGTCAGAAAAGTTCTGTAATGAAATTAGACCATGCATTACTACATACACATAGCAATTCTTATTTGTGGATATTTATTTAGTATGCTATCTAAAAAGAACAGGATATGAATAAAATGATGTACATTTGTGATGTAAATATATAGAGAATATTACATTTTAAGTAGGTACCTCAAACGTGGATTTCATTGTCAGTGGAAGACATTGAATGCCATGCTATTGAACAAGAGCATTTGTAGCTAGGCCCTGTGCTACCATATAGTATGTTTTATATAGATAATAACCATTTGCTGAAGCAGGTAGTGGGTACTTTGGTTTAGAACTTTTGTGAGAAATTAAAGGAAACAGTAGTTTACCTTAAGCATGGCTCTTTTTTATTTTTCAAAGTTGTACTGTTACCAGCATGTATCTTTTGGTGGTTTTGTTAAGTTTTTGGGACTTTTTGGCAACAGTATGTGATGTTTCCATGTACCAGGCCAATTAATGATAATTGATTGTTCTAGTACATACACACAACCACCCATGCACGCACGCACAATCAGAACTAAAAAAAAAACCAATGCCTTAGCTGCATACAGTTAAAGATCTGTGCTTCAAATCATAGCTATGGCATTGAATTTTTCAGTTCTAATTCTGCCTTTCAAATATTTGCTATGTTTAAGCACTTATTTTTAGCCTTAGAATGAGTAGGAGGCAAGCAGAAGCTATCAGGTTGTAGTGAGCCACAGTGAAACAAGGAGTCCTGCATTTTCTACTGGGAGAGGAAAAAATCTCTGAACTTACCAACCTTGTGGAAGGAGATGGTGAAACTGGTCACCATCGTTGTTCATACATTCTTGGCACCCCTTTAGGAAACTATCCATTACTCCTCGTAGTTCATGTTGAGAAATGCTGGCAATTTCCTGGCAGATATTTTGTTTTAATTCTTCCAGGGTATGTGCATTTGTCTTTTATACTTTAGGTTATAAGTTACCAAAGAGAAAGAAATCGCAGGGAGTTAGGTCAGAGGACCACAGATCTCTACTGATAATTCTGTCCTGAAACACACTTTCAATTTAAAATAAGAACAAATTAGAAACTAAAAGCTTCACTTATGTTAGTAATATTGCAAGTTCTTCAATTGCTAACTGGTTTCAAGTTGGAGAATGTGTTGGATGCAACTTGAAACTACTTAGCAATTGAAGAACTTGCAAGCTTTTAGTTTCTAATTTGCTCTTATTTTAGATTCTGTTGTTTCATTGTTAATAGCTACAATGTTCCTTGATTTAACACTTTCAATTGTGCTCATCGAAAGACTGGCCGTATGAGCTGTTGCAGGATCTTGTTGAAAAAAGGCAAAATCACACTCCCTGTCTGTTAAGTCTCTAAAAAAAAGGGGCAAAATTGTATTCATGTATATACCGGCATCAACTGTTGACTTGAAAAAAATTGGCCCTATAACTCAGAACCTAATATTGCTCATGAAGTCACCCTTCATGGCAAAAAAGTTGGTTTATGGTGTGCCATTAGTGGAGAAAGGTTTCTCAAGAGTTCCAGTAAGCAATTTCTATCCATGGGGTAACTTAAAACATAACATGTAGAAGACAAATACACACACCCTGGAAGAATTAAAACAAAATGTCCACCAGGAAATTGATAGCATTTCTCAACGTGAACTGTGGCGAGTGATGGATAGTTTTCTAAAGAGGTGCCAAAAAAGTATATATGAATGATAGTGACCAGTTTCAGCATCTCCTTTCATAAAGTTGGTCAGTAAAGCCTTTAAAGTAGTTTTTAAAATGTTGTATGGTTTCATCCATGCCTTTCTATGATAGCGGTAAACAGCAATGAGTGCTGATGCTGACAGGCAAAATACCACACAGCCCATTTGGAGGCTTTTTGCTCTCCCAGTAGATTTAACCTGCGATGAGCCTTGGATTTAGTGTGTTATTGTAATTAAATGTGTATATAGAGCAATTGCTTGGGAAGAAAGCATGCGTATCTTGGGTACTGAAGTGTAGAACTTTCATAAATGAAGAAACTGTCTGCATTAGTCTTACGTTTTATGCATGGTGTGGAGTATACAGCTTTGGAGAAAGCATGAACTTGGTGCTGGTGTTCTCGATATGCTCTTTTAAACATAAATTCCAGCAGGTATGTGCTGCAATATGTAGTTCTATGATCATACCTGGGAACTTGGAACTGCAAAGTTGAGTATGTTTGCCAGTATCTGGATCCACAATATTTACACTATGGTTGACTGTAAAGTAGAAGTAATCCCTCTTCAGAAAGACATTCCTTGATCGTTGTTAAAAGAAAGACTCACATTTTTCAATGGGCACAACAAAAATGTTTTGCAGGTTCTCTTTCTCTACCCCTCCAAAATCATATAACCTTAATATTTTTAGAAGTATATGAGTCAACCTATAGACACTTACAGTTTCACTTCAACTTACTTTTATCCGGATGCATTTCAAAGACAGCTACATCAAAGAAAACAGTCATAACCCAAAGCCACATCAACATGCTATATTCCACAGGTTAATAAACACACCACTGACAGATGAAGTTAAAAAGGCATATCAATACATCAAGACAGTAGCAACAAAAAATGGATTCAAAGCAGATTTAGTTGAAAGACTCATAAAAAAATACAAAAGACAAAAACAGATTAAATACATCACAATGCTGAACAATAGATCCAATCCACAACCCACATACAGCAAATTCACTTTCCACCCAAAGTTGCACAACAAATTCCAGAAACTGTTCCTGGATCATAACATTAAGCTAGCCCCTTACAACAAATTCAACCTGAGAAACCTGCTAAACCATCCATTAAAAGGTACAATACTAGCCACTTCAAAATCAGGTGTTTATCAAATAAAATGTGAAGTTGGCCCAGAAATATACATTGGCCAATATAAAAGGAATCTAAAAACAAGACTTAGGAACATAAAATTCAAACAAATCGACAAATCAGCTGTAGCCACCACTTCTGATCAACTCAGCACACCATAGAACAGGATATCAAATTACTAAAATGTGTAAAACCAACTGAATTGATAATTTGGGAGGGAAATACATATAATAAAGAATGTTCACATGACCATGAATTTTGAAATACCACAAGCAGACGACATACTGAAGTTTATATCCAGCATCCCAGATAGCAGCATAGGCACAACCAAAATAGATGTTTCCTCTTCAATTGCCAATCGAGAAACTGTTGACAATGTTAATGCTGGATATCTGACACTGAAGTTATTAGTCCTCTTGCTCTCCAATATTTTTCACTGATGGATGGGACGCTAGAAGTGGCCGGGCATATTTGAAAGTGGTCTCGATCCATTTCCTCTTGCAGATCACATAGAGGACAGTGATGAATATATCCCAATTCTATTCAAATGTTTTGACAATCATATCCCATAATCAATATGAAGGTTGCAACTGCCATTTTTCGAGGATACTCAGGATTACTGTTTGAATGTTTGGTAGTTCCCATCTTTTATTTTTTGATTTTTCATAGTAATATTTTGCAATAATTTTTTTGAATTTAGAGTTGACTAATCTTTTAGTTGCATCAATCATTTTTGCAAGAAAATCAGCTTTCTCATTACCACTCAGTCCACAGTGAACTGGTATTCATTGGAAGACTAGGTGTTTTTGAAGTGCTGCTAGGTGGGTAAGGATTTTCCAACATTCTATAATTGTTTACATTGTTGACAATGTAAACGCTTGTCTTTGAAACATGCCTGGATAAAAGTAAGTTTAAGTGAAACTATAAGTGTCTATAGGTTGACCCATATACTTCTAAAGACATTTGAAAACTGTCACTGTCTATATCACTCGTATATATTAAGGGGAATGATATCACCTTGAATTAACTTTTCCCAGCTACATTTTGCTTTACCTACCTTTGCTTTGTCTATTACTGTCATAACTCCATTTCCACATACTCTCTTATCGTTGTGGAAACACCAATCCAGACACACTTCTCAGGAAAACGAGCACCAGTCAACCACTGTGTGAACAGAAATGTCAAGCTCACATTGCACAAAAGTTTGTAATGGCTAACCATCATATTAAGAATATAGAGAATGTTTCCACTGTGAGGTAAATTTGGAAAGAAAAAGTGCTATCATGCATAAAACTACTCTTGGGGTTTCTTTTTCAACAAAATGATTTTCTATGTGCACTGAAATGTTTCAGAGTTCTGGTTTCCAAGAGCAGTATCACAGCTAAGACAAATGCGAGTATTTGACAGGACACAGATTTATTAGAAATGCTCTTAATTTTTGCCTATCTGGCACGGTTTGAATGAATAGAATTGACGTAACAGTACAAGCGTTCTACTTTGCATATTTCTACGTCCTTGTTGTCATTTTATATGTTAATCCGGACATGGAGATAGGAAATTAATTTGTGGGATTGAATATATGCTCTCTCCTTGATGTGACGTATAGCAGGTAGGAAGCTCAATAGACTATGACAAAAATAAGGTTTCTTAACTGCGTGCAAATAATCTACAGAAATAATAGGCAGTAAACAGTAGCCTTAATGCATGTGAGCAAATTATATTTATAATTAAGACATATATTTTCTTTTAGTGGTTCTCAGAGTAACTATGATGATTAATATTCATTACCGATGTCTCCAACGACTCCTGACTGTGCAATGGATAACATGATAGCCTAAGAAACCAAGGATTTCTGGATTAATTCTCAGCCTACTGAAGGTAATTTGTGAAATTAAGTATGAGGGTGTACAGTGACTAGGATAGTATATAGAATAATAAGGAAATGAAGAATGAAAGAAGATGAGAAATAAAAAAAGAGAGTGGCGTAGGAGGACAATAGAAAGCTGTTAACAAACAAGTTTTTTCTCCATGTCCCCACCATAAATACCCTTACACCCACGCTGGCCCCGTTAGTGTGCAAAACTGGCCTAAGTCATGACATAGAGCACAAGTGTGCAAGTGTGGCTCTTTGTGTTAAGGCTTGATGACATGTCCACCACATCAGTACTATGTCTGATTGATGTGATTATCTGCTACATTACCCTTACGGTTACTTCCGACATAAAACTAGTGACAAGTACGATTTTAGAGAAATTAGCAGCGAGTAAACATAACGCAAATAATTTTGGAGGTAAGTTGGCAACATGACCAGCAGAACGATTACGCGGATGTTTATAAAAAAGGTTACACTGTGTGGAATATCTCTCCCTTGCCCCTTATCCCCCTTAGGCCATGAGGTGGTGAACAGACAGGAACTATGTGTTAGCAGCATATTAATTCAAGAACTTGCAGCAATTACTAAGATAAGTGAAGCTTTTAGTCTCTAAATTTGTTTTTATTTTAGATTTTTAGGGAACAGGATGTCAACAATGTGATGTTTCCATGCTACCTGGGAAAATTATTATTTTGTTATTAAATAATGTAAACATTGTTTCATTAACTGCATCAGTAAATACATAAGAAATGAAATCTATTTGCAAACCCTTTCATTGTTCGTTCATTATCATCATCGTTTGGTCTTCAAGAGGAATTAGAAATTTAGAAACTGTAGTTACTGATTGAAACATGAAAAATGTAAACTTTGATTTCTACAGAGAATTATCAAGTGAAAGTTTCTTCAAAAATCAAAGTTTACATTTTTCATGTTTCAATCAATAACTATAGTTTCTAATGTTCTATTTCTTCTTGAAGACCAAACGATGACGATAATGAACGAACAATGAACATTATTATAATATATATGCACTACAGTGTTGCGAACCCAAAAATAACAGTAACTATAACTGCATATTTATTCATTCATTCATTTGTGCTACAACAGCAAAGCTCCAATTACAGTAGCTACATGTAATTTATAATCAAATATTCTGTAGCTATTTTAAGAATCCATCTTTATGAGAGAAACATTGTTTAATTACTTTGTCTAAATTGATAGTTTTATAATTGTTATGTTTTATATGATTGTTAGTTATCTTTTTTATTATTGTCTTTGTTATATTTGCTATCTATTATTTCTGTATAAGATTAATTATTATTTGTAGTATTCTGCGTCGCTAGATAAACCCTAAATAGGTTCAGATGATCAAATAAATAATAAAATAAAGCTTGGCTAAATGCAAAACAAGAATACAAGAAGGACTACAAAGAAACTAAAAATAAACTATATATTAAGCTATTATTGAAGACAAGACATTTCAATTTGTGTACTAATCAAGTCAATAAGTGATACAACAGAGTAAACAATCATTAAACAAATTTGAATTTAATAGAGAATAAAATAAAGTGTTAAGAAACTAAGACTAAAAATGAAACATCTATTAAACTACTGTATAAGACTAGAATTGCAAATGTTATACTGATTCTGCAGATAACAATAAGCGATACAACTGAAAATCACATGCAAATAGTTCCCATATTTAATTGTTTTTTAAACTGCTTGTAAGGTAAGCTAAAATCTGCTCTATTTTAGTTGAAAGTTTGTTGTATTTCACACACAACCTAAGAATGGGAGAATTTTTATGGGATGTTTTCAGAGTCCTAAATGGAAACAGCCGACAGTTTCTAAAATAACAGTACTGACATTAAAATATATTCTGTCAAGCAGTTCTTCAGTGGATACCAGGCCATTTATGAGTTTATACAGAAATAATTGTTCAGCTATTACTCTACGATCAGAAAGTGAGAATACTTTGAATTCATTAAGCAGTTGACTATACGGCAAGTTCTGATTATAAATAAAAACACCGTGAGTTTAATGCTCCAAAACAATTTAAGACAAAACCATGCACACACAAGCAATACAGCGGCGCCGTGGCCGAGCGGTTAGCGCGCTTGCCTACCACCTAGGCGGCCCGGGTTTGATCCCAGGGACCCGCATGTGGTATTCGTGGTGGACGAAGCGGCGTCAGGGCGGGTTTTCTCCGGGTACTCCTGTTTCCCCCGCCATCTCATTCCACCGGTGCTCCATCTTCATGTATCATCAGTGTCACCGCCTGCGGTGCCGTAGTAGTAAAAGCGGGCGTTAAACACTACAACAACAACACAAGCAATACAATGGGGTCCAGAGATTAATTAATACGACTTCTAAACCGAATCTTGCTTTAAAATCTATCGGTTGCCCTCCCTGCAACGGGTTCAAAACTAAGGGCTTCTGTGGCAACATAACAGATGCAATAATACCAACTATGGCCGTAGCTTTACCATGTTTATAATTTATGAACAGTTGACGGTATTATTACAACATAACATGAAATATCACCAAATATAACCAGAGCGTGCCATAATGGGGGGAAAATGTTCGTTTGTTTTTGGGGTATTCCAATAAGCTGTTTCCTCTATAGTAGACTTTTTAAGGTTTTATGTCAAGAATTAAGTAGTGACCAACAAAGTCTTCTGTACCACACTGAAGTTTGCTGTTTCTCAAAACGTAATATTCTCACTGGGGACTATTCAATTTGAAATTTGAAGTTGAAATACTTTTGATGAGTTCAAAAAAACAAGATCTGCACTTGCAGTTTATAGATGATAAATACATATATCCACCACTTTGCATATTTATCAAACTTCTCTGAATTGCTCAACTTTTTTAATTTGAAATTGCAGGGGCAGAAGGCTTGTGATGAAATGATAGGTTTCCTGGAAAAAAGTGTTCAGGGAATACAGTAGGGAATGCTTTAAGTGAGTCAAATGTTTAAGCCGGTATTATAATTAACTTAATGTAACATGAGAATGCGATGGGACATAATGTGAAAGTCTAACACTTATTAAATGTAGCTATTTAGGGTCAGCTTAATGTGACGTAAAGTAAGAGTTTGGCAATGCCAAGCTTTTCCTTCACATTACAGCAAATTTGGAGGTCACATGACTAATTTGAACCAGTCGGTGAGTAGTACCATGCAGGAATGAATTGTGCTTCTCGGTGTAACTATTTGCATCAAAACTCTTTCTCTGTTTCTTTTGTTTTGCTCGTAAAGCAGGTTAAGGCCATCTCCATACGTTATTCGCTGTTTAAAAATGTTTCTTACTACACATTTTTGTATTCTCTCTTTTCAACCTTGTAAAACATAACCTCTGATTAGAAAAAGATAGCTGCTGCGTATACCCGACATCATTAAATCAGGTTTCAAGGTCACATGGCTAATTTGAACCAATCGGCGAGTAGTGCGATGCAGGAATAAATTGTCTCTCTCGATGTAACTACATATTTGCATCAAAACTCTTTCAGCCTCTTTAGTTTTGCTCCTAAAGTAGGTTATGGCCATCTCCATAGTACTTTATTCACTGTTTAAAAATGTTTCTTACTCCACATTTTCATATTCTCTTTCTTTTCATTTCTGGAAAACAGAACCTCTGATTAGAAAAATCTGATGTGTTGCATTCACATGACTTTCTCTACTCTTCTACTAACCATTCTTACAAACTCTTCTTCTGTCTTTGTGTTAGTTGAGATAAACATTTGCAGAAATTATCTGATTGCACATTTTCTTGCACATGCAACAGGAATATGGGTTTACAGTAGACTTTGAGTGATAGTCAAATCTTTAAAAGCTTTCAAATTCCGTTCTCTTTGCATTGTTAACATATAAAAAATGAATAGCGATGTTCCATTTGACAGAAGTATAAGTTCTCCAAAACTTACACAAATAACAAGGAATATCTCCGAAATGGTTCACTCTACAAAAAAAATTATTGGGACATAAATTGTGTGCTTTAGCAAGATCTACATTTTTTGTATAGTAAGATTTGGTCTATCTTACAGTTTACCAGCTATGCAAAAGTCATCAAGAGTAAATTGGGAGTACATGGGCTATAGCCAGAAAATTCAAGATATATATATTTCATTTGTCGTACAAATATCTCAAACATATGGCATTTTAATCAAAATCATTAGAGCCATTTTCAAGAAAATCAAAGTTTTGGAAAAATTTCCCATGTAATGAGTAGTTTAGGGTGGAGCAATTTTCTTCAAAATCTTTGTGTCGCATCCTTGAAAGACATTTAATTTAAATACCAACTTTGATTTTTAACCAACTTTTCATTGAGTTATGCTGTCCACAGACTGACAAACAAACACACACACACACAGACGTTTTTCTAAAAATGCTTTTTTTTTTTTTTTTTTTTTTTAATATATTCAGGGGGCCTCAAAACATATATTTCCCATGAAATCTTGAAATCTCGACATGGAATTTTTGGGTGGAATACTTCCCCTACTTACCAGTAGAGAAAGTAAACAGAGAGCTGGTTTGAATGTCCTCCGTGTCTACTGAATAAAAGAATAACCAATCACAATAATTCCCATTATGTTAAGTGCATCCTAATGGCCCTTCTAGTTTCTTACTTCACGTTACATTCTGTTGGATTAAGTCACATTACATTAAGTTCATAGTAATCCCAGCATTAAGGAGCTGGTCACTGTGTAATGGCTTTGAAATTCTGTTCTCTTTGCAAGACCATTTGAGAAAACTAAGTATTTAAAAATTCAAACCAATAACAAGGAATATCTTAGAAATGGTTAACTTCACAAAAATTGTGTGTATTAACAGTATTTACATTTTTACTTTTTCTGTCACATACATAGTAGTTAGAGAAAGTATTGCTTATCACCCAAAAATTTGAAATGGAGATTTTAGTGGAAATACACGTTTCAAGGTCCCATGAATCTGAAGAAAAGTATTATTAGAAAATGGTCCTTGTGTATGTCAATTTATCTGTGAGCAGCATAAGTAAAAAATAAAGATTGTTAAATACCACTTAGTATTTAAGTTGAACATCATACAAGGATGCAACACAAAGAGTTTCAAGAAAATCCCCCCTCCCATACTCCTCTTTACATGGAACATTTTTCTAAAATATTGATTTTCTGAAAAATGGCTCTCAATTTTGATTAAAATATCATATATTTAAGATATTTTCATGACAAATGAAATGTATTATATCTTGAATTTTCTGGGAATGTCCTCACAAAATTTCATTTGGGATGACTTTTGCTTATCTGATAAACTGTAAGAAATAGACAAAATCTTACTGCACAAAAAATGTAAATCTTGTTAAAACACACAATTTATCTCAAATACTTTTTTTTTTTTTGCAGAGTGAACCATTTCTGAGATATTCCTTGTTATTTGTGTGAATTTTCCAATACCTATACTTTTCTCAAATCGGAAGCCATTCATTTTTTTATCTCTTGGCCATGTAAAGAGAATTGCATTTCAAAGGCATCACACAGTGACCAGCTGTGCTCTTAAAAGATTTGACTATCACTTAAGTCTACTGTATTCCCATATTCCCCTTGCAGCTACAAGAAAATTAGCTGTAAGATAATTTCTGCAACTATTTATCTCCATTAACATGAAATAGAGGAATAAGCATTTCTAAGAACAGTTTGTACAAGAGAAGAGAAAGTCGCACGAATGCAACAAATCAGAGTTTTTGTGGAGAGATTTTGTCTGCCTCTTACAGTTTAGCATTTGTGCAAAAATCGTTTAGAATGAGGAGGACTGCAGAGGTGTTCCCAATAAATTCAAGATATACATTTTATTTGTATGCAAATTTCTTAAACATGTATTTCAGTAAATGTCCTTAAAGCCATTTTTGAGAAAATTAACATTTTCCATATAATGGGTAGCTTAGGGTGGGGAGATTTTCTTCAAAATCTTAATGGAAGATTCCTTGAAAGATGCTGAAGTTAAGTACAGTAGAGCCTTCATTGTCTGAGGTAAGGAGGACCCGACAGTACCTCAAATAATAAACTCAGATAACACGGACTTTGTTAAAATCAAGAGGGAAACATGTGGTAAACTGATGAAATAAATGAAAACATGGTCTAAGATGTGAAAAAAAGGCATATACTGTATTATCAATTGAAAAAATTATGTGGATACAAATAAAAATAAAATAAAAATACAAAATTTAAAAAAAAAAGACCTACAGTACATATATGAGGTGCTTAGAATAGCAAGGGCGTATGCGCCAAAATACGAATTTTTTGTTTTTCTTGCAACATATAGTATGAAGCCTACTCTTTAATGCCCGTTAAGTGTGAATGGCTGATATGCCCTGATATGAACGAATTCTCCATTTAAATACAGTATGGTGTTAGACCTAACACGCTTCAGCCAAATCTCGAGAATAGCAAAGGCGCATAAGCCAACCTGCCGGCCGGAGCCGGTCGCTGCGCTGTGACAGTTGCTCTTGAAGAGAATGTAGCAATAAATCACTTAAGAGAGGGTACTATTTATTTTCAGGCCTTTACCCCTCATAAATGGTTATCCCTTAACCTTTCAAACATTTTAGCGGTTTTGTAAATAGCTTTTGCCTAGATGTACGGCACATTTCTTTAGTTCAGTCTGTTGCTTTTAAAGAAACCTGTGTTTAGTGGCTTGCAGCTCTCGGTTTAACTGTTTAGCATTATGTTTCAGAGTAATTCGGGCCATCATACCCCTCATAAATGGTTATCCCTTAACCTTTCAAACATTTTAGCGGTTTTGTAAATAGCTTTTGCCTAAATGTACGGCACATTTCTTTAGTTCAGTCTGTTGCTTTTAAAGAAACCTGTGTTTAGTGGCTTGCAGCTCTCGGTTTAACTGTTTAGCATTATGTTTCAGAGTAGTTGTGTTGTTTACTGACAATACCGTTGAACAAACCTTTAGTGCATTTAGAGTAGTAATTTACTTTTATTAAGCACTATGAGTGACACAGACTCATCAAGTAAGTCGTCCCAGAAAACGCTGCATACAGAAAAACCAACGGAAAATGCTTATGGTTAAGAAGAAGAGAAATGCAGGTGAAGAACACGTAAGTTTAAAAACCAAACATGTAGTAAAGGCACTCAAAGGTAGAAGAAGAGGCAGTGGCAGATGACAATATTTCACATTACTAATATACTTTGGTTCCTTACGGCACAGCACAGTGGTTAAACATCTTTGGTGATCTAGCCATACATTTTGTTAACTTCTTTGTATTCACTTTAGAAGTATTGTTTGTTAGTATTAGAACAAATATTTACCAATATTATTTAAAGTATTGCTTGCAAAATGCTAACTTCAGACGTAAACTTTTGGTTATAACGCGCATGAAAGCATACGTTATCTAAGTTATATTGTTGATGAAATTAACCTTCTGAAATCTTAAATATCTGTCAAATAACATTTTATATTCCTAATTAATAGTATTAATGCATTAGATTCACATCTGAGCAATTTTTCATCCCTCTATGCATGATTTTAATATGTACTGCATAGTAAAACTTTAATCGCATTTTTCTCGAAACTAGCTTTTGGCGCATATGCCCTTGCTATTCTAAGGTTCTCATATAGGGTATGTACATGTTTCAGTTTAAAAAAAAAGTTATTTATTTAAGAAATCCGTAAGTTTTCTGTTTAACGGAACATGCTCGCTTCTGTGTTGCCATGTCATGCAATCGTCATAGCACTAGGTCACTTGAAGTTGTCTCTAACTGTTGCTCTAGGTACTAGATGGTCTTTTCTATTGCTTTGCATCCTTGACTGTGGCTGATTTTCTCATTCTCCATTTCAATTTCTTCAATGTCACCCTCCCACCCTTGCACTTCTTTGTGCACTGTTTCTATTTTTACACTACACACAAAGTACTTTGAGTGCACAATCTGTGAAACGGGACTCGGTTAACCCAGAACTTGGTTAATTGAGGCTCGGATAACTGCAGCTCCACTGTACCAGGTTTTAACCAAATTTTCATTTTTGTGTTATGCTGTTCACGGAAACACATGCACACAGAGACAGACAGACACACACACAGATAGACATGGACACACTTTTTCTTAAAATGATTTTTATTCGGGGGGGGGAGTTCAGGGTACCTCAAAACACATTTTCTGTGAAATCTTGTCATAGAATTTTTGGGTGCAATACAGTACTTCTGCTTACTATACACATAACCGTAACCCCACGGTACAACAGGCTATTCAGGCCAAGATCTACCGCCCAACCACTGTGTCCCTTGCCTCTGCCCACCACAAGTGTCATGAATGGGATGTGGTCAGCACCCCGGTCTCTCTCGGCCAGTTAATGCAGTCTTCTCAATCAGGTGCCACTACTTTTCAGTCAAGTAGCTCCACAATTGGCCCCTCAGGGACCTAACAAGGATGAGAACTATACACTTAGAGGAAGTAAAAATATAAGTTATTCTGTGTTAATTGGCAAACCTTTAATTGTAAAGTCAGATTTATTAATAGAAATAATAAAATTGCCTTCATTGGCAGCTACTGTATTGGGAATTATGTTTGCTTTCACTGTGCCATCCTGGAAATCTCTACAAAATGAGTTACATAAAAAAACTGACAATTTCTTGTACTAAGTTTGTTTCACCAAAACAAATAAGTCGTCCCAAGTGACCTAGCTGTCGATGGATCCTTGTACTCTGCTCCAGTCCAGATAAGTTGTTTTAAGCATCATAGGTAGCAAAGGAACATTACAATAAAAGCTAGATGCTAACCAAACACAAACATAGTGTTGTGTTAACACACTTCTCAGTCCTATAGACATTACATCAATAAACTTTGCCTTCGAAAGTTGAGTCAGACCTTAAAATTTGACTCCATGGCTGAGATTCAAACAATGGCTTTGCCAGTGTTCTTAGTGTTTGAGCTACCTTATCAAACACCTAAGCACATATTAAATGGTTTTATCTCATTTATGTATCTCAGTAAACCTTCAAGGCAATCTCAAAAATAGATATGTCATATCTCAAAAGTTATTTCCATTGTTTGCAAGTGCTTTTTAAATTTCCAGCTTTCAAGTTCATCTTTGTTGGGCTTGGTTGTGTTTTGATAATTTTTTTTTCCACTAATGCCGGGATTAGGAGGAACTTAATGTTATGTGACTTAACCAACTAGATGTAACATGAAGTAATAAACTAGAAGGTCTATTAGGGTGCACTTAACGTAATGGGAATGATTCTGATTGGTTGTGTCGGTCTGGGTGGCTCATTTGGTTAGATGCTGGCCTACTGTCCCTAAGGTCATGGGTTGAAATCCAGCCCAGATCAATGGTTTTTAAGTGTGCTTAAAAATGACAGTTCCATGTCAGTAGATTTACTGGCATATAAAAATATATACTGGCACATCAGCGATGCTGATCTGATCCTGGCAATTGACAACATCGTTAAACAACAAAATAATTTTAAAAAAGAACTTACACCCTTCAGATATGGTGGATATTGGAAGCAGCTCTCTTTCTCTAATCAGAGGTTATGCTTTGCAAAAATGAAAGGAAAGAGAATATGAAAATGTGAAGTAAGAAACATTTTTAAACAGTGAATAAAGTACTATGGAGATGGCCATAACCTACTTTAGGAGCAAAACAAAAGAAACAGGGAAAGAGTTTTGATACAAGTAGTTACATAGAGAAGCACAATTTATTTCTGCATGGCACTATTCGCCGATTGGTTCAGATAGTCATGTTACCATTACATCCTGTCATGTTAAGTTACATTATGTTAAGTTCATTGTAATCCCGGCGTAACTGTGTGAGGCAATAAGCTGGAAGTTCATCACATTTGAAAAATGATATGCTATGGCTGTGACTCAAACAACAGATCTAATGCATGTAAAAAGATATAGCAACTACAGGCAGATTACACTTTGAAGAGAATATTAAAAAAAAAAACAACATAATTCTTGCTTCACTCAAAAGAACCTTAAACCTTGTCAAAAGACAGAATTCCCAACAATAAAATGTTAGGGAAAGCTGTGATGAAATATATATTGGCAAAACAAAAAGCAAGAGGAACACTTAAAATCCATAAAATATGAACCACTTGAAAAGTCAGTAGCTACGACCCATTTCTGGAATCTAAGCCATTAAATACAAACTGCTCCAGTTATTAAAAATGCATTAGAACTTTCAGCATGGGAAAACATTTTTATCCAAAAAAACAAGAACCAGGTCATGAATCTTGATTTTCATATTCTAAGTGAACTGAGCAAATTCATTATTCAACTATGGCTCTACCAATCCGAGAATAAGAGTGGACTAAAGCAGAGCAGCCAGTTATCCAAAAGCTGAAGATGGGAGCTAAAGCTCTTGAAATATATTTTCAAAAAACATCAGTGTGGATAGTGTACAAAATAGCTGACTAAAATATTATATGGTTATCTCCTCATGTGTGCAACTTGCGCTTATTGGCTTCTTACAGGTAATAAGTCTAACACTGCACTAACTTTTGTTTCCATGTGCCTGTTATGTGATTGGACCTAAACTGTTTCTCATGGTAACTGCTTTATGCATGTCTGTGTATAGAAAATGTTAAGTTTTGAACCAAGCAAAGAAGAAAAAAAAAAACTTGTTTCCAAGGTCCTAATTCTACCTCTTTGTCAGTTGGATGTAAAGAAGAGTAAGTATAAATGTGGCTGTATTATTTGTTTGCAGGTAAGCCTCCATCAGTGAATGCCTGGTTAGTGCAATGCTGTCTGTATGTTCTGCTGATGATCGTCGTCAAGATATGTATTACATTGTTGATCCAGTTTGATTTTTGGGATGATGTACGAGATTTCATTCTGTCGCCCATTACCAACCCAAAAGTAGAAGTTGTTATAGTTATGCTGGTCATTCCATTCTTCGTCAATGTGAGTAAAATACCAATTTTCTTACCTTAAGTAAAATTATGGGGCAGGTAGAAATCCATAGATTTACAAATCACCAGTGGCAGCTACTGTGTCTGAGCACATGTACACCCTAACCTTTGATACCTTACAGATTTATTGATTAGTTTTCTGTGAATGCTATGAAACTTAAATCTGCCATGCCACTCTTATAAATTCAATGAAACATGGCAACAGGGATGTCTATTGTGACATGTTAGAAGAGTATGTTTCTCCTCATTTGGATGATATTGAGGCAGAGAAGGGTTTTTTCCAGTTTCAGCAATATGGCACACCACCTCACTTTAGTTTGTGTGCGTGAGAAGCACTCAATACTTGATTTGGCAACAGGTGGATTGGATGGGAAGGGCCTCTCCTTGGCCTTGAAGAAGCCCAGATTTAACACCCTGTAACTTCTTGTTCTGGGGACATGTGAAGAACCTTGTGTATTTAGAGAAAATTCGATATCTAGCCCATCTCAGACAATGGATAATCACTTGCGCGGCAACTGTCACCCCAGACATGCTGGGCAGGACCTAGGGAGAGGTAGAATATCGTTTGGATGTGTCCCATGCCACTATTGGGCCCCACATTGAAATGTACTAAATGGTAATAAACACGTGAGAATATTTCCTTTAAAGTTATGCATAACATATTAAACTCAGATTGTGATTTAATACAAATATTGAACCTCAAAACCTCGGAGTTCTTTTGTGGAAACCCTGTATATTGATTATGTTTGTATTATTATGTATATGAGGAGAAAACAAGTGAAACTATTAAATAAAGAATGCTAAGTGAATATACATAAATGTAAGAGATAGAACTGGAACTTAAAAATTCAATGCCACAACTGAGATTTGAACCACAGACCTTCCACTTGCCGGGCGGACGCTCTAACCACTGAGCTATTGTGACAAACTGCCAGAATGGCATTAAATTCTCAAGCCAGTTCGTATTTCTCCTGGTAAACCACAAAGGCAGTCTCACATCAGAAACAATTACCCCAATGGTGACTTACTATTGTAAGTACTTTATATCCCAGGATTAAATAACCTTCACATGGTAATTATTATTTATTTATGCCAACAAACTTACTGTTGGTGTTTTTAAACACACAAGCCGTGTGTGGGCAAAGTTTAAGAGGTAGAACTGGAACTTAAAAATTCAATGCCACAACTGGGATTTGAACCACAGACCTTCCACTTGCCGGGCGGACGCTCTAACCACTGAGCTATTGTGACAAACTGCCAGAATGGCATTAAATTCTCAAGCCAGTTCGTACCTCTTAAACTTTGCCCACACACGGCTTGTGTGTTTAAAAACACCAACAGTAAGTTTGTTGGCATAAATAAATAATAATACATAAATATAATTTGTTCGCAATATTCAAGAGTAGTTTATATGGGGTGTCTACTACAAATGTATTATTTGAGCAGGGGTTTATTTGGAGTGTGTCCAGGGGACTGTGTCGCTTTATCCCAACAAAATATTATTCTTTCCTGGTACAACAGCAATGAAAATTTTGATGAGGATAGGCAGTTCCAAACATTTTAGCTAAAATCTGTCCCATGGGGGAAGTATTTCTTCAGAAAGGAAATCTATTTTTTCTATGCAGAATTTTCTTAAGACAATCTGGCAACATGGGAAGCTTCAAAGATATGACTAAAGACATGTTTGAGAAGCACATCTGAATCATGATTAAAAGGACTTGGCTTGCTTTCAGTTCACCTTGATATTCCTGTATCTGACAATGATGTAGAGAAGTTTGTTAATACAGTAGAATTCAAAATAACACAGCCGTTGGGGTTGTTGCTTTAGCTCTGTGTTATAATGATTCCACGGTATACGGAAATATGAGCTTAGAAGTGACAAAACTCAATCTAACAGAGATGGTGGGAAACATTTGTGCAATAATAAATTACTGTACATTGTAAAGTATGTAATATACGGTAAAGTACACCACTTTTAAGTACAATTACACACCAATTGCGCTAGGGGTGTATTCCAGTCCTACAACTGATCCTAATTTATACAGTACATACAATTATAATATACCCATTTTACACTAACCTAATTTTGCATTGTCTTAAAGAAATCCGTGTTTTGTTTGGCAACATAATTCAAATTTTTTTCTCCGCATATTGTTTGACTGCGGCAAGATGGAAATAAATACTCTTCGATTCATTTTGCTCCTCCATACACAGAATCATCCTGTTTATGGTACTTATCACTTTACTAACATGCAGAATATCTTCTTCCCAATGCATGTCTTGTTGCTTTGGGACATTCTTGGCAATACGTGGCCAAGGTCAACACTACGGATAGTGAAAAGTACATTCCAGCACTGCTCTTTGAAGAAAATTTTAAACTCAACTTTCAAAAATAAAAAATAAATAAGGAGTACAATATATATTTTGAGGGATATAGTTTCTCCCATGTTAAATCTGAATCTTTGATATTTTGGACTGCTCTATTTTGGGCTTCTATGAATTCAGATTTAATGCGGGGGAAGGTATGTCCCCCGAAAATATAATGTGCTTTTTAGTTATTTACTTTTTTGTTTTTGAAAGTTGGGTTTAATATTTCCTTCAAAGAGTAGTACTGGAATATACTTTTCGCTACTCTAGTAATGATATATGCACACAGAAAAAAACATTCTGCATGTTAGTGAAGTAATAAGTACCATAAATACGATGATTCTGTGTATAAAAAAAACTAAACCCTAGCACAACAGCCCATGAAGGGCCAAGGCTTGCCGCCCAGCCGCTGTGTCCCCCACCTCTGCCCACTTTTCTGTGTATGGAGAAGCAAAATGAATTGAACAGTATTCCTCTTCATCTTGCTATAATCAAACAATACACTGAGAAAAAAAGCATTTTGAATTATGCCGCCAAACAAAACTTACTGATTTCTTTAATACAAGGTGACATTAGGTTAGTGTAAAATGGGTGCAGCGTAATTGTATATATTGTATAAATTACAATGGGTTGCAGGACTGGAATACACCCCTAGCCTAAATGGCACATAATTGCATTTAAAAGTGGTGTACTTTACCGTATTTTACATGGTACTTTACAATGTACTGTAATTTATTATTGCACGAATGTTTCCCACCACTTCCATGGGACCAATTTTTGTCACTTCTGAGCTCACATTTCCATATACTGTGGAATCGTTATAATACGGGACTAAAGCATATCCCACATAAACCGCTTTATTTTGGGATTCTACTGTATTTAACTTAAATGCCAAGTCTGGAATGTTTCTGCATTTTCATTTGCAAATTATGGTGTTCAAAAAGATACACACAAATGATATTTTCATTTTTTATTCAGGGGTCTCAAAACATGTATTTTTGGTGAAATCTCTATATAGAATTTTTGGGTAGGATGCAGTACTTCCTCTATCCGCTAGGTATGTTATAGAGATTTAACATTCATTCATGACACTTTGTCACAAGTAAGGACAGTCCTGATTTTTTAGAATGTAATAAATGCCTAATTGGTCTTGGTATAATTTTCCTTAAAGGGACTCAGCATTTCTTACAAAGACCTGCTACATCTAATCATCTTACAGTTATTTCTCATAGCAATGTTGTGTCTGATTTTTACTACTTGAATGTTGCAGGCACTGATGTTCTGGGTAACAGACAATTTCCTGATGAGAAAAAGCAATCACAAGAACCGTAAGATTGATCCAAGCCTTCTACAGAGAGTGAAGATTCGCTATCAGAAAGTGAAACGAGAGAAAAGAGATGAGTCTGAATCAGAAGTGCTGCTCTCTGGTGATGAAGAGTTGTTGGGTACAAATGAAAGTCTACAGCAACGTTCCGTCGGCATTATAACGTAGTAATAAGTCACCTCCTTTGTAATTAATATCATATCAAATTCCTTATATACATGTTCCATCCAAATGTCATTTTTGTAAAGACCTCTTGTTCATGGAGAAATTGTAAATGTCATCTTTTTGTATAGACGTAATAGTTATTTTATAGGAATACTCAATGAGCAATAATGACATTAAATGTAGAAGCCAGTTCTTAATTTATATTCAGACTGAATCTATTTATTTTGTTATGTACAGTCAGTATTGTAAAATTAATAAATGTTCTATTTTTATAGCGTTTATGCTTCACATTTCTGTACTCCATGACAGGATATGGACCATCTGATTACCAGAAAGTTACTGCATCACATTATGGCAGCAACTGTGATAATGTAGACTCTGAATTAATAGTAGCCTAAGTGTTTGTTGTTACAGAAGCAAAAGAAATATTTTTTTATAAAGTGTGAGTAAGATATTGTAAAGGAAAATACTCTCCAATGCTGTGAGTTCATTGAAGTACGCATGAATAAATAGCAAGTACTTTTGAAATGTTGTGTTTGTTTTTTGTTCACCTCAAGACCAGCATCCAGCAGATATTCAAAACATTGGGGCAGGTGTTCTATTGTTTAAGAAACTGAACAGCAAAGAAGCTCAGTTGATACTTTTTAATTCCTCTACTACTTACCTTTAGTAAATAGGAATAATTCCACCAAAAACACTTGGTATTGAGATCTCATCAGAGATGTCCTGAACCTTAAAAGAAAGTAAGTCTTTTAAAAAAAAATAGCTCCATATACCGGATGGAAAGCAAGTTATTACATTAATTTAAACCAGTGGTAGACCTCAGTATTTGGAACACATTTTGTATCTTACGTTTTTGTCTCTGACCATTTCCTACAGAGATATTTTAGTTTTGTCAAAAACAAGCTGGCAACACAGAAGATTGTGTGGGTGTCACTTTCCCTAGCTTAGTACATAAAGAAACTTCCTAACGGTGCATCTTGAGAGCATAAACACATACTGTGCCTTGTCCTTCCGTGTTTACTGCACGAGTGTAGGCCAATCACAAGCGTTAACTCCCAAAACATTAGACAAAAGCGAAAGTGCCCAACCTGTCTACATCCACAAACCAGGTCAATTCCCTGACCAACCTCAACACAACGTTGTCGACATACTTCACATCTGAAAAAACTGCTTGTAGTACTTCACAACTTTTAAGTGATTAATTATTTCAAAACCCTGTGTGATGTACTATAATTACTGCCAAAGCTATATCAGAAATAGTTACTCTATAATTGACAATAATTTTATTGGACATCTAAAGTAAAAACAAATTAGAAACTAAAAGCTATAACTTTGAGAATGAGTTGGAGTCAGCTCAAAACTTGTTAGCACCAAAGAACTTGCAATATTACTAAGATAAGAGAAGCTTTTAGTTTCTAATTTGTTTTTACTTTAGATTCTTGTTGCTTCACTGTTAATAGCTTCATTATTTCCTTATTTATTGGACATATTTATTACATTCATCATGTAGAATCCCTGGTTAACATATGACTGAAGCAACACCTTCCTCCTGTATATATAAGTTGTTTTTTCCCATCTCTTTTTCTCATGGAGCAAATTAAATATAAACATATACCTCGCCCCATTCCTCTGACCAAGAGCCTACCCCTGCCATTGCGCAATGACTATTAGCAAACAAAAGGCGACCTTGGATATCTCTCTGGTGTGGCAGTAGTGTATCTGCCTCACGTTCAAGAGGTCCCAAGTTCAAATCTTGGTTAGGGTGGGTTATTTGGATAAGGTTTCTTTTTTTCTGAGGTTTTCCCTTATCCTTACTGATGAATGTTGGATAACTCTAAGGTCTATGGACCCCGGGCTCATGTAAACAATCTCATTTATCCTCCAGCCTAACTGGTTAAAGGACATTAAACCTAGAAAAAGAAAATAAAAAGGTGACACTTATTAGGAGGATGAGAAGCAATGAAGCCAATTGTATGTTTCCTGTATTTCCTTCAGCGGTCACTTTACTTTTGTACTTGAAGTTGTAAGTTTGCAAACTGATGAGTTAGTGCACAACATGTTGCTCACTTTCCAACCCTGGATACCACCTGAAACTGAATGAACTTCAGCAACCTGGATCTTTTTCACTAAAAGTTCCCGTAAAAATAAAAATAGCTCCTTCATTGCAGGAGGTGCTCTGTTGGTGCTGGCACTAGTGAAATGTGTAAGATTGTTCTTGCAATGATGGTGATATAATAATAATAATAATAATAATAATAATAATAATAATAATAATAATAATAATAATAATAATAATAATATAATAATAATAATAATAATAATAATAATAATAATAATAATAATAATAATAATAATAATAATAATAATGACAATAATAATAATAAACTGATAAAATTACTTGACAGTTAAATACAATTAACTTAAAATATATTAATTTATTAATATAACAGATGTTAGTTGTATTTCATTTATTCAGTCCTAGTAACGTGATCTATTTGCCTATTTTTCTGCAGGTATGCACATGAACTGTATTAAATCACCTAACTTTGTATATTTTATTATTGCAGACAATGAATATAGTACTTTGATAGTTGAATATTAGCATTTAAATGTTACCTGAATCTTTAATATCTTATCTGTTAATGTTTACTTATTTAATTCATGCAGCACTTAGTGAGCTGTGAGTTATTAATTTTTTAAGGGTAGCAACAAGGCATGAATAACACCATTCTGCATTTCAAAACTTAGGTATTTTTTGGTTTTTTAATATGATGGGTGATCCTAATTTTTTTGTGCTGAATTCGAAAAGGATCTCCATTTTCTCCCATCATGCCAGATTTTCAAAATATTCAATTATAAGAGAAATTAAATTAAAGCTTTGTGAAACGTAATAAAAATTATTTTCAACAGAAATTTTGTATCAAAAACTAGGCTGTAATTACAATGTGTTATTTGCCACTAATTAATAATAATTATAAGCACATTAATAGCATTACCTCAATATTGCACTTCAAATTTTCTCCTCTTTGACCTTCACGCATGTTGTTCAGAGCAGTTCATTTTTTGACATCCAATAATAGTCTGCCTATTATTCCACTTCCCTTGATACTTCACTTCTATATTTTTTATATCCTGGTGAAATCTTTCACACTGTTCCTCAGGTGGCAACAATACTTCTGAGGGACCAATAAGAGGTTCACTTTTTATATTTCTTTTGCCTGGTGTTAAATTAGTCCTATGTGGCCACTGTTCCCTTTCCCAGTGTTCTGACCTAGCTCTGCTACCCCATTCACATAAGAAACAAGGATATTTTGTGAAATCAGCCTGCTGACCAAGTAATAGACCAATAATCTTGAAATCTCCACAGACTAGCCAATGATGCTTTTCATACTGTAGTTTTTGTAACAAACACTTAACATTTTTATATGTCTCCTTTAAAAGAAAAGAGTGGGTCACAGGAATGGGAGAATGAATGTTTCCATTATGAAGCAAAACGCCTTTAAGACCTTTTTGAGAAGAATCTATGAAGAATCCACTCTTTGGAATTATAGCTTATGTTTATAAAATTTGAAGACAGCAGGGATGCACCAAATTTTCTTCTTCAACAAAAAAAGGGACAAGTTCCTTCTCATAATACCTGTACCATGACAAATATGTACCCTCAGCCAATACTTTCTTTTCTTTTAACCTAGAGTCCAAAAGTTCTGCTGAGTCTTTGGGCAAATTTAAATTTCTCATTAATCATTAAGCTTACTTTGATTAAAATATCTATCATCATCAGAATTGTCTGGTTCATAAGTATGATCCATGGAGATTCAGTTTCAGTGCTACTGGATGCAGATGGATCAAGGTGTAAGGGAACTAGAAAATCAAGTCCATGAAATATGGGCCAATTGGCAGAGGGAATGTTTGGATATACAATATCTTTCTTGTTTTTAGCATTATATCCCACTACCTTAACTGTAGCAATCATCTCCATGATTTGTAGGTTCTCTCCAAATCATAGGGATGCCAAAGGGCAATGACTGCTTTTTTTGACTTTTCCAACTCCTCAACTTTGGAACATAGCTGCAACACACTTTATGAGGGCACCATGATTTATCCTGGTCTCTTAACTTAATACCAAAATACTGAAAGTAAGTTTTCTTTACAAAAGCTGTTACATTCTGTCTCTGTTTTATTAGCATACAATAGGACCCACATATATAACAAAACAGATCTGGATCACTTACACAACCATGTTTCCATATTTCTAAGAGCAAAAGTATTATGTTGTACTCTTGCAGAAAACTGAGAACTCACACACTTTGCTTCTACTTGACTTCACTTGACAACCAACAACAAAAAACTGATCTCCCATTTTAAAACAACTTTTAAAAGGGGATATGTTTATTTTCTCAGAAAGGAAATCTTTAGCCTCAGAAGCTGAATTGCACTTCAATATATACAGGGACCCTCTGTCAGTTCTCTAATGCATTGTTTGTTTAATTGCAATCTCTAAGAGTAAATATTTCCTTCAATAAATGTTTATGGCCTGACACACTAAACACTGATACAGCAAACATTTAAACTTCCTCTTCCTCTTTATAGATACCATGGATGCAGGTACTGTACATAAACATTGCATGTCTTATCGCCAGTTAATTTTAAGGGGTAGACAAAGTTTTGTGCGTCCCCTAGGGCAGATACAGTTAGTGAGTTTTAATACATATAAAAAATATATGACTATGAAAGTATAAAATATAAACACAATAAGAGTTATATTGTTTCACATTTTAAATAATAAAGTTGAAACTATGAGCTGTTGAGCCGTTCTAACAAACAATAAGCACACAGTAATATTACTACAGTACGTGTATTACACAAAATATAAAATTTTGAATTACAAAAAGTTCTGATGAGGTACACGAAAACAGATTTCAGTTTTGCAATCAGAGTGAAAATGTGATTCAGAAATGCTCATTCATTAAAGAAACAAAATCCATACAGAACGGTGTAATCAATGGTCACTAATACACAGATGTAGAGAAATATGAAGGGAAGCAGGGTCTCATTAGTTAACACAAGGTGAGTAAATCTGCGGGTTTTGCTCTTCTTTTTGTGAGTGCCACTAGAAAACTAACATTTGCATGTGCAATACAATGCTCTTTTAGAAGTTGTCACATTGGCAACATGTTGGTTACTGGGACCTGGTTACATTACTAATGTTAGAGCCTCTAGTTGTCACTCAGCTGGTTGCAGTAACCCAATTTAGCAAGGCAGGTTGGTCTGGGAATACCCATGCACCTCCTTATCTCATCAATATTTGGCATGGGTGCAAGATGATTCACATATTCTACTCCGGTATGGACTAAAAGTATGCCAACTTCAGCGTAAAGAACTAATTGATGCCATCTAAGTTATAAGCCATAATTCTGCTCATTGAGATCAAAATACTGCTATAATTGAATCCACCCTGTAAATGATGAGATTGTTTGAGAGGTAGAATCAGGACTGAAAAACTCAATGCCACAGCCGGGATTTGAACCATGGACCTTCCGCTTCATGCACAGCTGCTCTGACCACTGAACAACTGTGGCAACTTGCCAGTATGGCATTAAATTTCCCAACTTGCCATGGTAGCCACCATAGAGAGTATAAAGTAAAAACTTCAAGCAACAAAGATCATAGCTATGATCATGTATAATTAACTTCCTTTATATATTAAATCATCACAATGTAACACTTTTAAAAATCCTCTGAGAAAATTCCTCATTGACAAATGTTTGTACTGTGTAATAGAACTATAATCATTTATTATTGTTTGTATTATTATTACTATTACTGTAATTAATGTTTTTCCGCACAATAGATGTGTGTAGGACATGATTGGAAAGGGTAGAGTGAGACAGAAAATTGAATGCCATGACTGGGATTTGAACCATGGATCACCAGTTACCATCTGGCTGCTCTAACCACTAAGCTATCATGGCCAATGTGCTGATATGACATTAAATTCTCCAACTCACTCGCATTATTCCCGGTAAACCACACAAGAAGATCTCAACTTACTCTGAGATAACATACCTTAATGGCGACTTACAACATGTAAGTATGTAAATCCCAGGCTTCTAGTTTAACCAACTATAAGGTCAATTAATGTAATTAATATTTTTCCACACAATAGCCGTGTGTAGGACATGATTGGAAAGGGTAGAGTGAGACTGAAAAATCATCATCATCATCATCATCATCATCATCATCATCATCATCATCATCATCAATATTTTTACTATTATTATTATCATCATCATCAGGAGTATATATTACACTCATTTATATTAGATGATGTAGAATAAATGGAGGAGAAAAATGGAAATACAGTTTCATAGTGCAAATGAGTCACTCCACGTCAAATACAACACTTCTGAGATTTGACATTATACTATTTTCTCCATTTTTACTTTCTCTACTGGTAAGTAAAGGAAGTATTGGATTCTACCCAAAAATTCGATGTCGAGTTTTCACCGGAAATATATGTTTTGAGACCCCCTGAATCCAAAAGAAAGCATTTTTAGAAAAAGGTCCGTGTGTGTGTCTGTGTGTCAGTCTGTCAGTCTGTGGACAGCATAACTCAAAAACGAAAAGTCGGTTAAAAGTCAAAGTTGGTATTTAAGTTTAATGTCTTTCAAGGATGCGAGACGAAGATTTTGAAGAAGATAGCCACACCCTAAACTACCTTTTACATGGAACATTTTTCGAAAATTTTGATTTTCTTGAAAATGGCTCTAACGATTTTGATTAAAATGTCATATGTTCTAGATATTTGTATAACAAATGAAATGTATATTTTGAATTTTCTAGCTATAGCCTATGTAGTCATGTTTACTCTGGATGACTTTTGAATAACTCGTAAATCCTAAGAGATAGACAAAATCTTACTACACAAAAATGTAGATCTTGCTAAAACACACAATCTACGTCCATATATATATATATATTTAGATATTCGTTGTTATTTGTGTTAGTTTCGGAAAACTTCAACTTTCGTCAAATGCAACACCGTTGTTCATTCTTTATATGTTAACCGTGCAAAGAGAATGGAATTTGAAAGCTTTAAAAGATTTGACTATCCCTCAAAGCCTACTGCATTCTCACATTCCCCTTGTACCTACAAGGAAATAAGCAATAAGATCTTCTCTGCAAATGTTTATCTCAACTAACACGAAGAAGATAATAGGAATAAGAGTTTTTAAGAACGGTTAGTACAAGAGAAGAGAAAGTCACGTGAATGCAACACATAAGATTTATTATTATTATTATTATTATTATTATTATTATTATTATTATTATTATTATTATTATTATTATTATTATTATTATTATTATCATCATCATCATCATCATCATCATCATCATCATCATCATCATCATCATCATCATCATCACGACCGCGACCGCGACCGCCACCGCCACCGCCACCGCCACCGCCACCGCCACCGCCACCGCCACCGCCACCGCCACCGCCACCGCCACCGCCACCGCCACCGCCACCGCCACCGCCACCGCCACCGCCACCGCCACCGCCACCGCCACCGCCACCGCCACCGCCACCGCCACCGCCACCGCCACCGCCACCGCCACCGCCACCGCCACCGCCACCGCCACCGCCACCGCCACCGCCACCGCCACCGCCACCGCCACCGCCACCGCCACCGCCACCGCCACCGCCACCGCCACCGCCACCGCCACCGCCACCGCCACCGCCACCGCCACCGCCACCGCCACCGCCACCGCCACCGCCACCGCCACCGCCACCGCCACCGCCACCGCCACCGCCACCGCCACCGCCACCGCCACCGCCACCGCCACCGCCACCGCCACCGCCACCGCCACCGCCACCGCCACCGCCACCGCCACCGCCACCGCCACCGCCACCGCCACCGCCACCGCCACCGCCACCGCCACCGCCACCGCCACCGCCACCGCCACCGCCACCGCCACCGCCACCGCCACCGCCACCGCCACCGCCACCGCCACCGCCACCGCCACCGCCACCGCCACCGCCACCGCCACCGCCACCGCCACCGCCACCGCCACCGCCACCGCCACCGCCACCGCCACCGCCACCGCCACCGCCACCGCCACCGCCACCGCCACCGCCACCGCCACCGCCACCGCCACCGCCACCGCCACCGCCACCGCCACCGCTGCCGCTGCTACTTCTGCTACTGTTACGTTGTATGTATATAACACTCCATTGCTACTACCACTGGTACTGGTATTACTACCATTATGACCATGAATATAACACAAACACATGTTTCCTGTCCCCCTCGTCAGAAAGTCTGATTTGAAGTGTTTGCATTCCTTCAAATAATGGGTGGCTCAGTTGGTTAGACGCTGGCCTACTGATCCCAAGGTCGCGGGTGCAAATCCGGCCCAGACCGATGGTTTTTAAGTGTACTGGCATGTAAAAGAACTGCCACACGAAATTCCGGCACATTGGCGGTGCTGATATGATCCTGGCAATTGACAACTTCGATAAACAACAAAATAATTTAATTTTAATTTCCAAATAATGTTGACGAAGTTGTAGTCTGGCTTAGCAATTTCATGTATTAAATCCAAGGATATAGGTACCCCAAAAATTCGATATCCAGATTTCCTCGGAAATACCTGTTATGTGGCCCCTTGAATCCAAAAAAGCATTTTTAAAAAAAGACCCGTGTGTTTCTCTCTCTCTTTCTCTCTCTCTCTCTCTCTCTCTCTCTCTCTCTCTCTGTGTGTGTGTGTGTGTGTGTGTGTGTGTGTGTGTGTGTGTGTGTGTGTGTGTGTGTGTGTGTCTGTCTGTCTGTCTGTCTGTCTGTCTGTGGACAGCATAACTCAAAAACGAAAAGTCTGTTAAAAACCAAAGTTGGTATTTAAGTTTAACATATTTTAAGGATGCGACACGAAGATTTTGAAGAAAATTCCTCCACCCTAAACTACCCTTTACGTGGAAAATGTTTCGAAAATTTTGATTTTTCCAAAATGAGAAGTATCCAGTGCGATATTCTATATTAATTTTAGAGATTAAAATTTTGAATATATTAAAACATTATAATAAATTCACTAATCAAATTTATTAAAATAATTAGACATCGAATTTTACTTATGACCCAAAGCTCCAATTAAAAAAAAAATACTAACCAATTTTCTCAACTTTTGAGGTGTGTGCAACGTTTTGAATAGGTACGCAATACTTTAACAAAGAAAAAAGAAAGAAAAAGAAAAGAAAAAAATAATTTATAGCTCCATAAGTATACATCCAATGTGAATGAAATTTGGTATTCATCTAATTTAATAGAAACAAAGTCACAATAAAATTTTCAGAAATATCCATACAGAACTATGGAAATTTGAAATTTCACTCCCACCATCCCTTAGAAAGGTTTGAAGGTTTATTGCTTTACCCTGTACAAAAGTATTTTTAAGTGACAAATTGTACAGTGGTTTATGATCGAGTTCAGTTTTGTATTTACAAGACCATAAGGGTTTCAGGTTATCTTTCCAACTTCCGTGTAGTACATGAACATCGCGGACCGTGCTTGATTAAGTACAGAGCCATTTCGCACTATCAGCGGTGTCTTGTTTACATCAAGGAAGTGAACAGAGACGTTGCCCAATCATCAATTTGCATGTCACTGGCGCAGATCGTAGTAAGGTCATGCACCACGTCTGAAAATACCCCTGTACGTAGTAAGCTAAACTTTCAGTTACATATTTCTGGTTACAGTGCAGCTTCCAAGAATTTAGACTTACGGTTAGTGTTGTGTTGAGTTGTTTGTGTCAACGGAAATGTCGAACGAGAAGAAAATACAAGATTACATGACAAAGGAAATGAAACTGTATGTATTAAAGAGACCGGACAAAGGGGAACATTACATAATACATTTTAGAACGTGTTAGACTTCTGTTTCACATATTGTGCTAGAATATATATTTATGTAATTTGCAGTGTTATTTTATGAGTTGTAAATAACAGATCCCTTATTCCGCAAAACTCGACATTTCAGTAATTCAACAGCCCCTCGGTTCACATTCCACTGTATAATGTAAACTTCAATTTTTACTTTCTCTACTGGTAAGTAGGAGAAGTATTGTATTCCACCCACAAATTCGATGTCGAGATTTCACCGGAAATATATGTTTTGAGGCCCCCTGAATCCAAAAAAAGCATTTTTAGAAAAAGGTCCGTGTGTGTGTCTGTGTGTCAGTCTGCCAGTCTGTGGACAGCATAACTCAAAAACGAAAAGTCGGTTAAAAACCAAAGTTGGTATTTAAGTTCAATGTCTTTCAAGGATGCGACACGAAGATTTTGAAGAAAACAGCCCCACCCTAAACTACCCTTTACATGGAAAATTTTTCGAAAATTTTGATTTTCTTGAAAATGGCTGTAACGATTTTTATTAAAATGTCATATGTTTGAGATATTTTGATGGCAAATGAAATGTATATCTTGAATTTTCTAGCTATAGCCCCTGTAGTTGTATTTACTCTGGAAGACTTTTGCATAACTGGTAAACCGCTAGAGATACACCAAATTATACTATACAAAAAATGTAGATCTTGCTAAAATACACAATTTATGTCCCAATAAATTTTCTTGTACGGTGAACCATTTCGGAGATATTCCTTGTTATGTGTGTGAGTTTCGGAAAACACTTTCGTGAAATGGATCATCGTTATTCCTTTTTTATATGTTAAGTGTGTTAAGGCAACAGAATCTCAAACATTTGACTATCGCAGAAAGCCAACTGTATTCTAACATTCCCCTTGCACCTACAAGGAAATAAGCAATAAGATAATTTGTACAAATGTTTATCTCAACTAACAAGAAAGAAGATATAGGAATAAGAGTTTGTAAGAATGGTTAGTTCAAGAGTAGAGAAAGTCATGTGAGTGCAACACATCAGATTTTTATAAATATACGTATAGTATTATTTAAGATTACAATTGTACTTAGTAGTACCTGAGAGTGACTTAAAGTGAATAGAGAGGAACGCGTACCAATGTTTGCTTTTTTGCATTGATAAGGAAGCAGAACAATAGCTATGAATTGTATACATCAGTGCCAGATTTAATTCCAAGTCACTTTCAGCCTTCGGCTTTCTCCGCCTACTTTCGGTGAAGTCACAAAACCATCTCTGTATCGTCGCGTAGACATTAGATAAGTCACTAGATGGCAGCAAAAAGGCCAGGAATGTGCAAAGAACTGCCGCTAGATAGCAGAATTGTCGTATTAGCAGAAAGTGGTCCAGAACGAGTTGCTAGAGAGCAGCAACATCAGCTCCTCCATGACAGTTCGTCCTTCTATAATATAGATGGCGGAGCATGCTTTATTAGCCCTGCTTACGAGGAATAAAATTAAAAATATGGATTTAAAAACTCAAAAGTAATGTATTACATATTTAGATTATTAAGAAAGTGTTATAAATCAATGTAATGACTATTGGTAACAACACTTTTACGTAAGTTTTACATTAGACCTGATTTTTCCGTAGCTTATCAGTGTTAAAGACTACATTTTGTGGCACAAATACCGATAGGCATTGCGTTGGACTCGCGCACGTGCAACATTTGTAGTAGGGGAAAATATCGAAACTACAAATGTTACACTTGTGTGCTCTCTGAAAGGCTTTTTGAGGCAATAGTTACAGCCCCGCCAAAGTTTCCGGTCCATTGGTGGGGCGTAGCGTGCTGGTAAGCTCGGGTCAGTTGGGCACGAACATAGGGTACGCACTTTCGACACTAGTTGGGGATATGGGAAATCCACCCCGGCAACGGACTGCCTTTTACATGGAGCATTTTTTTCCAGAATTTTGATTTTCTTCAAAATGACTTGAACGATTTTGATTAAAAGAACATATGTTTAAGATATTTGTATAACAAATGAAATGTATATTTTGAATTTTCTGGCTATAGCTTATGTAGTCCTGTTTATTCTGGATGAGTTGATAAATAACTCGTAAACCGTAAGAGATAGACAATATCTTACTATACAAAAAATTTAGATGTCGTTAAAACACATAATTTATGTCTTGTTTTTTGTCTGCCTCTGTAGCGTGATGGTTAGCGTGTTGCCTCATGTTCAAGAGGTCGCGAGTTCGAATCTCGCTTAGGATAAGTTATGCGGATAAGGCTTTTTTCCCAAGGCTTTCCCTTATCCTGAGAAGCTGAATGTTGGGTAACTTAAATCTCTATGGACCTCGGGCTTATTTGAGCATCATTTCACCCATTTCATTCATTCGCCGTCCGATATGACATTACGTAGGACGTTAACCCCTCACCTCCCTCCCCCCCCAAAAAAAAAAAAAATAAAATTGTAGTATGAACCATTTCAGAGATATTTCTTGTTATTTGTGCCAGTTCCGGAAAACAAAAACTTTCGTGAAATGCAACATGGTTATTCATTTTTATTTTCTCTACTGGTAAGTAGAGGAAGTATTGTATTCCATCAAAAAATCCCATGTCGAGATTTCACCGGAAATATGTTTTGAGACCCCCTAAATCCAAAAGAAAGCATCTTTAGAAAAAGGTCCTTGTTTGTTTGTGTTTGTGTGTGTCTGTCTGTGGACAGCATAACACAAAAACGAAAAGTCGGTTAAAAACCAAAGTTGGTATTTAAGTTTAATGTCGTTCAAGGATGCAACAAGAAGATTTTGAAGAATATAGCCCACCCTAAACTACCCTTTACTTGGAAAATTTTTCGAAAATTTTGATTTTCTTGAAAATGGGTCTAACGAGTTTGATTAAAATGACGTATATTTAAGATATTCTTATCGCAAATGAAATGTGTATTTTGAATTTTCTGGCTGTAGCCTATATAGTCCTGTTTACTCTGGATGACTTTTGAATAACTCGTAAACTGTAAGAGATAGACAAAATCTTACTGTACAAAAATGTAGATATCGCTAAAACACACAATTTATGTCTGAATAAATCTTTTTGTAGAGTGAACCATTTCGGAGATATTTCTTGTTATTTGTGTCAGTTTCGGAAAACTTAAAACGTTCGTGAAACGGAACATCGGTGTTCATTTTTTTATATGCTAAGCGTGCAAAGAGAACGGGATCTCAAAGCTTTAAAAGATTTGACTATCGCTCAAAGCCTAGTGTATTCACATATTCCCCTTGCATCTGCAAGGAAATATGCAATAAGATAATTTCTGTAAATGTTTATCTCAAGTAACACGAAGAAGATATAGGAATAAGAGTTTGTAAGAATGGTTAGTACAAGAGTAGAGAAAGTCATGTGAGTGCAACACATCAGATTTTTTTTTAGATAAAGGTCCGTGTGTGTGTGTGTCAGTCTGTGGACAGCATAGCTCAAAAACGAAAAGTCGGTTAAAAACCAAAATTGGTATTAAAGTTTCACATCTTTCACGAAGATTTGAAGAAAATTGATCCACCCTAAACTACTCTTTACATGGACAATTTTTCGAAAATTTTGATTTTCTTGAAAATGTCTCTAACGATTTTCATTAAAACGCCATGTGTTTGAGATATTTTTATGGCAAATGAAATGAATATCTTGAATTTTTTGGTTATAGCCTATGTAGTCCTGTTTACTCTGTGTGACTTTTGAATAACTCTCAAATTGTAAAGGATAGACCAAATCGTATTATACAAAAAATGTAGATCTCGCCAAAACACAATTTATGTCCAAATAAATTTTTTTGTAGAGTGAACCATTTCGGAGACATGCCTTGTTATTTGTGTGAGTTTTGGAGACCATACTTCTGTCAAATGGAACATCGTTATTAATTTTTTATGTGTTAACCGTGCAAAGAGAACGGAATTTGAAAGCTTTAAAAGATTTGACTATCGCAGTCTGTTGTATTTCCATATTCTCCGTGTACCTACAAGAATATAAACAATAAGATAATTTCTGCAAATGTTTATCTGAACTAACACGAAGAAGATATAGGAATAAGAGTTTGTAAGAATGGTTAGTACAAGAGTAGAGAAAGTCTTGTGAGTGCAACACATCAGTTTCTTTAATTCTGGCCTCTTTTTCCATTATATCTGCCTTTTTATTCGCTTGTGAGAGTCGTTGCATGTTAATGCATACTTTACATTTTCACTAATACACATGTCCATTTTTTCCAAAACTTTAATTCTGTTGTAACAACCATTATAACACATGACTGCATTATAAAGGCCTATACTGAGGTTTGATGCATGTACAATTACAGTCTTGGGCACTCGTTCCCATGTTACTCTATGAAAACTTTCATTAGGATTCTGTGTTTTGCCATGCAAACATTTAACTAGTAAATCATTCCCAGTGAGGTCTCAAAGATATGCTTAATTGCACACAGAACAACCTCTGGTAATGAATGTTTGTGCCTATACTGTTCACCTTTAAGTTTAGCACACCTCATGTGCTAGGACAACCCTGATTATAGGCAGAAAACAAAGAACAGTGATAGAACTGTCACGTTGGCTGCATCAGTTGAGTGGGCGTGACTAGTCAGCCGCCATATTTAAAGAGACAAACTAAAGGGCTTACCTACATATCTACCGCCAGAATATATGTTGTTTTAAAAGGCAAGATTTGTAGTCTTTTTTTTTTTTTTTTTTTCAAAATAGAAGATAAAAAATCGATTTATTCACCCCCAACCAATACCCAGGCCCCTTAAAGTACAGAAGCTTTGTTAAATTGCGCAAATAACAGCAAGACTGCGGTCTCTTCTGTCCTATGGCAGATCCAGCAGAAATTATGACATAATGTGAGACGCCGGCTTCTCTAAATTTTTACTTTTTCTACTACGTGTAGAAAAGCCAAGGAAATTAAAATTATTTTGTTGTTTAACGACGCTGTCAATTGCTAGGATCACATCAGCGTCACCGGTGTGTCGGAATTTTATCCCGCAGGAGTTATTTTACATGCCAGTAAACCTACAGACATGGAGCTGTCGTTTTTAAGCACACTTAAAAACCATCGCTCTGGGCTGGATTTGAACCCGCGATCTTGGGATCAGTAGGCCAGCGTCTAACCAAGTCACCCAGACCAACAAAAAAAAAAAAAAAAAAAAAAAAAGCCTAGGAAGTATATTTTACCCAAGTATTCGATGTCGAGATTTCACCGGAAATATATGTTTTGGGGCCCCTGAATATATTAAAAAAAAAAAACAAAAAAACACACACATTTTTAGAAAAATGTCGGCGCGCGCGCGTGTGTGTGTGAGTCTGTGGACAGCGTAACTGAAAAACGAAAAGTCAGTTAGGAACCAAAGTTCATATTTAAATTTAATGATTTTCAATGATGCGACACGAAGATTCTGAAGAAGATTTCTCCATTCTAAACTAACCTTTACATGGAAAATGTTTCTAAAATTTTTATTTTTTTGAAAATGGTTGTGACGAGTTTGATTAAAATGCCATATGTTTGGGATGTTTTTATGGCAAATGGAATGTATATAAATTTTCTGGCTATAGCCCATGTAGTCGTATTTACTCTGGATGACTTTTGCATAACTGGTAAACGATAAAAGATAGAACAAGTATTACTACACAAAAAATGTAGATCTTGCTAAAACACACAATTTATGTCTGAATAAAGTTTTTAGGATGAACCATTTCGAAGATGTTCCTTGTTTTTTTTTGTGTGAGCTTTGGAGAACTTACACTTCGGTCAAATGGAACATCGTTATTCATTTTTTATGTTAACCGTGCAAAGAGAACGGGATTTCAAAGCTTTAAAAGATTTGACTATCGCCCAAAGCCTACTGTATTCCCATATTCGCCCTGGAGCTGCAAGGAAATACGCAATAATTTCTGCAAATTTTTATCTCAACTAACACGAAGGTGTAGGAATAATTGTTTGTAAGAATGGTTAGTACAAGAGTAGAGAAAGTCATGTGAGTTCAACACAGATTTTTTGTCTTCGTAGCACACCTGAAGATATGCTGGATGTAAATGAGTAACACCGCACGAATTTTACTACTAATAGGCGGTTTATAGGCAATCAATTTCAGATAGGAAACCTATGATCTAGGATTACAAATTACAGAACTG